>CM049805.1:19658868-19811368 GCA_027422405.1 Ptychobarbus kaznakovi
TCTATATCTGGGTTGTCATGGAGAGGTGTGCGATAGGTTAGTGAGCAAACAATTCTGCTGGCAGGAGTCAGACCACTGTATATTTGTCTAGTTGTCCATGAAATTCGGGGGTTGTGTCTTTCCAACCAGGGCAGACCAAGGATGATGGGATTCTGAGGAGAGTCTATGGCGAATAGGCGAATGGTCTCCATGTGTAGTATGCCAGTTCGGAAACACAGATCCTTGGTAATGAACTTGACCTGTCCTGTGCCTAAAGGAAGTCTATCTAAGGCTGCCACTGCCACCCGGGATTCACATGGAACAAGAGGGAGATTATGAGTGTTGGCAAACCTTATGTCAATGAAATTACCTGCAGCCCCCCAATCTATCATAGCTACGGTCTCCGTGCATTTACCATTAGACATTAGAGCAATGGGAACTTCTAGACTGTTAATAGAATCAGGAGTGGAACTCACCGTAGTGGAACTTCGAGCGGCTGGACGGGTAGGACAGGAGGCTCTCAGATGGCCGGACAGACCACAGTAGAGGAAGAAAAATGATTCCGGATTCTTCTCTCTCTTTCTTCATTGGTGAGGCGAGTGAAACCAATCTGCATGGGTTCTGATTCAGAGGAAACTGTGGCTGCCTGAGTATGCACTTGAAAGTGGTGAGGTGCACATCATGAACACATTAAATTGTCAATGCGAATGGAGAGATCAATGAATTGTTCAAGGGTCTTACCCTCGTCACGACAGGCGAGCTCTGACTGTAACTCGGCAGTGAGTCCCTTGCGATACAGTAGTTTAAGTGGTTCGTCCTCCCATCCTGACTGTGCTGCGAGAGTGCGGAATTAAAGAGCATAATCCGCAGCTGTGCTTCGTCCCTGTCGTAGAGCGAGTAACTTATCTCCGGGCTACTTTCCACCCGCTGAATACTCGAAAACCTCACGGAAATGTTTCAGAAAGCAGTCAAATTAAGGAAATGATAGCCGTCTACCCTCCCAAGCAGCAGTGGCCCAGTCCAGAGCTCGTCCAGTCAACAATGAACAAACAAACGAAACCTGACTATCTTCGGTGGGGTATAACTGTGGTTGTTGATTAACAAACATGGAGCATTGTAATAGGAAACCCTTACATCTTTCCGGTGAGCCGTCAAATTTCTTGGGAAATGCCAGACGTGGGCTGGTAGATGAGTGACTGAGACTGGGAATGGTTTGTGATGGAACGGATGGAGGAATGTTGGGCTCAGGCATGGTGACGCGAAGGGCTTGTAGTGTCTTTGCCATCTCTTCCGTGAGCGAGGTGAGTCGTTGCAGCTGTTGATGATGAGACGCTAACATGGAGGCTTGGGCAGAAACCTCGGCGGTAAGCTGATAAAGAGCTGCTGGATCCGTGTTTGGTAAAGTCTTCTGTAATGATGGGTCAGAGGCGTGCGGACCCATTTGAAACTTTTAATAGGAAAAATAGCAGAGTCAAACAGGCAGAGATCAATACAACACTAAAGGTTCTCAAGATTAACATGAGATTGGCTGAAACTATGTGTTATGTCCTATTTAACCCAGTCAAGTCGCCTTTATTTTATAGTACTTACAGCACAGATTTAAGCAGCAGAAAATAATGACCATGGAACAAATGAAATAATTTCTTCTGCAGCGCAGCTCCAAGAGAAATGGTAACGGTCGTTGTTGGGCTAAAGTTGTCTGCATCTGAAAACCTTGGCTGCAGACATGCTGCTTTGCTGCTTTTCAGCCAATGACTTCGCAGGCAGCGTTTGTTCATGAAGGTCATGAAACTGATATCGGACATGCTTCTGAGGCAGCTTAACGGTTCAGTGATATAGAACAAAATAGAACAAGCTTTTTTGATAACTAAGCGGATATTTCATTACTAATACTGATTTCTCGCTAGAAAGAACTTCAAACACCATCTTTATTTTGTTCAACCACACAGGATTGTGGGTATCAAGGCAGCGAAGGATACATTATTTTGCCTTTAAATATCGACCAAATGAGTTAGGAAGTAAGACTAACATTGGATTTGACATGTCAAGGTGCTTTCGTTCCTTTAAATGTGTCTTCCAAAGGAAGAATTTTCCAGTTCGGATTTATCCTTCATTTCAGCATTGATTCTGCTCCGGTATCAGACACGCTTGTTCTGTCTAGTCGTATTGGAAACATGCTTGTCTTAAGTTCTTGGTTGTACTGGGAACATGTTTGTTCTTAGTTATTGTTGTATTGTCGGGAACACGCTTGTCCCAGAGCTATCTGGTTGTTATTGGAACATGCTTGTTCTTAAGCTACCTGGCCGTTATTGGGAACATGCTTGTTCTTAAGTTATAGCTGTATTATTGGGAACATGCTTGTTCCGGAGCAATCCGTTTGTTATTTAAAACATGCTTGGTTTTAAAGTTCTAGCTGAATTGGAAACATGTTTTTCTTAAGTCTATCTGGTGTTATTGAGAACGTGTTGAATAAGCTTTTAAGGTATTGGTAACATATTCTTAGGTCATCTGTTGAAGGCAACATGCTTGTTGCTACAGGTTATGTGCGTTTAGCCAAAAATATCTGTAGCAAATTAGCTCGAAAGGTAAATATTTACAATTAATAATTGGTTATAATTAATTATGAATATTAAGATCAGGTCTTAGAATTAACTGTTACAGAATCAATATTACAATGATTTAATCTGTTTGTCCACCGACAGTATAATCATTTATCAATTCTAGGACAAATTAGTTTCCTGGCGAAGAAAGAATAACTTTCCTACTTCATACTGTACTAGCATTAACTTAGCATCTAGCAAGATAAACATTCAGTGACACCGAATTGTGAGTGTGGTGGCTTCCGCCTTTTCTGTGAAAAATCACTCTTGAAGTCTTGGGGTTTTGGTGCAAGAATATAGACTTTATTATCGTTGGACAATAAAGCCGAGAAAAACTCTGCAGAGAAAATCTCCAGACTGATTTTCTCGGTTCTATTATATACAGTTATTTTGCATAGGCGTGTTCAATACATTGTATATATGTTTGTTATGGGATCACGATGTAGTCAGGAGACAGTCAGGAGACCTTAATTTTATGTTCTGTGAAAACAAGGGTCCCATTCTATACATTGCCTAAAGGAAAGAACATGACAGCAGCTTCCTCTTATGTCTGCACTTCTCATTCAGATTTCTATACACGCAGGCAATCACATGATGATAATAGTGGAATGAGTCGATACATTAAATGGCTATATTCACATTGATTATATTCAAATAATTTATATTTTGATTTGAAAAACTCTACCTCATACCCACTTTGAGACTTACTAAGTCTCACCTTTACTTGTCTTTACCCAGAGTGCAGTTTCATAATCCAGTTTCAACAGTTCTCACTACCTAGTGACTAAATGAAGTCACACAGTCTTATCACTAATGACCAGATTATGCAACAGCACTTTGGCGGAGCATCAGGACCAAACTTCTCCCCCCACCCTTGACTAGGAAGGAGTAAAAGATCCTGTCTCCGTAATTCCTTATTTTAAAATAAAATAATGTTATAAGCATGAGCGTGCAATTGGTTCAGCGCTTGCCTGTGGTTGTCACAGTTGTGTAGAACATAATAGAAGTAAACATCAAAACATAATAAATGTAACATCACACAAAAAATAGCATAGTTGATCTTCAGCCCAGACACTTTGCGCATCGTAGAGGGCCACCCTTGGGCAGAGGTTAGGCTAGCACTTACACCCAGGGTATGGTTCATCTTTACACTTCTTCTTCGTCCTCAATTGAGGTACTAGAGTCTCCATCACATGTCAATGTTTGTGACTTCCAGTTGGGTGCATAAGGCCAGTCCTCTTTATAGGGTCCTTCTCTCCTGGGCTCATTCCACTTTCTCCGAAATACCCTCAGATATACTTGGTCTCCTGGAACAATCGGATATTCCGACTCAGTTTCCTCACGGGGCTCTTTTCTTATTTCCTGTAAATAGATAGCTTTATGTATGGCAGTTAGTTTCCTCATATAAGATCGAAGTTTCATTTGTAATTGCTCTAGAGGAGGTCACTCGTAGTGACCTCTACAATATGGCACAGGCATGGGTCGACCCGTAAGCATTTCATGCGGTGTTAAATGCGTGTTTCTGTTAGTTTGCATGCGATAGCTCATTAGTGCAAGAGGTAATGCGTCAATCCAGTTAAGTTTAGTACTTTCACATATTTTGTTTAGTTTGGCCTTGAGGGTTCCATTTAATTTCTCTACAACCCTTCTGATTCTGATATATGGCCTATTAGTGTCGTTATTCCTTTCCTCACATTGTTTTTGGTACAAACTTCACATGTGGCCAGATATTCATCTACCATTGCTCTACCATTGCATGTAAATAAGCAAAGCAATATTATTGCTGTTTAATTTCCTGTATCACTTCCCACCTTGAGCAATGGTCAAAACCATGTGCATCGGAAATGAGAATATTCAAAAGTGAAGTTGGTGCAACAATTTGTCCTTCATGTGTATGCCAAACATTTTGCGTGTCTTTTTTAGAGCCCCTTTGGTGCCACATTGAGGGTTTAGGTTTTGTCAGTACTACATGTGCTAATACTGCTACCTGATATTCTGAGGCTTTTTTAGCTTCTAAATCTGCTGCATTGTTTCCTTTAATGACAAAATAATGTCCTTTTTTTATGAACCTGACATTTTATTACCGCTAGTTTTTTTGTAGCGTCATAGCATAAATCAATTGACATATTTGTTCAGAATGTTGTATGGGAGTCCCATCACTCTTTTTGAAACCTATTTGTTTCCATACTGCTCCAAATAAATGACATAAACCATGAGCATATGCTAAATATCTTTTGTTTCCAATTTTTTCTACATATAATGACACATGTGGCACAGAATCTGTTATATTAAACAATTTTTTCACAAATTCACATTCAGGTATACTTAAAGCTGCTCCCTGTTTACCTATTGTAATGTGCTGTGAAATTATTTCAATTTTTTGTCCTTCAGTTTCTTCCTGCTGTTTCTTTTTTATTTTTTCATATCTTTCGAGATCGTATATCATTGTACAATGAAATTCTGATCTTGGTAACTGTGCTTCTGGAATCTGTGCTTCAATAAACTTTCCCCATTTATTAATTGTCTTTCTCACATCCGATTCTATCTGTCCTATCCAATAAACATTTGCTTTTGGCTCCAAAACCATCATTTGAGTTTCTATTCCCATTGTGTCTATATACACTCCATCTGGAGAACACCAAATTTGTAACCCCATTTTACATAAAGCATCTCTTCCTAACAAATTAACAGGAGTCTGATTTGACACAAGAATGGGCATTGTTATACTTTTATTTTTCGTTTGTAGACACACTGGAGCTGTCATTGGGATTAGCTGCATTTGTCCCGAGAATCCTATTGTCTTTGCAAATTTTCCAGACAAGGGGAGATGTGAGGCATAATTTGAATTTACACAAGTATAAACAGCTCCTGTGTCTACCATCATAGGTGTGGTCTTTCCCTCTATTTCAATTTGCAGAATAGGTTCTTGATCAGCTTTAGTTGTTAAAATTGGAAGCTGACTCTCCCATGTAGGATTCTCTGGGCACCCCTAATATCCTTGATTTGGACCTCCCCAAGGGTTTACTGGGCCCTGTGATGGACCTTGGGTGGGCTGCTGCCAACTCTCCCCCCTTTCCCCCCGAGGTGGCTGTTGCCATGAATTTGGCATTTCATTGCCATTTCAATTTTATGGTGTCCATGTTGTCCACATCCCCAGCACATACCTGGAGGACCAGTATAAGGCTTGCCTCTTCCTCTCTGTCCTCTTTGTACAGGTTGTCTTTTCCATCCCATTGGCTCTGGTTGTTGAGTATAGACATTAATGATGGGTACTGGGATCTGGTGTACATTTAGAGGGACTGCTGCGGGTTGGCTTGGCTGAATAGCTGTTGGAGGAGCATTTACTGAAGACATCAATGTCATTTGTTCTGATTCTTCTTTCTTTATTGGAGCTTGAATCATTTTTTTGTTCCTTTTTGTCAGCTCTTCAAGTTGTAATTGAGTTAATTTTCTCTGTATCTCTTTCTCTTGGCTCTTGAGTTTCTGTTCATTATTTCTGTGTTGCTCTACTGCATGAGACACATGGTCACAGAACTCTTTGTGTGTTTTAGAGTTTAAGCCTACCACGTCTTCCAGCCTGCTCTTTACAGCTTGAGGCATGGCATTAATCACAGCATTTCTGAACAATGTTGCCATTAATGGGTCTCCTTCTGGATTCCCTTCAGTTTCTTGTTTCCATCTTTTCAGCTGTCTCTGGACATATTTGTTTGGATTTTCTGTTTCCCCCAGCTGTTCTCCCTGTAATGATTTAGGGTTCAGTCTGATCGGGTACTCACCACGCAGTGCCTGCCACACTGCTGGACGGAATGCATCGAACACAGTTCCATCCATATAGTGAGAGTCCACAGCTCTTTCCACATTGGATACTTGAAGAATTTCCTTCATCTTTGCCCCTCCTATAGTCTTTGCCAAAAGTGCTTTAATGTCCCCCACAGCTAAAAGTTTGCCCATAGTTTCTTCTTCAAACACCTTAATCCATTTTCCAGCCCCCTCATGGATGTCTGGGAGGCGAGTGACAAGCCCCTCAAGGTCCTGTGAGGCCCATGGGACATACTGTCCCTGTGTACCCTTAATTAAAATTGGGAGTTGTGCAGCCATTGCATAAAGTCTTCCTTTTTCTCTTCCTTGTACCCATGTTCCTTCATCAAATGATGACTCCTCCCCTTCACTCACTTCTTCTCTGCTTTCTAATAGTTTACTTCTATCTCTCACCATCCTACTTGCATCTTCGATGAACTTTTCTGTTTCTTTCATTTTTCTTCCTATTTTTGCTTCCATAGCCTCTGCTTCATCAAATGATGACTCCTTCCCTTCACTCACTTCCTCTCTGCTTTCTAATAGTTTACTTCTATCTCTCACCATCCTACTTGCATCTTCGATGAACTTTTCTGTTTCTTTCATTTTACTGTTGCCTTTAGTTTTATGATTTTTTATCAGAGTTTCCATTTCCTCACACAGTGCTACATCAAATATCCCTTCCGCTGTCTATTTTGTCATAATTTTTTAGTTCTCTGCTGCCATTTGTTTGAGATCTTTTCTATTATGCAGTTACATAATGGATATTTTAATCCTAATATTTCCACCGGAGTGGCTGCCATACCTTTTCCTATAATCTTATAATCCAATATTTAATACTCAATATATATATATATATATTAATTTATTATTCCCCACTTAATTTAACTATTTCAACCTATTTTCTAGTCTTTATTCTGTGACATGCCTCTTTAAACCTATTTTTTTTTATTCTGTCTGATGCATGTACACTTTCTGTATGCATTAATAGTCTCTATTTTATTATAACTCTTTTATCATAACTTTTATTTAAAATATATTTAATAATCACTCAATATCCAAAACTAATAAAATAATTTTTATATTTATTTTGTTCTCTTCTATCTTTTTTATTATTTTGTCTGTTCTTAAAAGTTTTTTTAATATACTTTTTTTAACTTAATACCTTATTCTCACTTCTGCTGCTTTGATCTCAGAAATGTTTTCCTCCTGTTATCACATATACCTCTAAAATATGTAAATGCATATAAAAGATCTTGATTCAATCTTTATTGATATAATTCACTCCATCTAGTCCCTTTATTCACACAGGGCTCATTCTTTC
Organism: Ptychobarbus kaznakovi; assembly: GCA_027422405.1. Taxonomy (NCBI): domain Eukaryota; kingdom Metazoa; phylum Chordata; class Actinopteri; order Cypriniformes; family Cyprinidae; genus Ptychobarbus; species Ptychobarbus kaznakovi. Next base: position 19,666,567 of record CM049805.1, read on the forward strand.
ATTCTTTGTCCTTTTATTTATAAGGCTCATTCACTCATTCATCCCTCTCAGGTGCGGCACGAACTGCGTCCGCCTCTGCCAGGCCCCACCAAAGGGACGGTCCAGGAGGGGTGCGCAGCTCTTGCCCACCTGATACGGAATTTATTTTCTCATACAACCTCAGTCATTCACACAGACACTGACACAGACACTAAAACAGACTACACTACACTCTTCCTGAGTGACCTGTCAGTTCTCCTGCTTTTTCACTGATACACTTCCTCAACACAGTAAAAAGCACACTGCAGGAATTTTTGCCTACCCGTGCAGACCTCTGTAACCTTATTTTTTATTTTTTTAAATAAACAGAGCGGTAGCCGCAGGACATTGAACGTATTCTTGCCTACCCGTGCAGACCTCTGTAACCTTATTTTATTTTTTTTAAATAAACAGAGCGGTATCCATAGGACTTTGCACGCTTCCTATACTTTATCTGCTTCACGTTTAATGTTATCCATCAAGGCCCACTTAACATTTAAACACAGATCATTGCATGCAATTAGTTATTCTGGCAACAAAACCCCCTTCTATCTTTTTCTTTTTGTTCTTTAAATTTGGAAGAGCAATTTTAAGTGTCCTTACCACCAAGACAGGCCAGAAAACAGCACAAATTAACTATATAAGCAAAAACTGCTTACCTGTATCTGTAGTGGCCACAATTTGTGCTGTTGTCAAAGTCTGTCCAAAGTGGTCGTCCACCCTGCTGCTCCTTTCCAGTCCCTGTTCGGGCGCCAAATGGGGTGGCTTCCGCCTTTTCTGTGAAAAATCACTCTTGAAGTCTTGGGGTTTTGGTGCAAGAATATAGACTTTATTATCGTTGGACAATAAAGCCGAGAAAAACTCTGCAGAGAAAATCTCCAGACTGATTTTCTCGGTTCTATTATATACAGTTATTTTGCATAGGCGTGTTCAATACATTGTATACATGTTTGTTATGGGATCACGATGTAGTCAGGAGACAGTCAGGAGACCTTCATTTTATGTTCTGTGAAAACAAGGGTCCCATTCTATACATTGCCTAAAGGAAAGAACATGACAGCAGCTTCCTCTTATGTCTGCACTTCTCATTCAGATTTCTATACACGCAGGCAATCACATGATGATAATAGTGGAATGAGTCGATACATTAAATGGCTATATTCACATTGATTATATTCAAATAATTTATATTTTGATTTGAAAAACTCTACCTCATGAGCAGCACACAGAGGCCATCAATTGTGAATATAATGAATTTAATAAATGAAACTACAGCTAACACACAACTAGACTAAGCAAAACACATTCATACAGAATGAAGGAAAGTAAGGAGAGAGAGAGAAGAACAAAGAATGGTAGTATTTAGCATCAATTACCCACAACCTAGTGAAAATCATCAGAGAATCAAAAATCACCTTAACAAAGGGGCCCAAACTTAGACACGCATCTAACTAGTTGGAAACGGTTACTCGCATTGGCTTTGTTGCTGACCAAGAGTCCGGATGCGGTAGGCAACAGAGGTTCTTGATGAGTTCAGTAGCAATGAGCTGAAGGCTTTCATCGGGTTCTTCTGAAGTTTGGAGAGTTCCCAGTGAATCAACAAAGTTAATTGAGGATAAAACTGCCAGAAGGTCAGACTCAAGGGTGATGAGTCTTGGAGAGTGTGTCTCAAAGGGATTGAGCAATGATGGGTTTGGGTTGGGCCTTTTAACGGTCCCTGGTCACACCCATCTTTGGCAGATTGACCAACGTAGAGGTGTGAATTTTGAGCGGGAGAGGTTCCTTTGTCTCACGCAACACCTTATTTGCATGGTTTATGGTAGTCTGGAGGATTTGTCCAATATTAAGTCAAAATATGGTAAAAGGAGTATAGTGCAAGTTATGTTGATATACACCATTAATCTGGGAACCAGAAGACAGTCATTTTGATATCTAACATGCAAGGGTTTGGAAAACATTAAGGCAGTGATACATTAATTTGTCTAGATCCAAGTAATTGGAGCCTCACTACAGTACTAAAGGGTTGTAACTAAGCTACTATAACCTAGGAGCTTGCATACAACACAGGAATACGCTATACACATTTTGGAACAGTTTGATTGTGGATAAATGGAACCAATGTCACTTCCTATATGTATCGCGGCTTTTGAGTGTGTTTGGGCCATGGGTAGTGGCTCCTCATGGGGATGGGGAATTGGAACCATACCGCCAATCCAAACTGCATGCTAATTGTCAATCATCTTTTACGATAGTGGTCCTGATAGAAATCAAGCATAGCGTTAGTTCAGGCAGGTCACGTTAGTCAAGCTAGCATCAACTGATTCTCAGCGGATCCCCATCTACCTATAGGAATACAACACCTAAGCATCCAGATATAAGGTCCTCAGTATTATCAGCAGTTTTCTAATTACCCTCCTCCATCATCAACTGGCATCCCATGAGCATTTGCCCACTCAAGTCGGCCACGACGACAAACTGCAGTCAGGTCGAGACCCCGATGTGGATGACGAGTATGCAGATGAGCTTCCATGAGACGGTTTCTGACAGTTTGTGCAGGAATTATTTGGTTATGCAAACAGATTGTTGCAGCAGCTGTCCGGGTGGCTGGTCTCAGACGATCTTGGAGGTGAAGATGCTGGATGTGGAGGTCCTGGGCTGGTGTGGTTACACGTGGTCTGCAGTTGTGAGGCCGGTTGAATGTACTGCCAAATTCTCTGAAACGCCTTTGGAGACGGCTTATGGTAGATAAATTAACATTAAATTCACGGGCAACAGCTCTGGTGGACATTCCTGCAGTCAGCATGCCAATTGCACACTCCCTCAAAACTTGCGACATCTGTGGCATTGTGCTGTGTGATAAAGCTGCACATTTTAGAGTGGCCTTATATTGTGGCCAGCCTAAGGCACACCTGTGCAATAATCATACTGTCTAATCAGCATCTTGATATGCCACACCTGAGAGGTGGATTGATTATCTCAATGTAGCAAATGAGAAGTGCTCACTAACACAGATTTAGGCAGATTTGTGAAAAATATTTGAGAGAAATAGGCCTTTTGTGTACATGGAAAAAGTCTTAGATTTTTGAGTTCAGCTCATGAAAACTGGGAGCAAAAACAAAAGTGTTGCGTTTATAATTTTGTTCAGTATAGTTTGACCTCTTTCTCTGTAGAACTAGCATCAAATGACATTTGGGAGAAATTCCATATTTCGGTGCAACTTAAAGGGGACATATGATGCTTTTTTAAGGACCACTATTTGGTCTAACAGAATATGTTGTCATGCTTTAATGTTAAAAAAACACATTATTTTTCAAATACTGTACATTATTGTAGGTCCTCTAAGCCCCGCTTGTCTCAAACGCTTCGTTTTCTACAAAGCCCCTCCTTCCGACAAGCATAGTCTGCTCTGATTGGCCAACTGGCACAGTGCATTGTGATTGACCGAACACCACAAGCCGCATCGGAAAGGTAACTCCCCTTTCCATTATCGTGAGTTTCAGCTTTCACAATTAAAGGAAAGACAGTTAATAATGTCCTTAGTTTTACCATCAGTTCAAGCCCGAAAGAGGACCAGAGTCGCGTGACAGACAGTGATGATGCTCGTATATGTTTGCAAACAAGCCACGATTAAGATGATTTCTGATGCGCTGTACACTCTGCTTTACAGATATATCTACATGCCTATGTGTAACTAGTTATGATATAGCTGGGGACTACTTTCAGGCGCTGCATAATATCATCAATCACATCATATGACCCCTTTAATTTTACTCCATTCACCTGAAGATGAGTTTTGCTCTTCATGGCTATTTTGGACAGTGTCTTTTCTCATGAGCCAGCAGATAAATTCTTGTGCTGAAATTCATCCCACATGAAGCACAGCTGTATAGCTTCTCTCCAGGATGCACCCCTTCTGTTTTTGAAGTTTCTGAAGTAGTCAAAGGCATTGCAATATTTGAGTCCTTGTCTGTTTTTTCTCCAGTATTGATGTGTTGCTGCTGTTTAAGTTGCTCGCTCTGACACAAGCATGCATTTTCTGGTGTGATTTAAAATTGCCAAGCCATTTAAAATCCTTTCCACACAAAGAACACAAATAAGATCTCTCGTCAGTGTGGCTTTTCATGTGTATCTCTAAGTGAGACTGCAAAATAAACTTTTTATTGCAGCGATCGCAGTTAAACAGCCTTCCTCCCGTGTGAATGCGCAGATGATTTAAGAAGTTGATCTTGTCTGCAAAAGTCTTGCCACACTCCGAATACCGCAGTATGAGCTCAGAATGAATGTGTGAATGAAGTTTCAGGTCTTTCTGATAAGTGAAACTCTTTCCACACTGAAGACACGTGTAAGGCGTTTTTCTAGTGTGAAGTCTTATGTGACTCTTCAGATTTTCTTTATGTCTGAAACCCTTTCCACATTGAGGGCAAACGAAAGGCCGCTCTCCAGTGTGAAGTCGAACGTGAATATTAAGGTTTCCTTTTTGAGTGTAACTCTTTCCGCAGTGATTGCACGTGTAAGGCTTTTCTCCGGTGTGAACTCTCATGTGGCGCTTAAGGCTTTTATTTAATCTGAACTTCACTCCGCACTCATGGCAGATAAAACCATTATCTCTAATGTGAATTCTTATGTGGCAATTAAGAGATTGTTTCATTCTGAAACGTTTTCCACACTGAGAGCATTCAAAAGGCTTCTCTCCAGAATGGATTTTCATGTGGTAATTAAGGTTTCCTTTCAATGAGAAGCTCTTTCCACAAATTTTGCAAGTGAAAGGGCTCTCGCCGGTGTGAGATCTCATGTGGCTTTTAAGGTTTCCTTTTTGAGTGAAACTTTTTCCACATTGTTGACAGGTGAATGGGCTCTCGCCGGTGTGAGATCTCATGTGGATTTTAAGGTTTCCTTTTTTATTAAAACCTTTTCCGCACTGTTGGCAGGTAAATGGGCTCTCGCCGGTGTGAATTCTCATATGGCTTTTAAGGTTTCCTTTTTGATTAAAACCTTTTCCACACTGTTGGCAGATAAATGGCCTCTCGCCAGTGTGAATTCTCATGTGGCCATGAAGGTGTCCTTTACGCAAGAAACTCTTTCCACAATGAGAGCAAGTGAAACTACTTTTAGTAGGAGTTCCTTTTTGTTTTTTTGGGGAGTTTTTCTCCGTCTCCGTGCAACTAAAGGATTTTTCTCCACTGGTGAAATCATGATGTTTCTCCTCCACTTCATTCATTTCTTGACTTTCTTCTTTCACCGGCATCAGGTCTAAAATTAACATAATAAAAGGTCAAAAATGATTTAAGACAAAAAACTGTGGATTATACCATAAAGCAACAGCCATTAAATAACTTAAAGCTAATTCTGCTATTCTGATGTCAATGGCATCAAATCTAGATAGCTGCTGTAGTAAGATAATGACTAATGTTGGTCCTGGGGTTCACCTGCTATGCACATTTTGCATGTCTCCCTTATTCAACACACCTGAATGAGATCATCAGCTCGTTAGGAGAGAGATAAAGCTGTGTTCACACCAAGCCATACAACATGTGACATTCTACTCAGAGCTGAATTATTTGTTTCTGTGGCTATCAACTCCAAAGCCTTCACATGCTCCAGCACTCATTTACATTTAGTCATTTAGCAGATGCTTTTATCCAAAGCGACTTAAAAATTAGGAATACAGCCTAACGCAGTACACGTAGGAAGGTTTTTTTTTTTTTTTTTTTTTTTTAGAAAACGAGTATGTAAAATATAGAAAAATGAAACAAGAAAAGCTAGCAGTTAGAAAATAAATATGCAATTGATAGAGGGTCAAATGTTTCTGTTTTTTTAAATAAAAGAAGACAGATTAGATCAAATAAAATTAGAATAGAGAGAGCTAGAGTTAGAGGGTCAAATAAAGATGGAAGAGATGTGTTTTTAGCCGTTTCTTGAAGATGGGTAAGGATTCAGCTGCTGGGATTGAGTTAGGCAGGTCATTCCACCAGATGGGAACAGTAAATGAAAAAGTCAGTGAAAGGGATTTTGTGCCTCTTTGGGATGGTACAGTAATGCGTCATTCACTTGCAGAACGCAAGCTTCTAGAGGGCACATAAGTCTGAAGTAATGAATTTAGGTAAAGGGGTGCAGAGCCAGTGGTGGTTCTGTAGGCAAACATTAATGCCTTGAATTTAATGCGAGCAGCTATTGGTAGCCAGTGCAAATCGATGAACAGAGGTGTGACGTGCGTTCTTTTCAGCTCATTAAAGATTAATCTTGCAGCAGCATTTTGGATTAATTGTAGAGGTTTGATGGCACTGGCTGGAAGACCTGCCAAGAGAGCATTGCAATAGTCAAGTCTGGACAGAACAAGAGCCTGAACAAGGAGTTGTGTTGCATGTTCCGAGAGAAAGGGCCTGATCTCCTTAATATTATATAATGCAAATCTACAGAACCGGGCAGTTTTAGTAATGTGATCTGAGAAATTCAGCTTATCATCAATCACAACTCCAAGGTTTCTGGCTGTTTTTGGATGGTGAAATTGTGATGAAACGATGGGTTTGCTGAAACCACGAGCAGTTCTGTCTTAGCGAGGTTGAGTTGAAGGTGATGGTCCTTCATCCAGCAAGAAATGTCTGCTAGACTTGCTGAGATGCGAGCAGCTATCGTCAGTTAATCAGGATGGAATGAGAAAAGTTCCATAATTTTTTTAAAGAAAAGTCAAAAGGATATAAATTGAATTGAGAATGTTATTGTTAGAGGATCATTTAAAAAATTACAAGTACACAGAATAGAAAAAATAATAGAAAATACTAGCGTTAGAGGCTCTATTTTTTTAATAAACAAAAAAGCAAGTTTTGTAAAGAGATCAAGTGTGATTACTTTTTTTAGTTTTTTTTCTTAATTAACATGTGGTCGTCCTCCAAAATTTGAAACAATCCCAGTAAGAAGAGGGATTAAAATGCTGCTAATTTATGTGAAAACATCACACGGTTCTAATTAAAACTAGGGTTACAAAAGGGTGGACAAGTTCTGGTAAATTCCCAGAAACTTTCCAAAATTCCTTAGTATCCAAAATTCCCGCTTAGTATCCAAAATTCCCGCTTTAGTTTCCAAAATTCCTGCTTGGTATCCAAAATTCCCGCTTAGTATCCAAAAATTCCCGATTAGTTTCCAAAATTTTCAACCCTGATTAAAACTACAGTATCCAGTAATGCTAGTGTCGGTAACAGGGTTGACAAAAATACCAAAACGTGGTAGAAAAAAATAGTTATAAAATAATGAATCACATAGCCTGAGATGGTACAATACAGTTTATTGTCATTTCAAGGTTTCTTCATTTCATGGATATTTAAATGTTGATTGAACATATTTTATTTGTTCTAAGTGGAAAAGGCACTGATTTCTTGGAATGACCCATACTAAATATAATACGATTTTAGTTGACTGGTTTAGTTAATGTATAGTTATAGTAATGTATAGTTATGTATTGGTAACCACTTTTATATATAGCATATGCATAGTCAAAGCTGACAGTAGGTTAGTTGTGTATAGGTTTATACTGTTTTACTTCGTGTTGTATATCTGTATTAATGTAGCACCGTGGTCCTGTGAGGCACGACATCTCGTCCCACTGTATGTCCACACATGTAGCGGAATGACATTAAAGCTCAACTTGACTTGACATTGTAATGCATCACCAAAATAAGAACAAAAACAATGCACTGAATTGAGATATCTTCGGCCTGTGAATGTTTGCTATAGAAAGTTTAAATCCATGCAGCTTCAGTATAATTAGACCAATCATTTGACTCATCTAATGTCAGTTTATATGACTGTAAACACTTAATTTCCACAAACCTATTTTCTCCTCAGTATCTTCATCTTTCACTCCGCATGGATCTGGGATTCCCATTTCTTCATCCTCTTCTTTAATAAACTCCATGTTTATAATATTATTATATGTCACGCTGATCTCAGTTGTTCCACCTGACATTAGTTTTTTTACTTGTTTGCACAATTCGCCATGTTTAGGATGAGAATAATGAACTGAAAATTCAATAATAAAAAAACGTCTTTCAGCAACTCGTTTAGATGTGCCTTACACATCGTTTATACAGTCATTAATGCAGCTCCATTCACATACAATATTACATTTAACACTCTACCTTAATTTAAAATACTTTATAAAAATAAAAATGCTCTGAATCAATTTAAACGACTAAAATACTGATGGGTTCAATTCCACAAACCTCTCTCAGCCGAATCCCAGCACACACTGGCGCATAGTTATGACGTATACACACGTCAAAATAAAAGTCTTGTTTCCATATTATATTGATAATGAAATATAGGTCACGGGATGATTTTATCTGCTGAAATGAACATTAAATTACACATGTCGTCCAGCGATGTGAAAATACTACCAAGCAAGACCCCACTCAGTATAGATATCTACACTATTTATGTAAGTATGATAACAAGTATAATAAAAAACGTTTTTTGGTATTGGAATTAATAATTGTATAACTTATCATTATTATTATTAGTATATTATATCATTATTATAATATTATCATTAGTAATAGTCATAGTAGTAGCAGCAGCCTAGTAGTAGTAGTAGTTTTATCCTGTATTGAAGGTACAAGACTTTTATTTTGATATGTGTTGTGGCGTCATAATGCTGCGCCAGGCTAGTGTTTCGCCGCGAGGGATGTTGTTGTTGTTTTGAACCCATCGGTATTTAAGGTGTTAGAGCGGTCAGATTAATTTAAAGTGACTAATGTAATTACACTAATAATGCACTATAAAACAGGAAAAGCAACAGTGGTGAAAAGAGAGGAGATTGATTGTACTGCTGTAATAGGGTTATGTGAAATTAGTAACATAAATATTTATTCTGCATTTATTTATTTCAGGTAATTATTCATCTTAAACGACACAGTGAGAAAACCAGTAGGAACAACTGCAAGTGAAACAGCTGCGATCTACTTAACATAATATTATAAACATGGAGTTTATTAAAGAAGAAAGTGAATAAATAAGTGAATCCAGTAATTAAAGATTCAATCAAGCAGGAATAACATCACTTTCTTCATTAAACAGATGGAGTTAATTAAAGAGGAGAGTGAAGACACGAGTGATCTAGAAGCAAGTGGCATAATGGAGGCTGAGCAACAAACAGGTTGGAGTCCATTCTTGATTAATCTTTAATGACTTCTGTAGAGTGAATTGCCTTAATTAACTAATCAAGTCTATTTAGTTTTTATATAAATTTTTTAATGGCATAATTATGATTCCACTCCAATTATATTGTTAAAATATAAAAATTTAAATGGCGGCCTTAATAATTTTTTTCATAATGTTTTATTAAATAAAATATTTATTGAAAAATACATTGAATAATGCAGACATCGCGTGATATTGTGCACGTTTAACAAAAAGTTGTTCTGTTCTTACATTATTTTGTGATGTTCATTCATCTGTCACCACACATTAAAGAGCCACAAATACACATTAATTGATTTAACTTTGTAATAAAACGGACAGAATTTGAAAACTAGGATGTGACGAGTGGGGCGGGGCCGAGAGCCGTGGGAACGGTGGGGAGCGAGGCCGGTGGAGTAAATGGTAATGAACGACACCTGCGCCACTCACCGGTCTCCACGGAGGAGCTTTGGAAGGGTTAAATGAGGAGTGACGACAGTGGAAGAGGAGAGAGGGCCAGGCCTGGATTTTAGTTTATGTTTTGTGTGCGGCAGTCGTCCGTGAGGGGCAGCAGCTTTATTTTGTATTTGTTTATTTTATTATTAAAGTGTCTTAAATGTTCGCCGGTTACCGTGTCCTTTTTCCCGATCTACAAACGTGTTACATTGGACTTTTCATATCAAAGGTAGCAAAGCTTTCTAACAAATTTTAGATGGGAGATGCATTACAAATACTGTTTAGTGAAAATTTGTTCGTGCATGAACTGAAAGCAGCATAGACTCAAATATTGATCTTACCAAATCAGTATCAGTTCATCAAAATGAAGATTGATCCAATGTGGCATGTTAACCTGTTGTAATTTATCTGCATTGTGTGCAGTAAAAACCCACCATCTGAGAAACACTAATTTCACTTTCTCCCAACAGAAATAATCATTCTGGCCCATAAATGCCTGTCTGAACTGCTGCATAATTAGTGCTTTTTATTTTTCAAAATTATACCGGTTTCACGGTATATGACGGTATTTATTTTTTTCACGCATAACCGGGTGTTAACCACATTTTCTACTGACTGAGAGAGGAAAAACTGCAGTAGATTGACTTACAATGCCATATTTTAGTGTCATGATGGGCGACTATTGTAGAAAATTTCCACACTAAATAGTGACTAAACACGACCCATTAATACATGTTAACCAGGAGTCACTCATTTATAATCCAGACATCGTCTGATAAAATCAACATGCATCCAACTAGTGGTAACGGATCACAAAACTCACGGTTCGGATCACACTTGATTTTGAGTCACGGATCGGATCAGCAAAAAAAACAGTTTGCTTTTCATTAATTACTAAAAGCTTACTTTAAATATTTCTATACCCCCGCAGAAACTTACGTTACTAGCTTAGCTATTGTCAGTAATAAAACGAACAATTACACAAATTACAAGATAAACAGCCTACAACATAAATTAGTAAATGAAGACCGTAACAGTAGTATTCAGATGCAGAAATGTAAAAAATGAGTGTAAAACAACACAATAATGCATACTGCATAAGCAAAATGCAGATCAATCTTTGTTAAAGCCGTGGTGTTGTTTGATTTGCAGACAGAAGCAGGTATAATAGGCTGCTGTCTCTTTAAGACTAAATGCACGGACCGAGTACTGACACGCATCCGATTTTCTTTCACAGATGTATACGTTAACTTAAGACATACCCGACTGTGTTTACCAGAATACTTGCCAAAACGGGTATCTTAACAACTTTGTGTGTATGTTTCCATCCGTTGAGGCGGTATCTGAATCGCGTTTCTCTATCTCTCTGCGTGTGCGCGCTTCAGTGTGTGCGGCAGCGGCTGAGCGCAGAAAATGGTGTGCAAGTCCCAATTCGACTTTCACTCTATGGTGGTTAAACTTATCAGTTAATCCTTGAATCACATGTGTGCCCAACCATGAGGACTGGTCCATGCGGATCACGGATCATCTTTGATCCATTGCACCCCTACATCTACATTCTGCCCTGTTTTCAGCGTAGCCTACGTTATTTCTAACCAGATATGCAAATGTTGTATACCTTGGGTTTAGAGGCTTATTGGCTTACCTCCACCTATCAGCTGCGAGCCCGCCTAACAAGCGTCGCTTTTGGTGGGAAGTGTGTATGTGCATATTCTATCTTCGCTGAGTGTGTAACTGGTACAGGCTGCTCGTAGCCTCTCTCACGGCAGGATTGAATATCGTTCCCATAACGAAGAATTCTCTGTGATGTCTCGTGAAGCTCGAAGGGGAACGCTCTGGTCACTGTTGTAACCTCGGTTCCCTGAGAGCGGGAACGCTTAAGGACTTAACATCCAGCTTGTAAAACCTGGCGAAGGTTTTCTGAGAAGACAAGCTGGCTGCAACGCATATATCCTGAATAGACATACCTCTCGACCACGCCCAGGAGGAGGCGATAACCCTTGTTGAGTGGGCTCTAATGTGCAAAGGGCATTCCAAACCTCGGCACGTATACGCAGCTGTGATAGGGTCCACAATCCAGTGGGAAAGCCTCTGTTTTGAAATGGCCCGGCCTTTTGCACAACCACCATAGCACACGAAGAGCTGGTCAGATTGCCGAAAGCTGGCCGAACGGTCAATGTAAATACTCAAAGCCCTGACGGGGCACACCGAAGTCTGAGCGTCCGCATCCAACAAGGTCGATGACTCAGAAGACAGGGCAGACAAAGAAACAGTCTGTGTTTTGAAGGGGGTAGATAGTGATTTAGGCACGTAGCCCGGTCTCGGCCGGAGAGTGACACTGCAGTCACCGGGTCCGAAGCAAATACAGTCGCTGTCCACAGAAAACGCGTGTAAATCCCCCATTTGCCAAGCCGAAGTGAGGGCAAGCAGAAGTGCTGTTTTGATAGATAGCTCCTTCAAATCAACGGATGCTAAAGGCTCAAATGGTGGCTGAGAAAGAGCTCTTAACACCACGTCTGGGTCCCACGGCGGGACTGAAGGTACTGTATTGCACATTTTATCTTATTGCACATCTTACTCCTTATTTTATTATTTGTTCCTATTTTCATTCTCACCTATATTTATATATATATTCTCTTGTGTTATGTTTCATTGTTTTATTGCTTTTTATGTTATTTTTTTTTTATCTTTTATTTTTTGCACTTTTCATTGAGCGAACCTGTCCTGACTTACATTTCACTACTGATTATACCCTGTATGATTGTGTATGTGACGAATAATAAAGACCCTTGAAGGTGGATGCAGAGGATGCAATCTCCTCACTCCCTTAAGAAAACTCACCACCAGTGAGTGCCTACCGATCGATTGCCCGCCCAGCGGGGAACGAAACGAGGCAATAGCTGCCACATAGACTTTCAGTGTTGATGGTAGAGATCCACTATCCAGTCTGTGCTGCAGAAAATGCAGAACATCCGACACAGAGAAAGTAGCCGGGTCGATATGGACATCACTGCACCATTTCACAAACTCTCCCCATTTCAGAGCATATAAACGTCTCGTAGCGGGAGCCCACGCCTCCACGAGCGTGTCGAGCACGCGAGAATGCAGGGCACTCAGCTAATCTGATATCCTCGAAGCAGCCATATATGAAGGCTCCACAACTCCGGGTTCGGGTGCCACACCGAGCCACTCACCTGAGATAGCAGGTCCCTCCTGATGGGGATCGGCCAGGGCGGTGCCACCAGCAGCTCTGTCAGGTCCGGGAACCAAGGCTGGTTCGGCCAGTTTGGGACGATGAGTGTCACCAAGCTTATCAGAGATCACATCTACTCTGTATTACCAGCATCACTCGACCCACTGCAGTTCACCTACCGCAATAACCGCTCCACCGACAATGCAATTGCCTTCACCATCTTGACAAGAGGAACACGTATGTGAGAATGTTGTTTGTTGACTACAGTTCAGCATTTAATACCATAGTGCCCTCTAAGCTTGTAGTGAAACTCCGGGCTCTAGGTCTGAATAATTATCTGTGCAGCTGGATCCTGGACTTCCGAACAAGCAGACGGCAGGTGGTCAGAGTAGGCAGCAACATCTCCTCCCCACTGACCCTCAACACTGGAGGCCCTCAGGGCTGAGTTCTCAGCCCTCTCCTGTACACGCATGACTGTGTAGCCATGCACAGCTCCAATGTCCTCGACATGAGATGCAGCACTAAGCAGTCTCTCGCTGTCTGTGTTTCGTGCTTGTAATGATTTTTAGCATCTCTCTCTCTAACAGTTTTAAATGCTTCCACTCTGCAGACGTGTTTGCTGCATTAGTGCTCGCCTCTATTTGATCGCGCAATGATCAATGTAAGATCATTGTTGTGTACAAATTATTCTGTCTTTTCGCTTATTTGGCCGAACACCGAAATTTTTTTTTTCCTATTTTCAGCCGAACAATTTCGGTTTCTGAACATTCAGTGCATCCCTAGAATGCACCACTGCAAGTCATATAAATAGCTATACATACATCCATAAGTCTCTTGAGAATAGAGTTTACTATGTGTATATTATGGAATGTGTGTACTATGTGCTGTAAAATGTGTGCACTGTGTATAATTGTTTATTGTGCAAAAGTGTATTGTGCAACGTGTGTATATTGTTGTTTATGTATCTTGTACATTTTTCATATCTTGTTACTTGTACTGCCATGGCACAGTGTCTTGTACCTAAGAATTTCACCATCAGTACACTTGTGTACATGATGTGTGACAATAAAGATATTTGATTTAAATATATTAAGGCACTTTAACTGTTTTTACAACGTTTTTTCACACGGTTTATGATTGAAATATTGCCGCAGGTGCTTAATATGGATTGCAAATGGCTAAAACTTGCATTTTGTGTCAGAAATATCTTTGTTTTATTCTTTTGAGAGGTGATCTAAATATTTGTGGCTGGGAATCAGATGAAAAATTGACACGCTTGTGCTGCAGTTCTATGGATGCTTTGCCCTCCAAGTCTTCGAGCCGGTCACGTGACTGAAAACTATAAGTTGTAATTGATATTTCGACATAAGAGTTTAATGTATTCTAACAACAGACTGTATGTCTGGCAAATATGTATTTTATTTTGCATATTCATTTTATTTGGATAAGGTAAAGGACATGATTTTGCATCTGTATTGAATACAAAATGTGCTTAATAACACAATGACATAAATCAACAAGAAACTGGCACAGAGGGCACATGGTAGACCTATCAGAACCCAATTAAATATAGACTTACAAAAGTGTGTGTGTGTAAGCCCTTTGTACATTTTTGTAATTTACAAACGTAACATTTATTAAATAAAATATTATTAATTAAATTATTAAAATATGAACTTAAAATTTCAGGGAGTAGCTACTTTAAAAAAGCATAATACAGGTTTATGATGAATTAGTGTAAGGAATTTGACACCTTTTAGAAAGATAAATAATATTGTAATAAACCAGTAAATTTATTCTCTTCAAGTTGCAGCACAGAAGTTGGTGAAATTTACTTTTTGATTTGGTTGAGAAGGTCCCAGCTGTAGCCTGCAGAACGGGGCGGGGCTGCATGCGTCACCCCACACACAAATAGTTTAATTGGTTAATGACAAAGTAATCACGCCAACGCCTCTGCAGTGTTTTTTAATGTTTTTATTTCTACTTGTTCATCAGATGAGCTATGTGTTTTGTCTAATTTAATTAAATGTAATTTTTGATTACAATGCTATGCTCCTTATGTCATTATTGAGCGATTATGATGTGAAGTAGTTAAAATAAGATCTCCCTCATGTAACGTCATTCACTAGAGCAGTGGTTCTCTTTCATAGGTTCACTCGACGCTGCGTAGCTTACGCAATGGAAATACCTCCAGGTGTGACGATTGTCTGAAGCCCTTATAGAATCATAATTCATTGTCTTATGGCACGAGATACCACCCCTACGTCATACGATATATAAATAAAGGTGACTTGGCTTTCAGCTGATTCTCATCAACCCATAGGAATACGACACCTAAGCATCCATATATAAGGTCCTCAGTATTATCAGAAGTTTTCGCCTTGCTCAATAGCTAAATAAATGGCGAATTCGGCAGGCAAAACCCCATCATCACTAGGAATCAGGAATTTAGTGAGCTGAATTCGTTTCCCTAATGGACGCACCTTCGTTTCATTCAAGTTCGTCAACTTGAACACGTGAATTCACCGCATTGATCATAAGCTGCCTGATTTGGAAGTGACCAAGTTAGCATTACTCACGCCTCGCTACATTATTGAAATGGTCTCCACGAGTTATGTGACTGACTCAAGAACAAGTTCAGATAGGACCTTCATCCCCTAGAGGGATATCAAGAGATCAAGCATCCTCGCCACAGCTGCTATGTTTCCCTCTCTCGAACGTCTTCACAAGCTAAGTTCCTTTTATGCTCTCAGGTTATTGGCATTATGCGTGTTGCTATGGTATCCGTGTTGCTTAGACTAATTTAGTTGTTTAGCTGGCAATGTGCAGTACTATCTGTGTACTGGCAATACAATTGCCGGTACAATATTCTGCGCTTAAATGGGGATACTATGCCATTTCACACATTCTGAGTGGTTTACGCTATTAAGAGTTGGATAGCTATGCATGCGCGTGTGCACTCAGCGACCCGAGCGAGAGCAAGAGCGGCTCAACGATTTTCGTTAATGGTTCGGAAGTCATCGGCAGCACTGCAGTACTTACTGTGCTGCAGTACTTGCTCAAGAAGAATGTCTTTGAATCTTTTCCTCACATCCAAAACACATATCTTTAGTGTTATGTGAACAGTGGGTGCAATTTGTTTTCCGGGCAGCAATGGAGTTTCCAAGTGTCTTTGTTTGCTCCCGTCATTTCGGTGTCGAATGTTTTATAACGAGGTACATTCTGACACTAGATTTGCATATCGTTTGATACTAAAAGACGGGGCAGTCCAGGGATAAAGATCGAGTGGCTACGAATGAATGAATGAATGAATGAAATACATTTGCCCGTGTTTTATTCCATTTCGAATCACGCTTGCGGAAAGCGCTCGAGAAACATTTACATTTAGTAATTTTGCAGATGCTTTTATCCAAATCGACTTACAATTGGGGAATACATAAAGTGATTAATCTTGAAGAAGCAAACAGACAGAGGAAGTGCTCGTAACATCAAGTCTCAGGCATTGTTCAAATAAGTACAAGCTAGCAAGGGAAGGAGAGAAAGATAAAGAGAAAAATTAAAGTTTAGGATTAAGTCAAGTAGTGTCGAAAGAGATGAGTTTTCAGTTGTTGCTTGAAGACTGACAGGAATCCAGCATTTCAGATAGGGGTGGGAAGATCATTCCACCAGCCAGGAATGGTGAATGAGAATGTTCTGGAGTGTGATTTTGAGCCTCTCTGTGATGGTACCACGAGGCGTCGCTCACTAGCAGATCTCAGACTTCTGGAGGGGATGTAGATTTGTAATAGTGAGTAGAAGTAGTAGGATGCTGAGCCTGTGGTTGTTCTATATTCAAGCATCAGTGTCTTGAACTTGATGCGAGCTGCAACTGGTAGCCAGTGCAAGGAAATAAAGAGAGGTGTAACATGGGCTCTTTTGGGCTCATTGAAGACCAGCCGTGCTGCTGCATTCTGAATCATTTGTAGAGGTTTGGATTGTGTTTGATGGAAGTCCAGCCAGAAGAGCATTGCAGTAGTCCTGCCTAGGAATTACAAGGGCCTGGACAAGAAGTTGTGCAGCATGCTCTGTCAGAAAGGGCCTGATCTTTCTGATGTTGTGTAGTGCAGACCTACACGGTCAATCAGTCTTTGCAATGTGCTCTTTGAAGGTCAGCTGGTCATCAAAGATTACACCAAGATTTCTGACCGAAGTTGATTGGGTAATTGTTGATGAACCTAACTGAATCGTGAAGTCATGCTATAGAGCTGGAGTGGCAGGGAGGACAAGAAGCTCAGTCTTTGCCAGGTTGAGCTGTAGGTGATGTTCTTTCATCCATGCCAAGATGTCTGCCAGGCAGCCTGAGATCTGTGCCTCTACCGTTGGATCATCTGGTTGAAAAGAGAGATAGAGATGTGTGTCATCAGCGTAGCAATGGTAGGAGAAGCCATGTGCCTGTATGATGGGACCCAGTGATGTAGTATATGTGGAGAAGAGAAGGGGTCCATGAACCGATCCCTGGGGCACTCCAGTGACCAACTGATGTGCTTTGGATACCTCCCCTCCCCAGGCCACCCTGAAAGACCAACCAGTGAGATAGGATTCAAACCAGCGAAGTGGAATCCCAGTGATGCCCAGTGATGAGAGGGTGGACAGGAGGATCTGATGATTGACAGTGTCAAAAGCAGCAAATAGATCCAGCAGAATGAGGACTGATGATTTGGAATCGGCTTTTGCAATTCGCAGGGCTTCAGTGACAGAGTAGCGCAGTCTCAGTTGAATGGCCACTCCTGAAACCTGACTGTTTAGCGTCCAGTTTGTTGTTCTGTGAAAGAAACAATGAGACCTGGTTGAACTCGTTCAACTCGTTCGAGTGGTTTCGCTATGAATGGAAGAAGAGAGACATGTCTGTAGTTTTCTATAAGAGAAGTGTTTAATGTAGGTTTTTTGAACAGTGGGGTTACCCGAGCCTGCTTGAACGCAGTGGGGAAGATGCCTGAAAAAAAAGCCCTGATATTCTTGAATGTCCCGGATAATCCAGACCAATCAGAGTGCTCGGTGATACCTCATTATCCCGTACTTATGCCGAAGTCGAGCTAGAAGTGAAAAGAGAGTAGCTGCGAAAGTCCACCAGCTTCAGTCTAACTTATCCTTCCACGCTGGATTTCCATTCAGTTCTAGTTTATATCGAGTTACTGTGTGCGTGTGTGTGAAAGAAGTGAGTGTATAATATAAATATTCTGTTGTGATTGAGAAACTCGCCCGTTTGTTTTACATTTCATAAGAGCAGTTTATTAGCAACATCCTGCCTGGATTAATCTTCCTATTTAGTGTGTATCTTATGGCGCTTTTCCACTGCATGGTACGGTACGGTTCGGCATGGCTCGGTACGGTACGGCTCAGTTCGGGTCGGTTTGTGTTTCCACTGCAGTTTAGTACCGCTATAGAGTGGGCGGGATTATTCACGCGTCGTTATAATTGCGCCGCCTCTACTGCCGTGACATCATCGTAAACGCACCACAAACAAACTCACAACAAAGAAAGGAGACGGAATGGTGTTCTTCATTCTCGGCATGTGGATGTTTTTAACAGCAATGGAGAGGACTATGAGAATGCTTGGGATTTACCCCCAGCAGCAGAGACTGTGGTGGCAGTGTCACCGGCTGTAGAGGAGAGCAGGGATGTTCGTGCAGGTGTGTGCTGCGTTACTTGATTAGTTAACAATTCATGTAGCGTGTTCTGTAATTTATCAATAAACTTTTGAATATTTCAAAATGTACAATGTATCCCTTGTTTTTTTTATTTATGTGATGGTTTTTCTAATCGTGGCATTAATCATTTGTCTTTTTCAAGAGGTTCATTACGTGCTCATACAATAATACATATTTAATATAGTCTGGAGGTACACTTATTCGATCAGATAATTTTTAATTGAAGCAAAACACAGATACAAAGGTAAAAATATAAACAGAAGACATACTCTGAAAATATAGCAAGTTCAGAAGTATATACATAAGGCTTTTTCCTTCGGCATCGCGCCATCAAGCTCTCACTGGATCCACTCCTCGGCTATCAACGAGAGGAACGTCTGTACTTCCTCAACAGACAACGACACTGCTATTTTGTGGTTGATACAAAAAGGTGCGTTTCTTCAAACAAAAGCTGCGTCCGCTCCTTCGCTGGCTGTGCTGATTTAAATCTAGCGAGTCTATGGGTCTCATGCCGCAAGTTCAGTGACGCAGTAATGATGATTTTCTCCGGCCAATCAGTGATCAGCAGAGTTCACACGTCACGTTTTGGTAACGGTACGGATCGCTTGGAACCCCGGCCGAGGTGGTACTAAAAAAGTACCAGGTACAGTACCCAGTGGAAAACCCCCCAAAAGTCAGTGGTGGTCAGTAACGAAGTAAAACTACTTCGTTACTGTACTTAAGTACATTTTTCAAGTATCTGTACTTTACTGGAGTAGTTTTATTTTGAGTAACTTTTACTTTTACGTCACTACATTCCAAAGCATAAGATCGTACTTTTTACTTCACTACATTTCATAAAACATATCGTTACTCCTTATAATACATCACGTGCTCCGAGACGCAGAAGCGGTGTCTGATTCATGAACAAACTGATTCTTTTCAATTAACCTGTTCAATCGGTTCGCAAATCGCAACAAACGATTCATTCACAAATTACAATGATACGATTGCAGCTGTTCTCGAGTCGAAAGCTCACTGATTCAAATGATCCGTTTAGAGCGAGTCTTCTTCAGTGAACTGAACTCACAAGTAAAGAACCGGGAGATCTCGTGAGCGCGCGCTACTGATGCTGTGAAAAGTACGTTACTAATGTCGAATTTTAGGATTAATTATTGTAACTGAAAATAATATTTAGGTCAAAACTGTCAGTTGTTTGTGAACTAAATCTGCTGTAAAGGGTGATCTATTTAAGCCCACTGAAATGCTTGAATGCAGACAGATCAACATCAGTGTCTCTAACGTTATGTTTTAGGTCAAAAAACAAAACATTAAAATAACACCGATTAAATAAAATAACTCATGCACGTTCATATTCCCCGCTGCTGTAACGTTAGCAGTTGTATTAAAATGCTTTGCATTTAGACCTATGTGACGTCTGTTTTTATATTGTTTATCAACAGTATACATTTTTATATTGTTTAGATCAACTAGCCGAGTAGACAGATATGAATGTTTATTAATAACCATACTGAAAATAAGTAAATATTGTTAGCTGATACTAACTGTCTAGCTAACAAGCTTGCTGGTGCTAAGTTGAGGAAATTTTTTGATATAAAGTCCAAATATCTTTATTCAGCCACCTAGATAGATTCCATCTGAGGGAAAAAGAAAGGATGTGATGTTCAGAACATAGTAACTACAGTAATTATCAGAGTGGGAAGTGATGCCCTCTGGGGGCATTTGGCCAGGGGTGTTTTTACACCACAGACAAGGTTTGAGAAGAAAAAAAAATCATTATGAAAATATCATTAGATTTTCCTTAAAATGTTCTTCCTAATTTCAGGCCTAATTCTCATGTCATATATAACTGACGTTCTGCAAAACAACAAGTTCTAAAACACTTTTTTCTTACTGGTGAAGATTAGATGGTGAAATCTGTTTTCTCTCAGGTACATGGCAGTGTAAGCTTCACAGCGAACATTACTACATCACTCTCATCAACGTAGTCCATATCAACAACATATATATCTTGACTCTATATAGTGGTTATTTTGGGATAAACCCAGGTATTTTGGGCAGTATGATTATAAAAATATGTGCTAATATAAAATTAAATAAAGTAGTCTATATAAAATAAATCTGCAAAATAAATCTGTCTATCAGTACTTTTTTACTTAAGTACATAAAAAATTGAGTACTTTTGTACTTTCACTCGAGTAAAATTGAAAAAGCAGTACTTTTACTTTTACTGGAGTAATATTTTATTATACGTATCTGTACTTTTACTCAAGTACTTGATCTGTGTACTTTGTCCACCACTGCCAAAAGTGAACCGTACCGTGCCGTACCATGCAGTGGAAAAGCGCCAATAGTATTCTTATGCTCAGCTTCAGTACGAAATATATATATATATTGCTTGTTAATGCTGTATGGACACGCTATTTGGAGATGATTATTATCACGCGATGATCAGCCGTTTGTCACATGTTTATGTTCACTGATACATGGTTGAGCGGTATTCAGATGCTAGTAGCACCCTCTTGTGTACATTTAAAGAAGTAACACCCAGAACTGTTCAGAATGCCTAATTAATGTCATTAATATGTCCAATTAATTACTGTTTAGTTATTTAAAGTGACAGTTATATTTATGTTATACTATGTATGTATGTATGTATGTATGTATATATCAGTAAGTGTATTTATCTTGTTTAATTCTTACAGAACCACACATGTATACTTCAAGTTCTTCAGTAAACTAAAAAGGAACCTAGACATTGCTTGGTGCGTCTTCAATTAAGAGTCATCTCATTCAGTCCTTACCGACTGCCTGCTGCATTTCACACCAATCCAAATAGTGCAATTTCCGAACCCCTACATTTCAATGCCTGTGAGGAGAGATGTGTTGACAATGTGTGTGAGTGCTGTAAGAGTGTGGGAGAGATTGCTTGGAGAAGGTGTGGGGGGATTGGGTCTAGAGGACATGTTGTAGGATGGCTGGAGAGGAGAAGTTTGGATACGTCCACCTCAGTGAGCAGACAGAAGGAGAATATGGGTGTTTGAGCAGTGGATATGGTTGGTTGAAGGTCCTGTGTGTGTGGAGGTGAGAACTGACTACTGGTTGTTCTAGTTTTGTCTGTGGAAAAAAGTGGCAAAGTCATCAGCTGTTATATAAGTGGTGGGAGGTGGTGAAGGGGGACAGAGGAGATTATTAAATGTTCTGAAGAGATTACGCATGTTTGGAGCACTCTTTATCTTGTTGTGGAAATGTGAGGATTTGGCAGTGTGGACTTCAGCGGAGAAATATGAAAGCAACGACTGATACCTACTCAGGTCAGAAGGATTGTTTGATTTGCGCCATTTTCTCTGCTGCTCGGAGTCTGGTCCGATGTTCACAAAGAACATCAGATAACCAGGGGTTAGAAGGGGTAGTCCCAGCTGGCCTGGAGGAGAGAGGACAAATGTTGTCTAGACAAGAGTTTAAGGTAGAGCATAAAGTGTCAGTAGCTGCATTCACATCCAGAGATGAAAAGGGGGTAAGTGAGGGAAGATAGGAGGATACTACAGAGGAAAGATGGGAGGGAGAAAGGGAGCATAGGTTTCGTCCAAAAGTAACCAGTAAGGGAGTTGGTGGCACCCGGGTAGCAACATGTAATGTAAATGTAATGAAGAAATGGTCAGAGATATGTAGTGGTTGTACCAGAATGTTATCTGCAGTACAATTGCGTGTGTAAATTAAATCAAGTTGGTTGCCTGATTTGTGCATGCTAGTAGTGGTAAGGCGTTTGAGATCAAATGAAGCTAGGAATGAATGGAAGTCTGTAGCATAAGGCTTTACTAGATGAATGTTGAAATCGCCAAAGACTAAGAGTGGAGTGCCATCCTCTCAATGAAAGAGGACAGCTGCCCATCCAGCTCCTCTAGGAAGGTGGCTAGAGTTTGGTCAGGGGGACGGGAAATTACCACAATCTGGAGTTTTATAGGAGCTATTACAGTAATCGCATGAGATTCAAATGAGTTGTAATTGCATAGGGGAGAGTGGGTTGAGTATTTCCAATTGTTTGAAATGAGCAGACCAGTGCCTCACCCGGCCAACTTGGCGTGGGTTGTAAGATAAATATTTTTTTTAGAGAGGGCAGTTGGGGTTGCTGAGTCTTCTGGATAAATCCAGGTCTCAGTCAAGCCCAAGATGCTGAGTTTGGATTGTAAAGAAAAAACAGAAATTAAGTCTGCTTTTTTGACAGCTGACTGACAATTCCAGAGACCCATGGAGAAAGAAAGAGGTGTAGAAGATGTAGAGATAGGGTGCAGGTTAGCAGGATTATGTTGCCGTCTGTGTGTGATGTTAGAGCGTGGTTGAGAGAACATTTTTGGAATTGTTTGGAAGCACATGATAGAGGTAGAAGGATTAGAGGATAGCAAAGGAGAGCGTCTGAGGGAAGATATAAATGATACTTAAGTGTGTTGCTCGGTGCTCGGTTAAAGTCGCGCAGGAAAAAGTCGTCGGTCTTCTGATTAGCCCAGCCAATAGCCTTAAGGAGTGCTAATAGCTCAAGACGAAACTAACACTTTGCCCAAGGAGCAATGGAGGCGCAAATTATTATAATTACCATTAAGTGCAATCAAAAATATAAACCTTAATGAAAATTTTGAATAGAAATAGGTAGGAAACTAAGTATTCCTTCCTAGCAGCAAGTAAATAATTTAAACAACAGATCTACGAACAAGTATTTCAACACTTACATGTACGCTGCCGTCTGAGAAACAGTGTCTCTTGTCTCGAGCAAGATACTTTACGACATTCAAGTTAAATTATTTGACTGTTTTTCACATAAAAAGGGTGACAGCGCCACATTACAATAAATTAACATTCATGTTTTCATAGCCGCTGGCCAAATTCAGAAACAAAATTAAAACTATTCAGATCCGCCCACGGCTTGCCAGGTGGAGCTCGGCTGTTTGCGGAGAGAATGGTGAGCTGCATCTTTCTTTTATAAACCTGATTAAACTCCGACTCTTCGGAGATGTGAATGATGCAATACTACACTAAAGGTTCTCAAGATTAACATGAGATTGGCTGAAACTATGTGTTATGTCCTATTTAACCTAGTCAAGTCGCCTTTATTTTAAAGTACTAACAGCACAGATTTAAGCAGCGGAAAATAATGACCATGGTGCAAACTAAATAATTTCTTCTGTAGCGCAGCTCCAAGAGAAATGGTAACGGTCGTTGTTCAGCTGAAGTTGTCTGTATCTGAAAACCTTGGCTGCAGACATGCTGCTTTGCTGCTTTTCAGCCAATGACTTCGCAGGCAGCGTTTGTTCATGAAGGTCATGAAACTGATATCGGACATGCTTCTGAGGCAGCTTAACGGTTCAGTGATATAGAACAAAATAGAACAAGCTTTTTTGATAACTAAGTGGATATTTCATTACTAATACGGATTTCTCGCTAGAAATAACTTCAGACACCATCTTTATTTCGCTCAACCACACAGGATTGTGGGTACCAAGGCAGTGAAGGATACATTATTTTGCCTTTAAATATCGACCAAATGAGTTAGGAAGTAAGACTAACATTGTATTTGACATGTAAATGTGTCTTTCAAAGGCAGCATTTTCCAGTTCGGATGCAGCCTTCATTTCAGCATTGATTCTGCTCCCGTATCAGACACGCTTGTTCGGTCTAGTCGTATTGGAAACATGCTTGTCTTAAGCTCTTGGTTGTACTGGGAACATGTGTGTTCTTAGTTATTGTTGTATTGTCGGGAACATGCTTGTCCCAAAGCTATCTGGATGTTGTTGGAACATGCTTGTTCTAAAAGCCATAGTCGTATTGGAAACATGCTTGTCTTAAGCTCTTGGTTGTACTGGGAACATGTTTGTTCTTAGTTATTGTTGTATTGTCGGGAACACGCTTGTCCCAGAGCTATCTGGTTGTTATTGGAACATGCTTGTTATAAAAGCTGTAGTCGAATATGGAACATGCTTGTTCTTAAGCTACCTGGCCGTTATTGGGAACATGCTTGTTCTTAAGTTATAGCTGTATTATTGGGAACATGCTTGTTCCAGAGCAATCCGTTCGTTGTTTAAAACATGCTTGGTTTTAAAGTTCTAACTGAATTGGAAACATATTTTTCTTAAGTCTATCTGTGTCAGGGAGATCAACGCCCACAGTCCAGGCGTCGGTGCCGACGCAACATCAGAGTGGGGAGAGAACAGCACACAGAGTCCCAGCATCAGTGTTGACGCAACATCAGAGTGGGGAGAGAACAGCACACAGAGTCCCAGCGTCAGTGTTGACGCAACGTCAGAGTGGGAAGCTCCATTCTTGAGTGCGCAGAGAGGTTCAGGGGTGGAGAAGCCACAAAAACACAGCTCCAGGAGCCCCAGGACAGGAACTGAGGAAACAGAGAACTGGAGAAACGGTAGGCAGAGAGGAGACAGATGAGAAGGCAAATTGTATACACTAAACTGAACTGGGAGCCTAGGAAAACACGACAGGACAAAACACGACTAGACTGAAAGTTGGTCACGAGCAAAGTGTAGCGTGTTCACACCGCAACAGTCAGACACAAGACTACACACGAAGGGGCCTTAAATAGAGGGAGAATAGATGGATAAACTAGTCACAGGTGTGATGGCAGCTGAAGTAGTTAATGAGATAACGATGGGGAGGGGAATCACGAAGAAAATGAGCACATGGCAAACTGTCAAAACAAAACCCATGTGATCTCAACAACAAACACGTACAAATGACAAGACACACACACACACAACAACCTGCTGATCAGACCGAAGTCATGACAATCTGGTGTTATTGAGAACGTGTTGGTTAAGCTTTTAAGGTATTGGCAACATATTGGATAACATTCTTAGGTCATCTGTTGAAGGCAACATGCTTGTTGCTACAGGTTATGTGCGTTTAGCCAAAAATATTTGTAGCAAATTAGCTCGAAAGGTAAATATTTACAATTAATAATTGGTTATAATTAATTAGGAATATTTTGATCAGATCTTAGAATTAACTGTTACAGAATCAATATTACAATGATTTAATCTGTTTGTCCACAGACAGTATAATCATTTATCAATTCTAGGAAGGATTATTTTCCTGGTGAAGAAAGAATAACTTTCCTACTTCATACAGTACTAGCATTAACTTAGCATGTAGCAAGATCAACATTCAGTGACACTGAGTTGTGAGCAGCACACAGAGGCAATCATTTGTGAATATAATGAATTTAATAAATGAAACTACAGCTAACAGACAACTAGACTAAGCAAAACACATTTATAAAGAATGAAGGAAAGTAAGGAAAGAGAGAGAGAGAGAACAACAAAGAATGGCAGTATTTAGCATCAATTACCCACAACCTAGTGAAAATCATCAGAATCAAAAATCACCTTAACAAAGGGGCCCGAACTTAGACACGCATCTAATTAGTTGGAAACGGTTACTTGCATTGGCTTTGTTGCTGACCAAGAGTCCGGATGCGGTAGGCAACAGAGGTTCTTGATGAGTTCAGTAGGAGTGAGCTGAAGGCTTTCATCAGGTTCTTCTGAAGTTTGGACAGTTTACAGTGAATCGACAAAGTTACTTGAGGATAAAAACTGCCAGAAGGTCAGACTCAAGGGTGATGAGTCTTGGAGAGTGTCTCTCAAAGGGATTGAGCAATGATGGGTTTGGGTTGGGCCTTTTAACGGTCCCTGGTCACACCCATCTTTGGCAGATTGACCAACATAGAGGTGTGAATTTTGAGCAGGAGAGGTTCCTTTGTCTCAGGCAACACCTTATTTGCATGGTTTATGGTAGTCTGGAGGATTTGTTCAATATTAAGTCAAAGTACGGTAAAAGGAGTATGGTGCAAGTTATGGTGATATACACCATTAATCTGTGAACCAGAAGACAGTCATTTTGATACCTAACATGCAAGGGTTTGGAAAACATTAAGGCAGTGATACATTAATATGTCTAGATCCAAGAATTTGGAGCCTCACTACAGTACTAAAGAGTTGTAACTAAGCTACTATAACCTAGGAGCATGCATACAACACAGGAATACACTATATACATTTTGGAACAGTTTGATTGTGGATAAAGGGAGCCAATGTCCTTTGCTATGTGTATCGCGGATTTTGAGTGTGTCTGGGCCATGGGTAGTGGCTCCTCATGGGGATTGGGAATCGGAACCATACCGCCAGTCCAAACTGTATGCTAATTGTCAATCATCTTTTACGATAGTGGTCCTGATAGAAATCAAGCATAGCGTTAGTTCAGGCAGGTCACATTAGTCAAGCTAGCATCAGCTGACTCTCAGCTGATCCCCATCTACCTATAGGAATACGACACCTAAGCATCCACATATAAGGTCCTCAGTATTATCAGCAGTTTTCTAATTACCCTCCTCCATCCCCAACTCCTCTGTCAGTCAGGATCCAGCTTCTGATTCTCCTTTGAATCGGTCTAATTCTAAAATGTGTACATAAAATTACTGAACTTTAACGATATCTGCATACATTCATTGGTTCTGTTTACCCCGAGGGGTTATTGCTGCTCTCCCTGCTATCATCCATAATAGGTTACATGGATGCACAGGGAGTTCTTGCCCAGAACGGAACCATACCACCAATCCAAACTGTATGCTAATTGTCAATCATCTTTGACGATAATGGTCCTGACAGAATTGTTGTATTATTATGATTGTGTACGAGTGATGTATGTTTTGGAATGGTGAATTTTTTTTCTCGTGTTATTGAATAAGTATATTTTTGTATGTTTGATCTGCTCTCCCGATTGCCTAAGACAAATTTCTCCTAAGGGAGATAATAAAAGAGAAACTTAACTTATATACAGTGGGGGGAAAATTATTTGACCCCCTGCTGATTTTGTACGTTTGCCCACTGACAAAGAAATGGTCAGTCTATTATTTTAATGGTAGGTTTATTTGAACAGTGAGAGACAGAATAACAATAACAAAAAAATCCAGAAAAACATTTAAAAAAAATTACAAATTGATTTTAATGAGTGAAATAAGTATTTTATCCCCTATCAATCAGCAAGATTTCTTGCTCCCAGGTGTCTTTTATCCATGTCCCCTCTGAGATACGTTAAACTGTGTAAATAAATCTAAATGCTATTTCAGAGGCAGATTCCAGAAATGTTTTTTTATGTTGGAATGAAAGACACTAAATAGCTTACCAGATGAAGTACTGCTTATTCTTACAATACAAAATGGAAGAAAGAGTTCAAACTGAACACAATCTTGCTACTCAAGCTGTGCATGACATTTTTTATATATGTTTGCTTATTTTCCATTTACTTGTACTTTTAATTTCAATACTTAATCTTAAACGTACCCAAACTACTTTTTGTACTTAAGTACAATAAATATCACATACTTTAAGACTTTTACTCAATTAATATTCTACAGTGAATTCAACTTCTACCAAAGTCATTCTCTGGTAAGATATCTGTACTTTTACTTAATTATGGCTTTCAGGTACTTTATTCACCACTGGGTACTGCATAGCAAGAAAACGTTTATTAAACATACACTGAACAAAATTATAAACTTTAGTTTTTGCCCCCATTTTTCATGAGCTGAACTCAAAGATCCAAGACTTTTACTATGTACACAAAGGGCCTATTTCTCTCAAATATTGTTCACAAATCTGTGTAAGTGAGAACTTCTCGTTTGCCGAGATAATCCATCCACCGTGTGGCATATCAAGATGCTGATTAGACAGCATGATTATTGCACAGGTGTGCCTTAGGCTGACCACAATAAAAGGTCACTGTAAAATGTGCAGTTTTACTGTATTGGGGGGAGGAGGGGGGGGTCCGCGGGAGTCCGAAAACCAGTCAGTATCTGGTGTGAGCACCATTTGCCTCACGCAGTGCAACACATCTCCTTCGCATAGAGTTGATCAGGTTGTTGATTGTGGCCTGTTGGTCCACTCCTCTTCAATGGCTGTGCGAAGTTGCTGGATATTGGCAGGAACTGGAACACGCTGTTGTTTACGCCGATCCAGAGCATCCCAAACATGCTCAATGGGTGACATGTCCGGTGAGTATGCTGGTCATGCAACTGGGATGTTTTCAGCTTCCAGGAATTGTGTACAGATCCTTGCAACATGGGGGCCGTGCATTATCACGCTGCAACATGAGGTGATGGTCGTGGATGAATGGCACAACAATGGGCCTCAGGATCTCGTCACGGTATCTCTGTGCATTCAAAATGCCATCGATAAAATGCACCTATGTTCGTTGTCCATAACATACACCTGCCCATACCATAACACAACCGCCACCACAGGCCACTCGATCCACAACACTGACATTAGCAAACCTCTCACCCACACGACGCTAGGGCTGTGACGGTGGCAATTTTTTACTACCGCGGTGGGAAATCACCAACAACCGCCGGTGTTGCGGTGGTGGGGAGTGGGGGTTTTATACACATATATACATATATATATATATATATCAGTGGTGTAACGATGCGTGTATTCGTATTGAACCGTTCGGTACGCATTACAAACCGAACGATTCGTTGGACTAATCCTATATGTAGCAGGAGTCATTGCACTGATCACGTAAAGGGAGGCGCTGTCAGTGCGAGCGGTTCGGGTGAAGAGCCTGGTTTACTCGCCGTGTCAGCATGAGCGCGAACGAACACACAGCGAGCGGCAAATATGATGCGAATATTGAGGAAATGATAGCGGACAGAGGATTTGGTTTTCACGCTAAAATAATGTAAAAGTCAGTTTCTTAAAACCAGAGAAGGTGAATATGTTGATATTCTTGTAGAAAAAAAATGCAAGCATGGTCACCGGCAGCCAGTTTAGTTTAGTTTTTATTTTTGTTTTCATTTTAAAAAGCTTATCTTTGCTGTTTACCTCACGTTAAGGCTTCCTTTTATTTGTTTATTTTTATTCCTCAGTGTTTGCTAAACTTAATCCGTATATAATACTGTATGCCAAGCCTCATCTTATTCGTTTTTGTTAATAAATGATGCAAGCTGTCATGGTAGCCTGCTGTTTTATTGTTGTTGTGCTTTTTAATTAATAATAACAAATAATCCATCTTTTTTGTCTTAAAATGTGAATAGATGCAAGCAAAACAGACTTTCTTGTAAAAAGTCTGATTTAGATTTTCTTGTAAAAGGTGACTACAGGATCGCGAAAGTGAAAGCATCTGAAGTCCGGTTTATAATATAGCAAAAGAGGAATTCCCCTTCATAAAACTCAAATCACAAATAATACTAATGACGAAAAAGAACCTTCGTTACCATATAACTATAAACTATGATATAAGTTAATCAGCATGCATTGATTTATCCCATGTTGTAGCAAAAAATAAATACATAAAATGTTGTGCTTGTGAGACCAACTGAGAAAGTTAGTCGCAAAAGAGAAACCAGTGGGAAGAATCAGCCTAGAGCCCTGATTTGGCATTTCAAATTAATGTAGGCCTGTTATATTCTTATTTTATTAGGCCTATTATTATTATTATGAAGTTACTTTTATGATTAAATTAAAGGAAAAAATAATTTGCCTCACAATAATTCTGATTCTGAATTCTGAATAATTACCACATAACTGACGCGCTGCGAAGATAAGATTATATATTTACTCAATTTAAATGTTTTTAAAAAGGGTATTTAAAACTGGTCTATTAGGCTATAGGCTACCTACAATTAATTATATTCCTATAATTAAAATATTAACTTTGAAGTGCAAAAGCTTTTTTTAAGCACCGACTTTCAAAAACAACCTGTTTAACACTAAATAGCTTACATTTCTTCTCTTTTTTCAGTATGGACGGGCCACAAGAGAAATATAAAGGAAATAAATGAAAACAGCTATAGGCTATACTGTTGAAGTAGATTCGTCTCTCTTTGTCTCTTAGAGAATATGCGGCGTCAGATGCCGAAAGCTCCGTCATTACTCAGTCATTCTGTTTTTACTTTAACTTTTTGCTTATAGTGAATGAAGACATGAGTACACACGGCTGGGTGACATGACCAGAGATGGCTCTGGAGATTAGAAGTGTTCGCCCTTTTAACAATATTTCTTTGCCACAAAGCCTACAAATGGCTTCATCCAAATTGATTGGTTCGCCTTTCTCGTTCGGCACGAATCCAAAATGTCCCCAGATCGGCGATGTAATATTTGGTTTTCCAACTAGATCCATGGCTGAATCGCGCCGAAATTCACCAGTCTAACGGAAATTTGTGTATTAACATTAGAGTGTGTGTGACGTCACGTGCACCACCGCCGGTGGCAATACACAACCGCGGTGACAACCGACCACCGCCGGTGACGCGGTTGTCACGGCCACCGTCACAGCCCTACACGACGCCATACACGCTGTCTGCCATCTGCCCTGTACAGTGAAAACCGGGATTCATCCGTGAAGAGAACACCTTTCCAAAGTACCAGACGCCATCGAATGTGAGCATTTGCCCACTCAAGTCGGCTACGACGACGAACTGCAGTCAGGTCGAGACCCCGATGAGGACGATGAGCATGCAGATGAGCTTCTCTGAGACGGTTTCTGACAGTTTGTGCAGAAATTCTTTGGTTATGCAAACCGATTATTGCAGCAGCTGTCCAGATGGCTGGTCTCAGTCGATCTTGGAGGTGAAAATGCTGGATGTGGAGGTCCTGGGCTGGTGTGGTTACATGTGGTCTGCGGTTGTGAGGCCGGTTGGATGTACTGCCAAATTCTCTGAAACGCCTTTGGAGATGGCTTATAGTAGAGAAATTAACATTAAATTCACGGGCAACAGCTCTGGTGGACATTCCTGCAGTCAGCATGCCAATTACACACTCTCTCAAAACTTGCGACATCTGGGGCATTGTGCTGTGTGATAAAGCTGCACATTTTAGAGTGGCCAGCCTAAGGCACACCTGTGCAATAATCATACTGTCTAATCAGCATCTTGATATGCCACACCTGAGAGGTGGATTGATTATCTCAATGTGGCAAATGAGAAGTTCTCACTAACACAGATTTAGACAGATTTGTGAACAATATTTGAGAGAAATAGGCCTTTTGTGTACATGGAAAAAGTCTTAGATCTTTGTGTTCAGCTCATGAAAACTGGGAGCAAAAACAAAAGTGTTGCGTTTATAATTTTGTTCAGTATAGTTTGACCTCTTCCTCCATAGAACTGGCATCAAATGACATTTGGGAGGAATTCCATCTTTCGGTGCGTCTTAAAGGGGACATATGATGCTATTTTAAGGATCACTATTTGGTGTAACAGAATATGTTGTCATGCTTTAATGTTAAAAAAAAACATTATTTTTCAAATACTGTACATTATTGTAGGTTCTCTAAGCCCTGCCTCTCTCAAACGCTTCGTTTTCTACAAAGCCCCTCCTTCCGACAAGCATAGTCTGCTCTGATTGGCCAACTGGCACAGTGCATTGTGATTGGCCGAACACCACAAGCCGCGTCGGAAATGTAACTGCCCTTTCCATAATCGTGAGTTTCAGCTTTCAAAATTACAGGAAAGATAGTTAATAATGTCCTTAGTTTTACCATCAGTTCAAGCTGAGAGAGGAACAGAGTCGCGTGACAGACAAAGTGATGATGCTCGTATGTGTTTGCAAACTAGCCGCGATTAAGACGATTTCTGATGCGCTGTACACTCTGCTTTACATAGATATATCTACATGCCTATGTGTAACTAGTTATGATATAGCTGGGGACTACTTTCAGGCGCTGCGTAATATCATCAATATCAACATCATCAATATCATAGGTTCACGAAACAGTCATCCATAAAATGTGTTGCGGTCTTGTTGCAAGTAATCTTAATGATTCCTAAATGCATCTACTTTCGGAAGGCCAAATAAAGTGCTTTTGCTTTCGCCTAGAAACACACAGCATCTCCCTGACACGGCTGCATCAACACTACTGCGTTTACTGAAACCACACCTAACGCAAATATTTTCACATCGTGACATAGACATGTGGGGCGTGTTTGTATGAGCTGTTTTAGGGGGCGTGGCAGAGTCTTAACTTTGATAAAGAATATCTCTTTGCTTTTGAGACTTCAGTCTTTGCAACTTTAGGGATATTTTATCTATGCACAATCAGCTTGTAACACTCCAAAGAGAAAGCAAAACTTGAAATCGCATCATATGACCCCTTTAATTTTACTCCATTCACCTGAAGATGAGCTTTGCTCTTCATGGCTATTTTGGACGGTGTCTTTTCTCATGAGCCAGCAGATAAATTCTTGTGCTGAAATTCATCCCACATGAAGCGCAGCTGTATAGCTTCTCTCCAGGATGCACCCCTTCTGTTTTTGAAGTTTCTGAAGTAGTCAAAGGCATTGCAATATTTGAGTCCTTGTTTGTTTTTTCTCCAGTATGGATTTGTTTCAAGTGGCTCGCTCTGGCACAAGCAATCACATCAGCATGCATTTTCTGGTGTGATTTAAAATTGCCAAGCCATTTATAATCCTTTCCACACAAAGAACACAAATAAGTTCTCTGGTCAGTGTGGCTTTTAATGTGCATCTCTAAGTGAGACTGCAAAATAAACTTTTTATTGCAGCGATCGCAGTTAAACAGCCTTCCTCCAGTGTGAATGCGCAGATGATTTAAGAAGTTGATCTTGTCTGCAAAAGTCTTGCCACACTCCGAATATCGCAGTATGAGCTCAGAATGAATGTGTGAATGAAGTTTCAGGTCTCTCTGATAAGTGAATATCTTTCCACACTGAAGACACTTGTAAGGTGTTTTTCTAATGTGAAGTATTATGTGACTCTTCAGATTTCCTTTATCTATGAAACCCTTTCCACATTGAGGGCAAATGAAAGGCCGCTCTCCAGTGTGAAGTCGAACGTGAATATTAAGGTTTCCTTTTTGAGCGTAACTCTTTCCGCAGTGATTGCACGTGTAAGGCTTTTCTCCGGTGTGAACTCTCATGTGACTCTTAAGGCTTTTATTGAATCTGAACCTCTTTCCGCACTCATTGCAGATAAAACCTTTATCTCTAATGTGAATTCTTATGTGGCAATTAAGAGATTGTTTCATTCTGAAACAGTTTTCCACACTGAGAGCATTCGAAAGGCTTCTCTCCAGAATGGATTTTCATGTGGTAATTAAGGTTTCCTTTCAGTGAAAAGCTCTTTCCACAAATTTTGCAGGTGAAAGGGCTCTTGCCGGTGTGAGATCTCATGTGCCTATTAAGGTGACCTTTATGCAAGAAACTCTTTCCACATTGAGAGCAAGTGAAACTTATTTTAGATCTTGTTTTCAGAGTTCCTTTTTGTTTTTTGGGGGGGTTCTTCTTTGTCTCCGTGCAACTAAAGGATTTTTCTCCATTGGTGAAATCATGATGTTTCTCCTCCACTTCATTCATTTCTTGACTTTCTTCTTTCACCAGCATCAGGTCTAAAATGAACATAATAAATGGTCAAAAATTATTTAAGACAGGCATTAAATAACTTAAATCTAATTCTGCAATTCTGATGTCAATGGCATCAAATCTAGAAAGCTGCTGTAGTAAGATAACGATCGTTTAGAACAGTATGGTTCCCAATTTCGGTCCTGGGGTTCACCTGCTATGCACATTTTGCATGTCTCCTTATTCTACACACCTGAATGAGATCATCAGCTCGTTAGGAGCGAGATAAAACTGTGTTCACACCAAGCCGTAATTACCGCAATTCTGAGATGACAACATGTGACATTCTACTCAGAGCTGAATTATGTGTTTCTGTGGCTATCAACTCCAAAGCCTTCAACATTAGTGTTAGAGGGTCTCTTTTTTTTAAAGAAAGAAAAGTCGAAAGAATATAAATAGAATTGAGCGTTATTTTTAGAGGATCATTAAAAAAATTACATGTACACAGAATAGAAAACACTAGTGTTAGAGACTGTATTTTTTTTATAAATAAAAAAACAAGTTTTGTAAAGAGTGCAAGTGTTAAAAGATCAAGTGTGATTACTTTTTTTTGTTTTTTTTTCTTAATTAACATGTGGTCGTCCTCCAAAATTGGTGAATGACAAATATAAAAATATTTAAAACATCCAAAATTTGAAACAATCCCAGTAAGAAGAGGGATTAAAATGCTGCTAATTTATGTGAAAACTATCACACGGTTCTAATTAAAACTAGGGTTACAAAAGGGTGGACAAGTTCTGGTAAATTCCCAGAAAATTTCCAAAATTCCTGCTTAGTTTTTTGAAAACTACAGTATCCAGTAATGCTAGTGTCGGTAACAGAGTTGACAAAAATACCAAAACGTGGTAGAAACAAAATGCCATAAAATAATAAATCACATAGCCTGAGATGGTACAATACAGTTTATTGTCATTTTAAGGTGTCTTCATTTCATGGATATTTATAAAATGTTGATTAAACACATTTTATTTGTTCTAAGTGGAAAAGGCACCGATTTCGTGGAATGACGCATACTAAATATTATAATATTTTAGTCGACTGGTTTAGTTAAATAGTAATGCATCACCAAAATAAGAAAATAAATAATGCACTGAATTGAGATATCTTAACCCCGTGAACGTTTGCTGTATAAAGTTTAAATCCACGCAGCTTCAGTATAATTAAGCCACTCATTTGACTCATCTAATGTCAGTTTATATGACTGTAAACACAATTCCACAAACCTATTTTCTCCTCAGTATCTTCATCTTTCACTCCGCATGGATCTGGGATTCCCATTTCTTCATCCTCTTCTTTAATAAACTCCATGTTTATAATATTATTATGTGTCACGCTGATCTCAGTTGTTCCACCTGACGTTTGCTTTTTACCTGTTTGCACACTTTGCCATGTTTAGGATGATGAGAATAATTAACTGAAAATTCAATAATAACAAAAACGTCTTTCAGCAACTCGTTTAGATGTGCCTTACACATCGTTTATACAGTCATTAATGCAGCTCCATTCACATAAAATGCAACATTTAACACTCTACCTTAATTTAAATTACTTTATAAAAAAATATAAATACTCTGAATCAATTTAAACGCCTAAAACACTGATGAGTTCAATTCCACAAACCTCTCTCAGCCGAATCCCAGCACACACTGGCGCAGAGTGATGACGTCTACTTCAAAATAAAAGTCTTGTTTCCATATTATATTGATAATGAAATATAGGTCATGGGAAAATACACATGCCGTCCAACGATGTGAAAATACTACAAAGGGAGACTCCACTCAGATATTTACATTCTTTATGCAAGTATAATTAAAAATACGTTTTGTGGTATTAGAGGTAATAATTTGTTAATTTCATTATTATTAGCAGTAGTAGTAGTAGTAGAATCAGCAGTATCTGGGTGTATCGTATGAACAAGACCTTTATTTTTGATATGTGTTGTGGCGTCATAATGCTGCGCCAGGCTAGTGTTTCGCCGCGAGGGTTGTTGTTGTTGTTTTGAACTCATCAGTATTTAAGGTGTTAGAGCGGTCAGATGAATTTAAAGTTTTTACAGATGTACTAAAGCACAACAATAAGTACTACAAATGTAATTACACTAATAATGCACTTTAAAACGTGAAAAGCAACAGTAGTGAAATGAGAGGAGAATGATTGTACTGCTGTAATAGGGTTATGTGAAATTAGTAACATACATATTCATTCTTTATTTATTTATTTCAGGTAATTATTCATCTTAAACGACACAGTGAGAAAACCAGTAGGAACAACTGCAAGTGAAACAGCTGAGATCTACTTAACATAATATTATAAACATGGAGTTTATTAAAGAAGAGAGTGAATAAATAAGAGAATCCAGTAATTAAAGATTCAATCAAGCAGGAATAACATCACATTCTTCATGAAACAGATGGAGGTAATTAAAGAGGAGAGTGAAGACACGAGTGATCTAGAAGCAAGCGACATAAAGGAGCTGAGCAACAAACAGGTTGGTGTTCTTGATTAATCTTTAGTGACTTCTGTAGAATTAAATACCTTAATTGACCAGTATGTGCTGGATTGCTTTTATCCTCTGGTTATGAGTTACAGACATTATTCCTGTAGGTTAAGTTTGTCCCATGTTCCTAAGCACCCTAAACTTAAACGTTTACAAAAAATAGGACGTTCTGATAATGTGTTTGACTAAGAGGAAGGTGTAGATGTGTGTGTGTGTGTGTGTGTGTGTGTGTGTGTGTGTGTGTGTGTGTGTGTGTGTGTGTGTGTGTGTGTGTGTGTGTGTGTGTGTGTGTGTGTGTGTGTGTGAGTGTGTGTGTGTGTGTGCGTGGTGCGTGTGCGTGCGTGTGCGTGCGTGCGTGCGTGCGTGCGTGCGTGCGTGCGTGCGTGCGTGCGTGCGTCGTGCGTGTGTGTCGTGTCGTGTGTGTGTGTGTGTGCGTGTCTGTGTGCGTGCGTGCGTGTGTGTTTGTGTGCGCGCATGTGTGTGTGTCTGTCTGTGTCTCTCTGTGTGTGTTTGTGTGCGCGCATGTGTGTGTGTGTGTGTGTGTACATACACACATACATACATGTATACATTTCAAAGAAAAACTGTGCATCAAAACATGGCTAAATGTTTGGTGAAAACTTACATTGAATAGGTAACTTTTTAATATTAATCTTTCAGTTCATTTAATAATGAACTGATCAAGTCTATTTAGTTTTTATATTAACTTTTTCAATGGCATAATTACGATTCCACTCCAATTATATTGTTAAAATATTGTGCACATTTAACAAAAAGTTATTTTGTTTCCTACATTATTTTCTGATGTTCATCCATCGGTCACCACACATAAAAGAGCCACAAATACACATTCATTGATTTAAGAAATAGTCTGCGTTTTGAAGGGGGTAGATAGTGATTTAGGCACGTAGCCCGGTCTCGGCCGGAGAGTGACACTGCAGTCACCGGGTCCGAAGCGAATACAGTCACTGTCCACAGAAAACGCGTATAAATCCCCCATATGCCAAGCCGAAGTGAGGGCAAGCAGAAGTGCCGTTTTGATACATAGCTCCTTCAAATCAACGGATGCTAAAGGCTCAAATGGTGGCTGAGAAAGAGCTCTTAACACCACGTCTAGGTCCCATGGCGGGACTGAAGGTGGATGCGGAGGATGCAATCTCCTTGCTCCCTTAAGAAAACTCACCACCAGTGCGTGCCTACCGATCGATTGCCCGCCCAGCGGGGAACAAAACGAGGCAATAGCTGCCACATAGACTTTCAGTGTTGATGGTAGAGATCCACTATCCAGTCTGTGCTGCAGAAAACGCAGAACATCCGACAAAGAGCAAGCAGCCGGGTCGAAATGGACATCACCGCACCATTTCACAAACACTCCCCATTTCAGAGCATATAAACGTCTCTGTGTGCACGTGTGCTCGTCATTTCGAGCACACGAGAATGCAGGGCGCTCAGCTCCTCTGATAACCTCGAAGCAGCCATACACGAAGGCTCCACAACTCCGGGTTCGGGTGCCACACCGAGCCGTTCACCTGAGATAGCAGGTCCCTCCTGATGGGGATCGGCCAGGGCGGTGCCACCAGCAGCTCTGTCAGGTCCGGGAACCAAGGCTAGTTCGACCAGTTTGGTGCAATGAGTGTCACCAAAGCGCTCCCTCCTCCCTGATCTTGTATAACACCAGTGGCAGTATCTTGATCGGAGGGAATGCATACAGCCTGGCTGCTGGCCAGCGCGATGTCAGAGCATCCCCTTCCAGCGGGGAGTGGAATAGGGAGAAGAACAGCAGACAGTGAGCATTCTCGCTTGTGGCGAACAGATCCATCCCCTCCTTGGGGAATCCCTTTCCTCGAAAGCATGTCCGCCCCACGGTTCAGGAGACCGGGGATGTGCGCTGCTCTGATGGAGAGAAAAATACGGTCCGCCCATAGCAGGAGATCGGCTGCCTGTTTGTACAGAGATTTGGAGCGAATGCCTCCTTGGTGATTTATGTAGGAAACTACAGACATGTTGTCGGTGCGAATCAGTACATGCCGCTGTTCCAGCTGTGGCTGAAAATCCTTTAGAGCTAAGAACACTGCTTCCAGCTCCAAGCGGTTTATATGCCACCGGCTCTGTGGTTCTTCTGACCACAGCCCCGAAGTTGGCATGCCCTCGCACACTGACCCCCCAGCCACGAGTCGATGCGTCCGTCATCACCACGACTAGGGATGCAGCGATTAACCGGTTTTGCGATTAACCGGTTTTACTATTAACCGCGCTTTAGAACATCGCGGTTAATTAATAGTAAAGGTTCCCGCTAAACCGAGTGTTTCTGTTGCACAGAGCGGAACTGTTGCAGCTTGCGCAAAAAGAAAACAAAGTTACACTAGCGGTGCACCAGCTTAAAATGCCGTGCCTATCAGAGACATGGAGGCTACTACACACCCTATGACAGAGGAACCAAACAGCGATCCTTTATTTCCACCAGAGAATGTCTGAAGTAGATAGTGTGGGACCATTTTAGGTACGCCAAGAATGACCAGGGCGTCATTTAAATATTGCCATAAAAATTGCTGTTAAAGAGTAGCCTATACATAAGGGATAATGCACAGCTAGCCAACCTGTTCTCATTGTGAAATAAACTATTTTAATACACGACGTGAAGGCAAGGATCATCTGACGTGAATTTCGTTAGCTCTAGCATTCTGCCCGCTTCATACAAAGATGAAATAGTGCGGAGAGAGATAGAGAGGGAGAGAGAGTGAGCGAGAGGTGACAGTTGCGTGTGTGAATTAGCCTACCTGCTTCTGCGCGTAATGAAGATTTGAGATTAGTTATTTAAACAGTCATTGTACCCACTCTTTGCTAATTAATATAATGTAGCGATCCAGTATCTAAGCTATTTTATTAATGAAAGTCGCTGGGCAGTGTTTCTGTCCTCCTAAATGTTTGTGTGGGCGGCTCGATCTCACAAACCAAAATAGCATGATTTTCTCAGGCCATATGTATCATCAGATGAATAAAGATTATTCAAATGGATAAGTATGGATGACAGCTGATTACAATAATAGTTTCGTTTATTCCCCTCATTAGTAACAGTGTTCTCTGTGGGATAAATAAAGTTTATATTAGTCTTATATTAATAATACTTAATTAACATTTATGTTTGATCATCCCTGTTATGGTATTATTCATAAGTAAAAAAAAATAATAATAATAATTCAACATCTTTCCAAGTTCTGTACCTCAGGTCTAAAAGAAATGTAGAAAGAATATACAAAATGAAAACACCAAATACTTTTGTGATCTATATCCATTTGTTATTTTCAAAAGGGAAATACTGACATAGATATTTACAGAGCAGAGGTCACCTTTTTTAATTCAAATTATATGATAGATTGACTTTTTTCCTTTAGTATTATTATTTTGTGCTGTATTATTGGTTACGGTGTTATTTACATTTCAAAAGGCAGCAATAAATAACACTTTAATATCTAAAGAGTGTTTATGTGATTTTATGTTGTGAAATTAATAAATGCATAATAATCGTAAAACCGTGATTATTCCTCAGACTATTATTGTACCAACAAAATCTATAATCGTTGCATCCCTAACCACGACACGTGATGTCACTACGCCCAGGGGAACTCCCCAGCTGAGGAGCTCTGGGTTGCTCTACGGCCTCAGAGCTTCGATGCAGCCGCGGGAGACCGTGATGCTCATACGGCCCGAAGTCCACTCTGTCCAAGGGACTCGAGATTTCAGCCATAACTGTAGAGGGCGCATGTGTAGTAAGCCCAAATGACATACCGCGGACGCCGATGCCATGAGACCCAGCAGCCTCTGAAATTTCTTCAAGTGAACAGAGCTGCCTAGCCTGACATGGCGCAGGGAAGACAAAATGGTCGCCGAGCGCTCTCCACAGAGTCAAAGCACACCCCCAGATATGTTATAGACTGACTCGGGACAAGAATGCTCTTCTGCATGTTGATACATAGCCCTAGGGACTCCAAGTGATGAAGCAGCGTGTCTATATGTCTGAGTAGCATGTGTCGGGACTGAGCTAAAATCAGCCAATCGTCCAGATAGTTGAGAATGCGCATCCTGCTTGCTCTGAGGGGGGAAAGTGCTGCATCCATGCACTTGAAAAAGCTCAGAAAGCATCTGTGATGCGGTGTTATTTGAATGTGAAAGTACGCGTCCTTTAAATCCATGGATGCAAACCAGTCCCCGGGGCGAAATTGCGCCAGGACCTATTTCAGCGTTATCATCCTGAACGGACGTTTGCAAAGCGCTCTGTTGATGGGCCTGAGATCTAGAATCGGGTGGAGTCCCCCATCCCTTTTGGGTACCATAAAATAGTGGCTGTAGAAACAATCTCCAGCTCGCTTGGCAGGACTCTCTCTACTGCTCCTTTCTCGGGCAGACAGCATACCTCTTATCTCAGAACCTGGGCATTTCGAGGCAATGTTAGAGACTGCACCATGCCATTGAAACGGGGTGGTCTGTGTCTGAATTGAAGAGTATATCCTCACTCTATCACGCTGAGTAGCCAATGTGAGATTCCCGGAATAACTTCCCACGGGTTCATGAACTGACATAGCGGATTTAGCGGCTTTTTATTAAATGAACACCCAACACACAAACATTTGAACATGTGAACTTTTGGCGCTTGGGAGGTGGGCCGCTCTCGCGCTCTCCTCCTCTCTTCAGACCGTCAGGACGACGGCTTAGCAGCCGGCGGCGGGTGAGAGTCACGTCGCTGGCTCCTCCGCTGGCCATAGCGCTTCCTACCAGGACTCCACGCTTTCCTCCGGACATCTGGCTCCTGGTGAGGAGCAGTAGCAGTCACCACCGCAGCCGCTGGCCTGGGGTTATCCCTCCGTTGGGAAGAGCCAGGTGCCGACGAGGATCTGGATCTTGTCGTCTGCTGCTGGATGTGACTCGTGGCTTTGGTGCGCTTTTGGGCCTCCGCGAAGCGCTCAATAATGGACTCCATGGCATCACCAAAGAGGCTGGAGGGAGTCACAGGAGCGTTCAGCATCACCTTACGGTCAGCATCCTTGAGGTCTGCCAGGTTTAGCCAAAGGTGCCGATGAAGGACGATCATAAAACCCATGGACTTACCCATGGCCTGGGCCGCTCGCTTCGTTGCCATCAGCGCGAAGTCCGTCGCCACGTGCCGATCCTTCACAGCCTCCGCAGTG
This sequence comes from Ptychobarbus kaznakovi, assembly GCA_027422405.1. Taxonomy (NCBI): domain Eukaryota; kingdom Metazoa; phylum Chordata; class Actinopteri; order Cypriniformes; family Cyprinidae; genus Ptychobarbus; species Ptychobarbus kaznakovi. Next base: position 19,708,186 of record CM049805.1, read on the forward strand.
AGAGCTCCGCCCTCCGCCGCCTGCAGGAGCTTCATTTGAAAAACCTGCAGCACTGCCATGGCGTGCAGCGCAGACGCCGCCTCGCCGTCAGAGGCACACGCTTTATTAGCGAGGTGGGCGGTGGTCCTGCATGGCTTCGAGGGAAGGCTGATGTCTGAGCCTAGGTTCTTGGCTGCTGCAAGACACAGGTGTGCAGCAACGGTCTCCTCAACGGGAGGAGAGCGTACGTACCCGTGGGCCTCCGCTCCATCCACGTCGGAAAATATGGCCTGTGTGGTAGAGTGGACGCGCGCCGATTGGGGTGCAGACCACGTTTTCACCAGCTGCTCATGTACGTCGGGGAAGAAGGGGACCGACAACCTCGAGTCAACGTTCCGTGTGGACCTGAAGTACCAAGAGTCAAGCTTACTCCTGGCAGGCTCTTCTGGAGGACTCCAGGTAAGCTCCAACTCCTGGACAGCCTTAGACAGAAACCTTGTGAGCTCCTCTTGGAGGTCTGCGAGCCCAGAGCTGTCAGTTTGATCGGGCTCCGATCTCGCCCAATGTCCGGAGTCGGACTCGTCTAGCTCTGCCTGGGCCAGGCAGGCGACGCAGTGATAGTGTTGATCCGGCGGTTCTATTAGTCCCGCGCAGATCTTGCAAACTGTAGCCATAATGAATTAAACAGGTGAAGTAGAAGATTCTAATGTAATTGTCACGGTCATCGCATTTATACTGCCTCTCGAGCTCGTCAGTATTTGCATGCTTTGTGACAATTGGCCAGTCATCTAGACTGGCGTGAGCCAAAAGGACTTCAGGAAAGGTTGAAGGGAAGGAGTTCCCATAACAGAGAATTCTCTGTGATGTCTCGTGAAGCTAGAAGGGGAACGTAACACTAAAGAGCAGCTATGCTGTGGTTTTGGCAGCGCACTGCCTGCGTTTGTGAGTAACAAAAAAAAAGGCCATAATATTCTCAGACAATCAATGCTCATATTTATGACTCCAAACTGTCCGTAAGTGACAGGTGCTTGGAAACGCTGTTTTTTACTGCTTTACTGGTGGCTCTGCTGCATTATGGACAGCTGAATGCACTGCTTCTTCTTTGCCGCAGAGAGAGGCAACACTGTGCCGGGAGAGTCAGACCTTGCGTTCGCAGCACTGGTGACATCTTCTAACTGAACCATAAGGTTTATCCAAAAAAGTTGCCAGGTTTATCAGCTTGTCTATTCTATGGAGAAAAAAAAGCCGTTAATAGGGTCTGAAAGTTGTTAAAAATAGTGCTAAAGTGGCGCTGGTGAGTGAGAGACGCGGAAGCTGATGGCAGCGGATGGTGGATATTTGTGGCGGTCGATGTGGATATTGTGGATGACTTCTTCTCTGTAATCACACTCTACGAGTGCTACAGCTTCAGTTTCGGCACTTTCATGCTTAGTAGCACATACAGCTGTATCCTCGCCTAAATGCAATAGTGAAAAGAGACCCCTCTCTAACAGTGTCCCGTTCCGAACGTTATTTAAATGACTGCGGTATTTAAAAAATTTATATCATAAGAAAAATAAACACCGGTATTCGGTATGAACCGGTATACCGCCCAGCACTATGCATAATTGATTTAGTCCCTTTTGATTAATGTTTGTCTGCATGTTCATTTCAGAGCTGATGGAGGTGAAAGAGGAGAGTCAAGTGGAAGAGGAACATCAGTATCAGAGAAGCGGACATGAGTCTTTAAATGGCTCACAGACGCTAAAGAGTTTGTCACAAAACAGAAGAGCCAAGACTCCTCTCACCAGCCCTCAATGTGGAAAGAGTTTCATGCAAAAGAGTCACCTCAAGGTTCACATAAGGACTCAAACGGGCGAGAAGCCATTCACCTGCCAGCAGTGTGGAAAGAGCTTCACACAGAAAGGAAACCTTAAGGCTCACATAAGGACTCACACGGGAGAGAAACCATTCACCTGCCAGCAGTGTGGAAAGAGCTTCACACAGAAAGGAAACCTTAAGGATCACATACGGATTCACACCGGAGAGAAACCTTTCATATGCCGTCAGTGCGGGATGAGCTTCACCTATAAAAGATGCCTTAACGATCACATAGGCATTCACACCGGAGAGAGTCCCTTCACCTGCCCGCAGTGTGGGAGCAGATTCACTCATAAAAGTGACCTGAAGAGACACCGAAGGATTCACACCGGAGAGCGTCCTCACACCTGTCACCTGTGTCCGAAGAGCTTCACTCGAAAAGAGCATCTGAAGACGCACGCGAGGATCCACACCAAAGAAAACCCATACATTTGCCCTCAGTGTGGCAGGACCTTTAAACATCTGAGTAACATAACAAGACATATGACCGCTCATTCAGAAACAATACTGCACCACTGATCACAGGTTTCATTTGATTTAAAATCTAGATAGAGCAATTTTTATATCACCAACTTTCTTTTAGAAATCATGTCTAGCAGTCTGTGATTGAGAGAGACACAGGACAAGTGATTTTTATATATATGAACATCTTTTTGCAAGTTATATTACAATTTTAACATCGGATATCAACCGTTTTGGAAAGGCTACTTTGGAATTATAATAGGTTACAGATTAAAAGTTACCCTATTCAAAATCCAATTAGTGTAACTATTTCAGTTACTTCATTAAAGTAATGTAACTAATTATGTTGATTACTACATTTTTAATGCGTGTTTCCAAATGCAGGCAGGGTTAACCTTACAGTAGAACTCAACACTTGAATTAAAGTGCTCCTATTATGCCATTTTAAGGTTGCTAATATTGATTTATGAGTGTCCTAAAGCAGATTTACATGCATACAAGGTCAAAAAAACACTTACGTTTTCTGAAAAATGATTTAATTGTACCTAATTTCTAAATGATTCGTAAACAACTCGTGCGAAGCAGATTGAAGAGTCAGTCTCTCTAAACCCCACCTTTCCGTGAGCCCTCACTGCTGTGATTGGTCAGATGGCGCAGTCCTTTGTGATTGGCCATTTATCGCGAGATTTTGGTCAACAACCTCCTTCCTTCAGTAAGAGCATTGAAGATGGGTCATGGCTGGGTCTTCCAGCATGACAATGACCCCAAACACACAGCAAGGGCAACTAAGGAGTGGCTCTGTAAGAAGCATTTCAAGGTCCTGGAGTGGCCTAGCCAGTCTCCAGACCTGAACCCAATAGAAAATCTATGGAGAGAGCTGAAACTCTGTGTTGCCCAGTGACAGCCCCAAAACCTGAAAGATCTGGAGAAGACCTGTATGCTGAGTGGGCCAAAATCCCTGCTGCAGTGTGTGTAAACCTGGTCAAGACCAGACACGTCTAACCTCTGTAATTGTAAACAAAGGTTTCTGTACCAAATATTAAGTTCTATTTTTCTGTTATCTCAAATACATATTTAATTTAATGAATTATTAAAAAATCATACAATGTGATTTTCTGGATTTTTTTTTTTAGATTCTGTCTCTCACAGTTGAGGTGTACCTACGATGAAAATTACAGATCTCTCCATTCTTTGTAAGTGGAAAACCAGGAAAAATCGGCAGTGTTTCAAATACTTATTTGCCCCAATGTAGCTTCACCATGGTATTTGAAGTAAATCTGGGCTTATACTAATGGCAATCAATCCGAATGACTATACGCAATGCAAGCATGAGCACGTGATCTCTGAGACACCCAGAACCTCCAACCTCTTGTTTACTCTCCTCTGTTTACGGCCCCTGATCTTTATACACAGCAGATCATTTTCAGATAAAGAAGCCCTCTTTAGACACCTTGGAGATGCATGTGTGCTATGTGGGATGGTCTCATGGAATAGGAATAATAATGCAAAAAAATTATAGTTCTTTGCAACCATTAAATAGGTTCCTGATGAATGTATAATGCTATTAAAACTAAACTTGCTTTTAAAAAGACTAAACTAATGTGTTTAAGTGACATAATGAAATAGTTTGACTCTTATTTATTTCTCACTTTAGATTTGATGGTGAAAGAAAACGAAAAGCTAAATTACTTTGACGAGAAGCACCATGACTATCAGAATTAATCGCGTTTGGTCTCGTACTGCATCGCGTCCCTTGTCAGTGTCGAGCGCTTGCTTGGCCATTTATTGTGATTAACAGGAAATTGTGTTCAGCTGAATTGGAGTAGTATTTTGTTAGATGGGTATAAAAAGCTTAGTTTACCGCGGCAGCCCTCCTCGTGAGAAGACCGAAGAGTGTAAAGACCATTGACTCCACCGGGCAGGGACACCGGCAAGGGATATAAGTATCACTTTTTATTTATCCTCTTTCTTACTGCTTGTTTCACTTCTGTTTTAGTTTTTTATAACTAATTCTTACTATGTGTAAGTTGTTGTTTGTTAGCATGTGTTTTTGACAGTTTTTTTTTTTAGGATTACTGATAACTAATGCCGTTTGATTTATCTATTTTAATTTTACATAAATTATGTATGAATTTATTATGTCTTTATAGGTATTTACTTTAGTTTTAGTTTTAATACATTGTATTTATTTTAGTAACGTTACTTCAACATACTGCATGGAAATGAAATACCATATATATATATATATATATATATATGGGTGTTTGGCTTAGTGTCATGTTAGAATCATTTTTATACTCATACCTTTGGTTGTTTTAATATTTTGAAATGTTTTTAGCTTTATTTTTTGTTTTCATTTAAATGTTAAGTGTTGAAATGTTGTTGTATGCATTTGTCATTTTATTTAATTTCTCAATTTTCTTAAATGTGTTGTATTTATAGACTTGTAACTTATAGTTTTAGTTACTTTTTCTTATTTGTAAGTCGCTTTGGATAAAAGCGTCTGCTAAATGACTAAAAAGTAAAGTAAAAAAGTAAGAATTCATCTGAATCCAATCCTGCAGAAAAAGCTTTTAGTTGCTCGCAAAGTGATGAGCATTTGAACCAAGAGCCTTCACTCACCTGCCCTGAATGTGGAAGGAGTTTCACACAGAAACATCTCCTGACCAGGCACATGAGAGTTCATACTCCAAAGAAGCGGTTAGCGTGTGTGGAGTGTAGAAAGAGTTTCACACATAACGAAAGGCTAAATACGCAGATGAGAATCCACACCGGAGAGAAGCCGTTCACATGTGCTCAGTGCGGAAAGAGATTCACGCAGAAATCAAACCTGAACACTCATATGAAGCTTCACACTGGAGAAAAACCCTTCGTGTGCCATCACTGCGGAAAGAGCTTCACCTACAAAGGAAACCTTAATATGCATGTGCGAATTCACCGAGAGAAGCTGTTCACATGCCCTCAATGTGGACTGAGTTTCACCAAGAACAAACTCCTTAAGAATCACGTACGAATTCACACCGGAGAGAGACCCTTCACGTGTCTTCAGTGCGGAAAGAGTTTCACGCGGAAAAGCAACCTGATGATTCACATGAGGACTCACACTCGAGAGAAACCCTACAAGTGCTCACACTGTGGAAAGAGCTACGCTCAACAAAGATCCCTGAAAAACCACGAGTGACTGCACACCGCAGCGAAGCCGCATCACTGCGCTTCATCTAGGAGGAGATTCAGTTCATCAAGAAATCTACAGATTCATAGAAAAACACGCTGCTCGCCGGCCAAAGAAATGGACACCATGTAAATGGACATATTGAGGGACAGTAACTAATTAAGTAATTTAAAATGTATATATTAGATTTTAACCATTCATTTTGATTCTACAGTTTTAACACAAACAAATAAGATTCAAAATCAACTCTACTCTGTAAACACTGACATGGTTATGGAGTGGCTCTGATATAACGTGTATAAATATCATTGTATTGTATGTTTTTTGTGTTTTACTGTGATTGCGATTACCTGCCAAGGGACTGCGGATGGAAACTAGCCATTGGCTAAATTCGGTACAATGCATGAAATGGAAACATTTATGTTAAAATTGTGCATGGTCCCTTTTCAAATAAATTGTAATAAAATAAAAAACAAACATGAGTTTGTTTCTTAATCAGATTTGGGGAAATGTAGCATTGCATCAGTGTCTCATCAATGGATGCTCTGCAGTGAATGGGTGCCGTCAGAATGAGAGTCTGATGAAAACATCACAGCACTCCAGTCCATCAGTTAACATCTTGATAAAGACAAAAGCTGAAACAAATCCAGCATTAAGACTTTTTTTAACTAAAATACAAGTCCATAATAACACTTCTTCTTCATTTAAAGTGGTTTTGGACTGTAAACTGCTTGACCTTTTCATATTACATGAAAATATCTTAATAATTGATTTGTTTCATTCTGACGGCACCCATTCACTGCAGAGGATCCATTGGCGAGACACTGATGCAATGCTACATTTCCCCAAATCTGATGAAGAAACAAACTCATAACATGGTCTGAGGATGAGGACATTATCAGCAAATGTTATTATTTTGGGTGAACTATTAATTTAATGTGATGCATATTTGCCCAGTCATACATAAATGAAACAGGCACAACTAGCTAACTCAAATAAATACATTTAAAATGCATTTATCCAAATAGATTAGAATCAGCGTACATTTGTTCATTCTGAAAACTATTTATTCAGTTAAAAAGTATGAAGATTGTTAAAATACAGCTAGCTGTAGAACAAGCAATATTCAGTTAGTTAAAATGTATGAGATTAAAACAAATTGGGTTTATTGATGATAAAAATATAAACCTGGTTACTGTGTATTTAAACACATTAATCGTATTAATATTATAAATCTATTATCAATGCCTGTTTCATTTATGTATGAATGACAAACACGTGCCACATTAAATGGATTGAAATAATATCTGCACTTCAAATACATAAATCTTAAATTTAGGCCGAAATATAAATGTTTTTACTAAAATATCAGGAGGAGCAAAACTACCAAATTCATTATTGATGGCATTGGTATCTATTTATCTCATTTGTTAATTCCATTCATTTAAACTAATCTATTGAACAGTAATGTATTGAGAATTAAACACTATTATAAAACTCTGTGTTTAGTGGCTTGACTAACCATTAATTCGTACAGAAGTAAAAAGCACATATTGTTATTGTGTACCGCTCTCGCGGTACTTTGATGTCATACACTGAGCATTCCATGCAACGCCGCTTACAGTCGAACGCGCCTGTTGTGATAAAAGCGAAATAGCGCGAGAGACAGAACAGCGTTTCCATCACGTGACGCGGACGATTGATCACATGGCACAGTCACTGCACCGCGAGACCGACAGAGGAGGAGTTCACTCCAAAACAACATTGATCTCGCGAAAGACCATCAAAGAGTTAGTTATCCTTAGTTTGGATATTTATGCAATGCATTTCTCATAAGCGCATTGCATTAGAGTAATGAAGAGAACTGATGCAGAACTAGCAGCTCCTCGTAAGTAGCAGACTAACAGAGACAGACAGAATAACAGCAGCTTTATCTGAGAAAACCAACACCAGGTGATGCTTCTGTCTCATATCTGATAGAAATAAACTCAGTGCAAAATAACGCGCAGACAAACTAATATGTCCAATTACTAAACAATGACTACAATGCAATAGTTATAAATACATCCAAACGACAGATTGACAGTATAAGCAAAAATGGCTTAAGATACATATTTTGGTGTGTTGTAACCAATATTTGTTTCTGTACTTTTTAAAATTGAAAAAAATGGGGATGAATATAAATGTAAATACATAAAGACTGATTCTCTATATCCACATTACAATAATGTTAATAAATGTATGCATACGTGTAAATTAAGGAACTTTTTGTTTTTTTCTTTAGGTCTCAACACCACAGTGATCACAATTTACACCGATTCATTATTAAATGCTGAATATGTCTACCGTCTGGTCAAAAATGAACTGAGTTCTTCATCGAGTAATATTGTGCAGGTGGAGTTTATTAAAGAAGAGACTGAAGATATGAGTGATCATGAACCATCCCTAATTAAAAACGACGATGAAAATAAGGAACAAAGAGGTTTGTGTACACAATACACCAAGCACAGATATATTTAGAGAAAGGAAAAGTTTAAATCAATCAAATTGATTAATTTGTTAATGACCGCGGAGGAACGCAGTCGGTAGACTGGAAGATGTAAAATAATGTGGTTACAAAAAAATTATGTACAGACAGGATATGCTAATATTTATATGACCAAAAATATGAAGAGATCTTTATAACAGCAGAGTAGATACTGGCATAAAATGATCTAAATATCACTCTATATCTCCAATAATATGTCTCAGTAAGATGAGATGTAAATGATCCAGACATATAATGCAATGCTGATTGAGAGATGAAGAAAGAAGATGTGAGATGAAGATCATTCCTCCGCTGAGGAACAGTGAAAGTAACAAACGCTCCTCAGAAGATCCTGATGATCAGATTTGAGACTAAAACATGATTGATGGAGAATCAAGTAAAGCTGAGCTGCTCAGAAAGTGTTCATCTGGAGATACGACTGCAGTTATTCTAATGCTTACTTGATCAAAATCACTCAAAATCTGACACGAAAAGCACGAAAATGATTAATAATTGATAATTTTAGATTGTGCAAAGTTTAATCATGTTGATCATCTAGAGAAATTTGCATATCAAATATGATACAATAGGGTTAAACAGTGCCAAGTAGATCAAACTTTTTACCTGACGTCTGTGCTTTACTGCCTTTTTTATATACACCAAACAGTTTATTTTGTTCATTTTAGACCCATCGGAAAAAACAGAGGTAAGTCCAAAACTGAATGAAGCGTCGTGGGACGATGAATCAGACCATCAGTATCAGAAACCTCAGCATGTCACCGCTGGAGAAAATCCATCACAGAGCGTCGGCCAAGAGCGAACTCCAGCGAGCCACGCGCGGCCATTCACGTGCCTTCAGTGCGGGAAGACCTTCAAACGAGCTACGGATGTCAAAGGTCACCTGCGTTATCACTCCGGCGAGCGGCCGTTCACCTGCGACCAGTGCGGGAAAAAATTCATCCTGGCGTCGCACTTAAAAACACACCTGTCCGTTCATTCAAACGAGAAGCCTTTCTTGTGCTCTATCTGTGGCAAGAGTTTCTCGCGCCTCTGCACTTTCAGAGATCATGAGAACATCCACACTGGCGTGAGAGCGCACGCTTGCTCCGAATGCGGGAACGCTTTTATCACGGCCAACGCACTGAAGATGCACCAGCGCGTTCACACCGGAGAGAAACCGTACAGCTGCTCGCGCTGCAGCAGGAGCTTCAGTCACTCCGGGACACTGAAGAGACACGAGCGCGTTCACACCGGAGAGAGACCCTACAACTGCCCTCTCTGCGGCAGGAGCTTCAGTCAGTCCAGCAATCTGCTGATCCACGTCAAGAGACACTGTCCGAAGTCGCGCTGACCAAACCACACTCTTAAAAATAAAGGTTCTTCACCATGCCATAGAACAGGGATCCTCGAACCTGCAGAGTTTAGCTCTAAGCCTAATCAAACACACCTGAGCGTGCTAATCAGGGTCTTCAAGATCATTAGAAAATCACGGGTAGGTATGTTTGATCAGGGTTGGAGCTAAACTCTGCAGCAGATTGGCCCTCCAGGGAAAGATTTGAGGAACCCTGCCATAGAAGAAACATTTTTGGTTCCGCAAAGAAGCATTCAGCCAAAGAACCATCTCTTTCTTACCTTTTTATAATCTGAAGAACCTTCCTTCGCCACATTTAACGCTTTTCCACCAAGGCAGTTCCAGTGCTGGTTCGGAGCCAGAGCCTAGTTTCAAACCGGGTCTTTGTCTTTCGACACCCAAAGCACCAGCTCCGAACCAGAAAAAGGGTTCGTAAGTAACACCAAAACATTGCTGGGCTATAAGGAAGAGCTCCTTGCATCAGCGGCTTGGTTACCGTGACCAACAAGAAGACAGGAACTTTGGACCTCCATATTTTGAAATAGCAGCTAAACACGAACACGTTGGATTCGCCGTGTTTTGATGCCGATGTAGGTTCATCAATAGCAATGCAACGTCCACCATTGTTGATCGTTTGTTTAGGCTTGGATCGGCACTGTGCGTGGCATCGGGGGGCTGCGGGAGTGACTGGAAAGCAGACGGCTCTTTATGCTTTTGGATCGCTCTCACGGTGCTTTAGTGTGTTGATCGATCTGTCTGCGTAGTGCTGATGCACCTCGAACAAGTCTATTGTTTTTGGTGCTGCCTCGGCTGCGCTAGCGAAACAAAACAAGACACGTATTCAGTGATGTAAGACCTGGCTCTGAGGTGGCTCTCTAGCCTGTGGAAAAGCAACCGGTTCTTAAAGGGCTCGCCAGTCAAACCAACTAAGAACCGACAATAGCACTGGCTCTGAACTAGCACCTGGTTCCTGCTGGTGGAAAGAGACAAAGATGCTTTTGTGAAACTTAAAGATTCTTCATGGAACCATTTAGACAAAACATTTCTTCTGTGGCATCGTGAAGCACCTTTATGTTTAAGAGCTCAGGACCACATGTAAATACAGTGACACAGTGTTGTAGTACTCGAGACCGGACCATTTTTTGAAGGTCTTGGGCTTGATTCGGTCTCGACCGCATTTGTGCTCGGTCTTGTCTTGGTCTCAGACTAAGAGGACTCGGGATTTTGTTTCAAGACCACAACTGCGGGGATATCACTAAATAGTCTGATTTATTTACAGCCATCATTAATGTGATTGGATGTAAAACGTCCTGCTTCGAATGCAATCAATCACTAAATAACAAAAATAAATAATTTGATTTCTACCAGTGGATCTCAAAATGTTTGACTTCACTGCACAGTATTGTCCACAACTGTATTTGAAGACCCCCCCCACTCACCCAAAGATTTTAGAGCTTATCATGACTAGAAATATGTATATTCATTATAAAAATATCCAAATACTAAGAAATATATTCGATTTTTAGCTGTTTTAGTTCATTTTAATGCTTGTTTTGTTTTATTTTAAACTATTTTAAGTCATCTTGAGGCCCCCTTGGAAGTTTGTTGAGGCCCTATAATGGGCCCCTGGCCCTGGCTGAGAACAAATGATTTATACTGTTACGCCGGGTCAGAAATTATTGAGGTACTATGTCAAAAATGTCACCAAAATTAATACATACACCCACAAAATTCAAGATATTGTTGCAAAAGAAGTGCTTGAGTGTGGATTTTTATGTTATAATATGATATAATTAAGCAATATCACAAGATCAACATAACCTTTTTGAAAAAAAGAAAAGATAGTGCTTTTATAAAAACATTCAGTAAACGATTTTTAACATTATTCTCAACATTATTTATGCATTTGTAATTGTACCCATTCAGATGCCTCCGCTGCAGTGCAATTATGAGTTTGCTGTTTGATTGCTAACAGCTCTGTAAGTGTCTTATTATATTTAACGAGTAAGAACAAGGCATTTCTCAGGCAGTAAATGAGGATCCTTTAGATGAATTTGAGCAATGCTGGTCTGGTCGTAGTTGAGGTGGTCTTGACTTCAACACATTCAGAAGAAAATACAATAAACACCAGTTACAGTTACAACAGTCAATGTAGTCACATCGTTTTTATATTTCTGTTTACATGCTCTTAATTACACTGATTAAAGTGTTAAATGACATCAATTTTGATGGATATTACTGAGCGATGGCTATTTGGGTGAATCCCAATTCTCTGTCTTACCCCTTCCCCTTAGTTTTGCGCGTTCACATGAGAGTAAGAGCTGTCCCAATTCTGGTTTTGATCGAGGGGTAGGGCTAAGGGGAAGGGGTAGATACCCCTTAAAACCAAGCATTTTTGCGAGCTTACTTGAAACCAAGGAGTACCCAGAGCACACTGCGGTCAGATCATCCAGAGAGTATTTTCGGCTTAAATCATTGATGTAAAAATTATGTCAGTCTTGTTTTGTGCTCTACACAGTCCTGTACATATATATTTGCAACCATGCTCTTAATTGAAATGTTTTTAAAAATGGCTATTTTTCCACGCTAACGTTACATTGCTGGTTTGCACAACAGTCCCGCATTTCTCTGACTAGAGAAAACATCACTAAAACCCACGCAATCGACATACACACACTTTTAGACAGCAAGTTTGTGATCAACACTTGTCGCCTCTGGTGACGTAGCAGCCGGTTAGCGACAATGTATGATGACGCAACAGTACCCAAGTGGCGTCTCATTTCATAGGGGTATGTTTTCACCCCTAGCGCTTACCACTCGGTTTCGAGAGACAAGGGCTAGGGGTAAGACGAAGGGGAAGGGGTAAGACAGAGAAATGGGATTCACCCTTTGTCTCTGTTCATAATGACTTGTACATTAAAGAGCAGTGCTGGTAGATTACTTACTAATTGTAGTCCATTACAGATCATGAAAACTAACTTAATCTAGGTTACTCATTTTCTACTTTTTGAATACTTTTATCTTACTCTTTTAAACTTACCATTAAATGTATCATATTGATATAAAAAAGCAATGGGAAAGAAAATCTATTCCACTTTTTCATATTAACATCATCAAATTACATTAAAACCAGGGTTTCCCAAACTGGGCTTAATAACAACTGCAGTGGGTTTGTGAGTTGATAAAAACCTAATTAATTAAATCATAATTTTTTTACATAAAGTTAATTATTTAAACACTTAAACAACCTGTATGTCAACGTGACCATTGATCAAAATCAGGGAACTATAAACATGCAAATGTGTTAAATTATTAAAATATTAACTTCAAGAGAATATTTAATTTTCACAGCAACACATCACCAGCGTTTAGAAACTTACATAATTATGTGTTTCTAATTAGGGACTAATTACTTCAGAAGTATGGATAGCAGAATTATGTACATGACTTTCTATATTGTGAAGAGTCAAAGCTAAATGGTGTGACAGTACGATTTTTAAAAAGGTAAATTGAAAAGATAAAATAATTATGCCTATGAATAATTTGCTGCCATTGTGTGAATAATATGCAATCATGTAATACATTAAAAAAGTAACTGTAATCTGATTATGAGTATTTTAAAATGTTATGTACTCTAATTATAGGTACTTGATTTTTGGAATCTTATTACATAATCCAGATTACAAGTAATCAGTTACTCAGCTCTGTTCATGAATTCCAGATTTTGGACACTATAGATGGTTTCAAACACAGCCTTTTCCATAAGTTTAGGGACAAAGCTGGCAGCCATATCACCCTGCAGCCCAAGACCGGCAGGGCTGAGCAGGTCAGTACCTGGATGGGAGACCTCCTCGGAAAACTAGGTTGCTGTTGGAAGAGGTGTTAGTGAGGCCAGTAGGGGGGTGGTCTGTGTGGGTCCTAACACCCCAGTGTAGTGACGGGGACACTATACTGTCAACAAGCACCGTCTTTCAGATGAGACATTAAACTGAGGTCCTGACTCTCTGTGGTCATTAAAAATCCCATGGCACTTCTGGTAAAGAGTAGGGGTGTAACCCTGGTGTCCTGGCCAAATTCCCCCCACTGGCCCTTGTCATTCATGGCCTCCTAATAATCCCTATCCACTTGATTGTCTCTATGACTCTCTCTCCTCTCCACCTATAGCTGGTATGTGGTGAGCGCATACACTTGATTGTCTCTATGACTCTCTCTCCTCTCCACCTGTAGCTGGTGTGTGGTGAGAGCATACACTTGATTGTCTCTATGACTCTCTCTCCTCTCCACCTGTAGCTGGTGTGTGGTGAGAGCATACACTTGATTGGCTCTATGACTCTCTCCTCTCCACCTGTAGCTGGTGTGTGGTGAGCGCATACACTTGATTGTCTCTATGTCTCTCTCTCCTCTCCACCTGTAGCTGGTGTGTGGTGAGCGCATACACTTGATTGTCTCTATGTCTCTCTCTCCTCTCCACCTGTAGCCAGTGTGTGGTGAGCGCATACACTTGATTGTCTCTATACGCATACACTTGATTGTCTCTATGTCTCTCTCTCCTCTCCACCTGTAGCCGGTGTGTGGTGAGCGCATACACTTGATTGTCTCTATGACTCTCTCTCTTCTCCACCTGTAGCTGGTGTGTGGTGTGTGGTGAGAGCATACACTTGATTGTCTCTATGACTCTCTCTCCTCTCCACCTGTAGCCGGTGTGTGTGTGTGAGCGCATACACTTGATTGGCTCTATGACTCTCTCTCCTCTCCACCTGTAGCTGGTGTGTGGTGTGTGTGTGAGCGCATACACTTGATTGTCTCTATGTCTCTCTCTCCTCTCCACCTGTAGCCGGTGTGTGGTGAGCGCATACACTTGATTGTCTCTATGACTCTCTCTCTTCTCCACCTGTAGCTGGTGTGTGGTGTGTGGTGAGAGCATACACTTGATTGTCTCTATGACTCTCTCTCCTCTCCATCCACCTGTAGCCGGTGTGTGTGAGCGCATACACTTGATTGTCTCTATGACTCTCTCTCTCCTCTCCACCTGTAGCTGGTGTGGGTGTGTGGGTGAGCGCATACACTTGATTGTCTCTATGACTCTCTCTCCTCTCACACCTGTAGCTGGTGTGGTGGTGAGCGAGCGCAATACACTTGATTGTCTCTATGTCTCTCTCTCCTCTCACACCTGTAGCTGGTGTGTGGTGAGCGCATAACACTTGATTGGCTCTATGACTCTCTCTCTCTCTCCACCTGTAGCTGGTGTGGTGAGAGCATACACTTGATTGCTCTATGACTCTCTCTCTCCTCTCCACCTGTAGCTGGTGTGTGGTGAGCGCATACACTTGATGGGCTCTATGTCTCTCTCTCCTCTCCACCTGTACTGGGTGTGGTGAGAGCATACACTGTCTCTATGTCTCTCTCTCTCCACCTGTAGCTGTGTGTGGTGAGAGCATACACTTGATTGTCCTGTCTCTCTCTCCTCCTCCACCTGTAGCTGGTGTGTGGTGAGCGTATACACTTGATTGGCTCTATGACTCTCTCTCCTCTCCACCTGTAGCTGGTGTGTGGTGTTGGTGTGGTGAGTGCATACACTTGATTGGCTCTATGTTGAGCTATGTTGCTTGAAGGTTATAGTGTACCTGTTAATAAAGTGCTGATTTAGGATGTTAGACACTGTTTATATATACTATACTGACCTCTAGCTATATAGATAAACTGAAGAAAAATTCCATATAAATGTATATCATATATAGACAAATGAGAGAAGATGATTTCATTACAGTAAAAAGTAATTTTAATAAAAAAGTCAGACTGATATGGCATTAAAATCTTTTTGATATACAAACAGGTGACAAATGAATAGACGATCCACAGGCAGTGGCGGCTGCTGATCTTTAAAGAGGGGAAGCTCATTTTCGGCCTAAATCATAAAAAATTGTCCATTTATTTATATGTAAATTCTGCCCTACGTCCTTTTCAAGAAAATGCTCTGTAACCCTGTCGTACCAACTAGGCGTCTTTTCCAGTGACTTGACCAGTGTCCTCTCAATGGCCAGCAGAGCTAGGCTGCTTAAACGGCCTTGGCCCATTGTGTTACGGGTGTAGGACTTGAGCCGCTTTAAACAGGAGAAGCTCCTTTCTACACCTGCAGATGTAGCTCCAATTGTTGCCACTAATGAGAACAGTTTGTAAAGCGGAGGCATTGCACTGTCCAACTCCATGTCTTTAAGGAACACCAAGTAATCACACAGCTTTCCCCTGTTACTCTGCAAGTCCTGATCTGAATACAGGACTTGAAGTTCAGACCTCAGTCTCCCTGAATCAAAGTGATGGCCATAACTTTTCAGGACACTTTGGAAGGCCTCCTCTGGAAATGCTTGTCTCATGTCATCAAATTTCCCTGGATTGACTAATTCTAAGAAAAGCATACTTTCCAAATTTGAAAAACGTCGAGGAATCTGCTCCAAGATGTTATCAAGGATGGCCATGTACAGATTTCTGTAGCACTCTTGGAATCCTGCAATTGGGTCAGACGGCCTTTCTCATGGGCTCATCTCTTGGTCTGATGTGAGATCTGCTGCTTTGGCATAAACAGCTTGGAAAGCCCCCTCTGACCTCTTCTCTTTGACAAATGCAAGAAGAGACTCAATTATTTTCTTGCAGTAAAGAACATCCATCGCTCTCTGCTGGACAATATCAAAGACCACATCAGTCTCAGAGAAATATTTGTTCATATGTGTACAACATGAACACAAACTCAAAATCCTCCAGTTTCCTCACGAAGCCTTTGGCACAATCCAGTGTATCATCATCCATTGTCGTATCTGCAATGATGTTATCAAATGTCTGCAGGAGGCCATCATAATTGTTTGCCACAGCCTCACTATCCGTGATGTGAAATCCATCGAGTAGGAGCGTTTCTGGGCAACCTTGAGCAGCCTGCAGACTCCAGAAAAGACGTCCTCTTTGTGGATTTTTGAGAAAAATGTGGCAAACCCAGAGAGTGATGAAAAAAAATTCTGCACTCAGGCAAGCATTTGGCCCCCTGTGACAGCACAAGATTCAGTCTGTGTGCATAGCAATGCACAAACATTGCACTGGGGGCTATTGCTTTCACGTTGGCCTGCAGACCATTGAGAGCTGAAGCCATGACAGCAGCCCCATCATAGGTCTGTGCCACAAGCTTATCCTTAAAATTGTAGCCCTGCATGTTCTCATTTAAAACATCAAAAACGGACTGAGCATTCTCGCCCCCCAGAAACATCAAAAAAATCCAATGAAGCGCTCCTGAATTTTACCTGCACTATCCACATAGCGAACAATGACAGAGAGTTGGGCACGGCAGGATATATCAGTGGTTTCATCCACCTGCCATCCAAAAAAGGGCATCCTGAATTTCATCTCTGATCTGATCAGAAATGGTGGCTGCAAGAGCAGAGATCAAGTCATTTTGAATAGTGTGTGACATACCAGAAAACACAGTTGAGGACTCGAATTGTGTGGACAGGACAGAGTCATATTTAGCTAATGTTTCTGTGAACTCTCTGTAATTCCCTTGTTGGATGATTCACTACTCTCATCATGTCCCCTAAATGACAGCTCCTGCCGGCCAAGCAAGGATGTCACATCAATAAGGCGTTTAGGAAGGCCTGTTTTGTTTAACACAGTTTCATTATGTTTAGCCACTTGAATGCGAGCACCTTCATTGATTGCATGCTCAACCCTGATCCTGCCCATGCAACTTAATCTTGCACATGCACTCACATGTTCATTGCTATTTTCATGCCTTTTATATGCCCTGTCAAAGTTTGACAGATCTCCAAACCCCAATTTTGACCAAACAACACATCCATGAGATGGTTTCATCAAGAGACATGGCCAGCAGTACATTTTCTTTTTCACAGCACTTCCAGTCAGCCAGCTAACTTTGTCATACCAGGAGAGCTGAAAAGACCTGTTACTTTTCCCTATCTTTTGCACTAAATCAATCTTAGGTGTTGATCTGCCCTGCTGTTTAATTCTAAGTTTCTCCTCGTAAGGAAGACTTTCTAATGGCTTTGCCAAAATCAGGTTGACAATATTAGCACTGTCTGCCATCGTGTGCAGTTTGCTAGCTGGCTAGTTCAGACTATATGAATTAATGAACAAACGATCTAATATATATATATATATTTAACTCAACGGGAGGAAATGTGGGAATTATGTTAAACTGAAACAATGAATGTGGTGTGAAATTGTGTGAAATATACGATGAAGGTTGCAGCAGTTTGTCTTTCGACTACACATGCAAAATCCCGATGGGACTGAGTTGGAAATGGAGACACAGAGTGATACGCGTCATAATCTGAAGACCACGCCCACGCCCACACCAACCGTCTCTTTGCATTGCGAGAAGCTGCCGCCTCCTTGTCATTTATTTATAACAAAAAAAAAAAAAATATATGTCTAAAAGCTGATATGTGACAATGTGTATAGCAAACAAGCTAAAAAAAAACAATAAATACGTTTTTATAAGCTGTCGACCCCAAAAAAACGAGCGTTTAGGACATAAAAGTGGATTAAAAAGAGAGATGACAGACCCTCCAATCATCACGCAGACGCTCGGAGTCCGGGCCCAGCCCACTCCTCCATTCATCCCAGAGACGCTGAGCGTCCGTGGGCGGGACATAATCGCAGCATTATCCAATGACCGTCTTGTTTCTAAGCACTGAAAAAAACTGTTTAAAGCAGCCCCATTGAAGTCAATGGACGCTGGGCTTCAACAGAGTAATGCACTGTACGCTACGGGAATGAATGAGAAGGAAATCGAGTCAGCCTACCTAAGTAGCTGATTCTGAACGAAATTGTTATCGTTCGAGATGAACGTGTTTAATGCATTTTTAGTCAATAAAATGTTAACATAATAGTACATATATTTGACCATTCATTTTTTGACAATTATAGGGGAAGCTGAGCTTCCCTTGCAGTCTTAAAGAAATCGCGTCTGTCCACAGGGTAGCCTGAAAAGCATTCTGCTGACATGGTTTGGGTTCCTGCAAACCAATATAAAGCTGATTGATGAAGCATTGATGAAGAATTTCTATCCATGGGATTGTTTCCCATTCACACAGATCACAGTCACCAGATCTGAAACCAGCAGAACTCTCCAATGCAGAGTCAATACCAAAGTGCACTGAAGCTCTTTTGGTGGCAAATGGGGACCCAACATATCATATGTTTATCATCATCTCATTTCACCAGGGAGAGTTATCCACACACTTGATATAGCAATGTATTTATATTCTATCGCCCTAAACCAACCTTACACCTCACATAAAACTACAGGCATTTTTTAGATTATCAAAAAAAGAAAAGAATTCTATATAATTTATACGCTTATTTCCCCATGAATCAGCGTGCATTCAGGTTTAAGTCCACACTGGAATAGACAGACAGACACTCACACGCACACACTCTCTCACACACACACACACACACACACACACGCACGCACACACACACGCGCACACACACACACAGTGGGAGCCCAGAGCACCTTGCTTTGAACACACTTACTTTGGGAGAACATGCAAACTCCTGTCAATGATCTATATGCCAGTATTTAATTTTACAGAAATGTCTAAACAGAAAAAAATCTAAGCTTCTTAGAATCATGACAAGTTATTCTGAAATATAAAGATTGACTCAACTGATCAAGATCAGGACAAAGGCACTTTGTAGGAATCTATTCTGAACTCAGGGTACGTTTACATGAAAACAATGCACTAAAAACGGAAAAGGTTTTAGAAAAGAAGCTCGCTTGCACGAATCTGCAAAGATGAACAAAATCCCATGGCAGGCCAGTAGATGGCGATGTCACTTTGTGAAAAAACACCACACGGATATGTGATATGCACCTCGTCGTTTTCACAAATTTGTGTTTTTGTAGTTTACAGAGAGACATTAACAACATCATTATCAAAAACTTGCCATGATACAGAGGTGAATGTTAGGCTGTCAGAAATACAGCATGTCTTTGCAATGTTTCACCATTTGAAGAAGATTGTTAGAGTTGTATAAATGCCCCGTTACCCAATATAATTATGCAATCATGACGTAATTATGACAACCCCAAGGTGGCGTTTCAAGGCACTCCAGCGGTGTCCTGACACTTCAGCAGCAGATTCAGGAGGACGTTGGATTTGATGCAGCCCTCCAGCGCATGGCACAGTTTACCCACGGTGATGCCCAGCAGGCCCTCCTTCATCTTCCAGCGCTCCAGTGTCTGGTGCACCTTCTCTGCCAAGCCGTCGCGGTCGTAGTCGTGCTCGATGGTGTCCACGTCTATGTCGGTCAGCCCCAGTTTACGAGCCACCTGCTTCCAGTTTCCGCCCACGTTCTGACGCACCACATCCAGGTGGCTCTCAGTGACCGTGTGCTCCTCTAATCATCACAACACAATCAAACGGAGAAAATAAATCACATCTGGCACAAATAAAGCAATGAGAGTTCAGTCATTTCATCAGGACTACTTTAAAATGAGGGCTTTGATAAGACAAGGCACTACAGGCAAAAAACATGCATTGGTCAGCTTTGAGATTTTGGGCTATTTGGCTTTCCATAATCTGTTGTTTCAAATTAGCGTTTTAGGTTTTTTTTTGCTTGCTTTAATTACACTTTATCTATTTGCATCTGCAGTTACAGTCTCTACTTCAAAAGCACTTACACACACAAAATCTCACATGTTTATTTCTATTTTCTGAAGGTTTAGATGCACTAAAATGCACTTGAAGGTTTAGATTTAGAGATATTTTTATATAATAATAATAAATAATTTGTATATATAATTAACATTTTATTCCTAAAAAAAATAGATTTTTATTTCTGGCTGTTGAGAGTATTTTCTGATTAATGGAGTTATAAAAAGACAAATCCAAAATCACCTCAGTTTTTTGACACACCTTTAATATGTCAATTTTTTTTATAAAATCAAACAAGTTCCTTAATTCAGTGTTCAGATTTTGTTCTGGAAATGTATGCAAATTAGGGCTTATTTAATTAGATAGCAGCTCACTAGGTCTGAAACGGAGACGTTCTTACCGTACTTCAGCAGAAGCTCGTTATATCTGGTTCCGCTGATGGATCCGGTGGATAACGAGCTGAGGGGGCTGTTATCAGACACTCGCAAATTCATCGTGTTGTGACTCCCGATTTGAATCGCTCTGGCATTCGAGATGGTCACAGGCCACCCTAATGGAAACCCAAACAAATCAGGAGAAAATGTTATATTATGTACACACACATTGGATGGATTGCTATATTGCCAAAAGTATTGGCACCCCCTTCTAATGAAATGTTTGACTACTTTAGTAATTTCCATGAGTACAAATCTTAATGTTTAAGCATATAATGATATTCTAGGGAATTGTGTGCTTCTAATTTTATAGCAACAGTTTGGACAGGACCCTTTTCTATTCTAACATGACAGTGTCTCTGTGTATAGGTCAAGAATCAAAGAGAAATGATAATTCGGTCAGTGTGGAAGAACTTGACTGGTCTGCAGAAAGCAGCTGAACACTTCTGGTGTGACTTTAAACGAGCCACAAACTCATCACCAAACACTGATGTCTTGTACATATGGCTACAGTCATTTAAAAACTGGTGCAACAGAGGTGGAAATACAATTTTTAAGTACATGAATTATGTTTCCATCTTTGTTGTCACAGTTAGGAAGTGCCTTCTCTTCTAAAGAAGGGGTGCCAGTACTTTTGTCCATATAATGAATGTACAAGTCATTGGTGTTTGGTGATGAATTTTTGGCAATATAGTGTAGATGAATAGTTATAGACATTCATATAACTACCCAAACCGCCCCCCCCCCCCCCCACACACACACACACACACCTACCCCAAAATAAAACTTTCTCAGATCATATTGTTGATAAAGGTAGCCAGGGTAGCATACGCATAAGATCCCACCCTCCCTCCATAATCACTCTCCAAAACCACGCCTCCTTCAAACACAGGCAGAGCAGAGGCTAACCAGCCACACGATGAGAGACTTAGCTCATGTCTCATTCACCGCTGAGAAAACAAAGCGCATAATAATACAATAATAAAGCCTTCGATTCTCACTCGATCTGCAATAGCCTAATGAACGCGCTGATGCATGAACAGGGTGCACGGAGATATGCAAATGCATACATTGACCGGCATTTATAACAGCCTACTGTAATGTTTGGGCCGAAGAATATGATTGGATGAACATTATATGGTCCTACGCCACCCACAGACAATATAAATACATTGAAATACATTTAGACCACTTTAGACTTAGCGATTGCTGATGTGAAGAGACTTTTAACCAGCGTAGCGAAAATGTTTCTGAACCAAATCACCTGCCTTGCCTTTAACTAAAACTAAAATACATAAAAATGTAATTACTTGAAACAAAATAAACGTTAACTGAAATAAAATAAAAAATCTTCAACTTATTTAATTCAGTTAGTTGACTAGGCAACATTTATCATTTTCTATTAGCTTAACTTGTAGTATTAAAACTAAAAAATAAATACAAGTTAATAAAAAATATACAGACATAATAATAAAAAAAATACAATTGACAAAAACACACAACAAAACTTTTACTAAAATAAAAGTAAACAAAATATAATTCCAAATATTAACAAAAATAATAGTTTCCACTTTATTTTTCAATGCAAAAGTAAATAATTTTCTGTGAATGTGCAAGACTTCGGGTTCATTAGTTACGGTTGGGAAATAACAAGAATAATAATTAAGTGTAGTAAACAGTAACTGTTTGCTCTACAAACCAGTGTGGTAATAATTAAAATAATACATTAAAATAATATGGTAAGACACACTAGTTTTCAATATCAAGCAGCAAAACGAGCTGTTTTGTAAAGCTACAAATAGCTGGAAGCGAACGACACCAGAAGCCAGACACATTAAGGTGGATCTGAAGGATGCTAAAATAATATTGGTTTGTATTTGTACGAATCTCATGAGTGACATATTTCAATATCAGAACATCAAATTATGATGAAAGCTGATGAGTTTGACCTGTTAGTTGAACGTCTTACACATTTTCAGCTCATCAGTGCTGTGTCTGTGATGCAGAGAGATCACGCGTGCTTGGTTGCCAGGTTGGAAAGATTAAGTAAATCACGGAGCAGATTATGTATCCTTTTATGAAAACTAGGGATGCACCGAAATAAAAATTCTTGGTAGCCGAAACAAAATTAAACACTGGGCCGAAGGCTGAATACAGAACACGTTTTTTCGCATTTCCCCCCCATGTACTGTAATATGTTCTTTTTACTGTTTTGTCCCACTTTTCAAATAAATATAAATTCCAAAACAACAATTTCAAAAATATTTACTTAACACTGAAAATAGTTTTTTACATTCTATCAGACATTATACAAACGAAGCACAATTTAACTTAAAATGAATAAGTTAGTAAAATAATATTTTTGAGACCTCTTCTTGAATAAGATATGTATTTTTACTGTACAATAAATGCAGCCTTGCAGAGAAGAAGAGACTGCTTTTAAAACATGAAAATATATTACAGATCCCAATTTGGACACTATGTGTGAATGTTATAATAAATGTATTAATAGAGCTTTAGTAATTATTATTATCATTATTACTGTCTTACTATTTCTTTTTTTTACAAAACAACAGTAAAATAATGATACCAACATTTATGAATATTGATGGAGTTGCTGCTTTTTCTCAGCTTTTATTTTGGCAGAAACCCGCCGGAAGATCTCAGGGCTTCTTTTTGCAGACAACATATTTATAAATTTGACTAAGAATCTATAGTTTCTCTCCACCCAGCCTCCACTCCACAACATGTTTGATCATGCTCATTTCCCAAAATTGCTTAATTATTATAGAGAAGAAGGAAGTCAACAGTTATGTTGTTTGTGGACCATTTGGGATGATCACATCATGAGCAAATGGTCATCAATTGTAGAAGGGAATGGGTGTGGGACACCAAGGACCATCTCAGACAAAGGGGTGTCAGAACTTATTAACATACAGACTACAGCTATTACGACAGGAGCAACTTCATTTTCATGAACGGTAGTAAACTGAAAATGTATAAAAGGTTAGAACTTAGTGTTCCTGTGGCTCAGTGGTTAGAGCATTGCGTTAGTAGCGCAAAGGTTGTGGGTTCGATTCCCAGGGAACACATGTACTGACAAAAAATGTATAGCCTGAATGCTCTGTAAGTAGCTTTGGATAAAAGCGTCTGCAAAATGCATAAATGTAAACTTAGGATGTTCATTCCAACTCAGTTGAACCCAAGGTACAACATGTACTTTGTCACATCTTCAACGTCCTCAACACTTTTTCTTACATTGGCGAGCCAGCCAGGAGGGATTTCCAGAGAAAGTGTGGAAAGGTAAGAAAAGCGGTTTCTTTCTTCTATGTTGTTTTTGTCAGGGAACCCCCTCGTTTAAAAAGAAATCTAGAAATAATTTAAGGACAGAAGACAATATTAAGGTTTAGTCAATATTAACAGGAGGAGTTCTTAAGCCTATTCTCTACACATTTTTTTAAGTTTCTAATTAAACTGAATCAGCATGAAGCAGTGCGGTGGCAGAGTTGTATTGGAATTGTTGTTTCTAAAGTAACTGATGCAAAGTGCTTAAGTCAAAGTTTCTAAAGTAACTGAAACATGTTGTTGGTCTATTATAATTCTGTTAAGATTCTAAAGTAATTTAATCAGCCCGACGTAGTGTGGTAGCAGAATTATTTCAATACTGTTGTGTATTTTAGTGTAGTGAGTCCGACGCACTGTGACTCTGTGCATTTTAAAACCTGAAGAATTGTTGATTTGCCTGACGTACTGTGGCTAAGTAAACTGTTTTAAAAATATAACATAAAACCCGAAGTAGTGTGATTTTGTCCGACGTACTGTGACAGTGTTGCATGTTTAACAGTTTAGTGTAGTGAAGTTTAAGCCCCGACGGAGTGTGGCCGTGTGCGAAGAAGTGAACATTTTGGTTTAGAAGCCCAACGCAGTGTGGTTGTTAGGAAGCTGTCAGGAGCCGGCACTGGCGGGCACTGTCGAGGAGCCGGCACTGGTGGGCGCTGTAGAGGAGCCGGCACTGGCGGGCGCTGTCGAGGAGCAGGCACTGGCGGGCGCTGTCGAGGAGCCGGCACTGGCGGGCGCTGTCGAGGAGCCGGCACTGGCGGGCGCTGTCGAGGAGCCGGCACTGGCGGGCGCTGTCGAGGAGCCGGCACTGGCGGGCGCTGTCGAGGAGCCGGCACTGGCGGGCGCTGTCGAGGAGCCGGCACTGGCGGGCGCTGTCGAGGAGCCGGCACTGGCGGGCGCTGTCGAAGAGCCGGCACTGGCGGGGGCTGTCGAGGAGCCGGCACTGGCGGGGCTGTCGAGGAGCCGGCACTGGCGGGCGCTCTGGGCTTGAGTCAGCCATGTACAACATGTACTTTGTCACTGCTGTGCTGCAATAAACATCTTCAACAAGATCTTCAACGTCCTCAACACTTTTTCTTACACGAGTAACACTGTTTAAGCGCAGATTTTCCTCGGGCTTTGGACTTTGAACCCTGGGGCCGCGAGCTCATGCAGCGCTATTTGAATGCCTGCAATTTGTGCGTGTATTAGAAAACATAATTCTGCAGCTTATTTACTAATTGTTTAAGGCCATTTTGCGATTTCAATCATCATACAGTAACCAGCATCAACCACCCAGAGACATGAGTTGCAACACTAAGCAGTCTCTTGATGCCGGTGCTTCGTGCTTGTAATGATTTTTGCGTCGTTCTCAGACAGTTTTAAATACTTTTCACACTGCAGGTACGTTTGCTGCATTAGTGCACGCATCTATTTGTTCGCGTCATGTCATTGTTCGGTTCAAATTATTAGTTTTTTCCGCGTATCATTTTGCTATTTTGAGCCAAATAATTTCTGTTGCTGAACATTCGGTGCATCCCTATGAAAACGGATCTTATTGGGGGGATTTATCTATTGAAATCTGGCAAACGCGACTATGAAAGCTTGTTTACCAATGCAAGATAATGCAAATGCCAAACTAACATGAAATGTTATTGGGACGAATAACCAGCAGGCAAATATCACAGGTGATTATGCTTAATAACTTGTGATTATGCTTGAAATATGACTCATTGTGCAGCCCTTTCTATTCACTATACATTTAGAGCTGCAGATTCTGTTGGAAACGGATTCTGCTATTTTCCTGTTCATCACTGAAGCTGCTTTGACTCAATCTGTATTATTTAAAGCACTGGATAAATGATTATTAGTTGTGAATTGTTAACTGTACCTGAGTCAGACGGAGGACATACAGGTGATAAACGCAGGCCAGGGTGTGAATCCAGCTTAAAAGACTCCTCTGCACGAGAGTCACCGTCTGGACAGGACTTGATTCGATTGTACAGCGGATGATGAGGATGCTGGAGTCTGTCGTAGTCAGAATAAGGCGCTGAGAGCTGACTCGCCATCTCTGGCTTGTACAATCTGTCAAATGAGCCTGCAGGCCTCAAATGGAGCTCCTCGTCTGGGTTTGGATAAGTGGCGGGTTTAGTCCAAGACTTCACAGTAGAAGCCTCTCCGGCCCACCTGCTGCTGGTCGGCTGCTGCGGGAGCGGATTATAAACGCTGGCGTCTGGCTGATCCACTATACGACTGCCGTATTTGTGGTAGTTGTACTCTTGAGCCAGTTTGAGCTCCAGATTGGGAGAACTGGGAGGCGCGGCATCTATCTCCAGCAGGGACTCTTCGGGGGTCATGAAGCTGAGGTCTTCAATGCTGGCCTCCACCGGGCCGATGTCTGAGCTCCTCAAGGGCCCTGGAGAGTCTCTGGAACATGGCGAAGGGTCTGCGCACACAAGAAGAACAGTCAGCATTGCATTTACAAGCATCAGGTATCAAATTTAGGTTAGAAAAACTTTGTGGAAACATTGTTTTGAAATGTTTCTAAAACGATTTTCAAATATTGTCCGATCATAACAAACCATACATCAATGGAAATATTATTAATTCAGCTTTCAGATGATGTATAAATCTCAATTTCGAAAAATTGACACTTAAAGACTGGTTTTGTGCTCCAGGGTCACATATGATAAAAACGCATGGCTGATATTGCAGAAAATATGGTATATATTTGATGCACAGTAAGTGGTCTTAAGTGAAATATACACAGTATATATAAAATGTCACAATAAACACAAAAAAGTACTTGATGTTAAATGGTTGCTGAGCCCTGGTGTAAATAAAACCTCAAATCCACAGCATGATTGAGTAAATCAGCACACCTTCAGGAGTGAGTGAGTCCGTTGTGAGGGACTTCATCTTTTCCACCAGCTCCTCTGGGCCCTCATACGATCTCTGTGCAATAGAAAACAATGCAATGCAATTATACTAGAACTGTCAAATAATCTCTAGGTTAAATAACAGAGTTAAACAATGGCTGTCCTAAAATGAAAACTGATGTAGTCCGTGCATGTGTGATTTGCTGTGAAAGTGAATAAATCTTTATCATATAAAGTGATCATGGCACTTGATCATGTAAGAAATCACACAGGGTGAGTAAATGATGACTTGCTTTTCATTTTTGGGTGAACTGTTCCTTTAAGAGACAAAGAAAGCTACAATGCAAGGAACACATAGGACTGTCATGATTATGAAAATTAATTAAGAATGAAGCTTTGTTTTGTTCGTGTCAGATGCAGTGTAAGTATAAAAAATAGTGTCATGCACAGAAATTGGATCAAATTAGCTTAATCAGTTAAACTTAATTAATGCAATCCAATAAAAACAGCAGTAGGCTGTATATTAAATGTGAACGATGGGGTAAAATAATTAATTAATCAATCAATGTTTGGACATCTGAACACTTACAGATTCACCCGAGAAAGAAAATACAAATCTCTCACCATCAGATTTTCCAAATCCGCTTTTACATTTGCTGCCAGCTTCTCCTGGTAAAACGGTAGAAAACCTTCAAAGCTATCTGTACAAAAATAAACGAGTCAATGAGAATAATACAGGACTAAAATCAATAGTCAAATGAGAGAATAAACAAATAAATAAAGTTAAGGCCCTTTAAACCAAGAGCAGTAATTCTGTGCCTCATAATTTGTTACTAATATACCAAAAACTGTCAACTGATTCAAAATAATGCATCATAATTAATCCCATATACTGTATCAGTATAGGATGCAAAACTATGTTACATAAAAGTAGATTTTACAGCATTTTAGAGGCAAAACATGCATTTTTTTTACCCAGGATGACGCCTCAGTGTTGCCAACTTATCAATTTAGATGCCAAATTTAGCAACTTCTCAGACCACCCTAGCAACTTTGTCTTCTAAAAGCACCTAGCAACAAATTTAGCTATTTTTTTAATTTATTTGTCAACTTTTGATAAGTGACTCGGCGCATATTTTTAATCTAAATTACTCAAGAGGAAACCAAAGATGCCTAGCAGTACACACATCACGTGCATTAAGGTTTAATTTAATAATAATAATTGAATCATTGGTCATTAGATACACCTTGTTAGTAGCTTGTACCTGCGATTGTTGATCAGTTAGTACATGATAAGAATAAAATGGTACTAGTAATTTTCCAGGATATTATCCGTTATCCAAACACAAAATACAATGCGTGATTTAAAATGTAGGTAAAAAACCTGTTAATAATAATTACGGGAAAAATGTGTAGTTTTACTAGCTAATAAAAATACATTTAAAATGTGCAAGTGTTAAAAAATAATAAAATGTTGTATTTCAAATTAGTTATTTATATTTTAATATCGCCTATTATGCATTTATATTATTTTACACATAAATCTAAATTAATATATGCTTTTTTACTTTAACTTTTTAGTCATTTAGCAGACGCTTTTATCCAAAGCGACTTACAAATAAGAATTATAATATGCAATTCATTTTTTGCTGAGATTTGATGCCTTGACAATTTTGCATCGTGATTACGCAATCACCACGCAGTGACATCACAACGTCTTTAAGCAACTTTCTCTGAACATGAGTTGGCAGCACTGCCTCAAGGCCTCTACCTTTAAACGTGGGCCGGTGCCGAGGGTCTTCCTTCCAGCAGGTCTTCATGAGCTCTATGACGTCTTGAGGAGTGTCTGGTGGGATCAGAGCTTCGTCGGGACGCTCACCCTGACACACACAGTGGCAGATCTGATCTTCACTCCTGGCATCTGCAAAACAAACACACTTTATGGGCACTAAACCTGGGTCTTGAGTTTGATGCACTGCAAATATGAAATGGTGTCAAATGTTAAAGAGCATTTGCATGCAATTAGGGCTGGGCGATAAAATGATAATGATTGCGGTATAATTATCGATAAATTTGCAACTTTTCAGACTATCCTATCAACTTTCGATAAGTGACTCAAATGATAAAAAGACACATTTTCTACCTAAATTACACAAAAAGGAAACCAAAGATGATTAGCAGTACACACATCACGTGAATTAAGTTAGCTGCTATTTTCAATTGTTCAGTTTTATAATAATTGAATCATTGTTCATTCATGATACACCTTGTTAGTAGCTTGTACCTGCATTTGTTGATCATTTAGTACGCCGCAAGACAAATATCTAGAAAAATTGAAACGTTGCTAGTAATTTTGCTGTTGTTCGTAATAATCCGTTGTTATCCTCTAAACCCAAAATTCAATGCGTAATTTAAAATGCAGTTAAAAACCTGTGAAAAATCAATACGGAAAAGTCCTTTATATTATATTCCTTCAACAGAAGAACGAAACTCGTACAGATTTAACGACACGAGGGTGAGTAAATAATTACATAATTTTATTCTTTGGGTGAACTGTGCCTTTAAGAAAAGCACAGGGCAGATTTGGGGAGGGGGGGGGGATTTAAACTATTGGTATCTGGCAACCACAACCATGAATGCAGAATAACGCGAATGCCAAATTACAATGTTTTCAGGATAAATAACCAGCGGGAAAAAATATTGCAGATAATTAGGCTTAATAAATCAAAATAAGTAGAAATCATGATCAAAATACAACTGTGTGGCCTTATTAAAATATGTAATATCAGGGCCTTCTTTGAGAAAGAACTGTGCTGTTTAAACTGACAGCAATAATGAATATATATATATATATATATATATATATATTATAATAATTTTGTATTCTATTATTGCAGTCTGTTCCTTACAAAAAGCTTTATACAACAGAATATGGAGAGTTTATTTGCTAAACTAGATTTTTTTTGTGATGTCAAACGATTAATCACATCCAAAATAAAAGTCTTTGTTCACATAATATATGTGTGTACTAATTATGTATCTTCGGCATCCTTCCGTCTCCAGGAGACGAAGACTTCTAGTTTGATGAAATTCCATCTATCTGCACCTTCGCGAGTGGCTATAAAGCCCAATACTTGAATGGCAATCTCTGCTGCATTTTCTGCAGATGAACGATGATGATGCCAGCTGAGGCTGCAGTTGCTTTTCCTTCCTCTTGACTCTCTTTGTGGCAAGGTTTTTAATCCTGGTTTCCTCGGCTTTCTGTACACCCTGTCTGACAACAAAATGCCAGGCGGAGCGATCTTCTGCACGGCTCTCCCACGTGCCGATGTTAATGTCGGACAACTTCATGTCCTTCTTACAGATATCTTTATAGCGCAGTCGTGGACGCCCAATTAGTCGTGAGCCCTCTGCCAGTTCGCCATACAATAGGTCCTTGGGAATACGGCCAGGGCCCATTCTCCTGACGTGGCCGAGCCAGCGAAGGCGCTTCTCACTAAGTATGGCTGACATACTTCTCATGCCGGCGCATTCCAGAACCTCTGTGTTGGGTACTTTGTCCTGCCACTGGATGCGCAGAATACGCCGCAGGCACCTCAGATGAAAGCTGTTGAGTTTCTTCTCATGCCTCACGTGAGTGGTCCATGTCTCACTACTATAGAGGAGTGTGCTGAGCACACAAGCCTTGTAGACGCACAGCTTGGTCTTCACTGTAAGGTTGTTGTTGCTCCAGACCCTTTGGTTCAGTCTGGCCATGACCGCTACTGCCTTGGCGATTCTGCCATTTATCTCTACATCTATGGAAAGAGAGCTGGAGATAGTAGACCCGAGGTAGGTGAAGTTCTCAACAACTTTCAGGTTGTACCCATCAATGGCGACGGTTGGAGGGGAGCCTTTTTCCTGGGCCATGATGTTGGTTTTTTCCAGGCTGATAGTCAGTCCAAACTCCTTGCAGGCGTAGGAGAAGCGACTGACAAGCTGCTGCAGGCCATCTTCAGTATGGGATGTCAAGGCTGCGTCATCGGCAAAGAGCATCTCACGGATTAGTACCTCTGTGACTTTAGTCTTGGCGCGGAGACGAGCAATGTTGAACAGCTTGCCGCCAGTTCTAGTGTGGATATAAACTCCCTCGTGGCAGTCCTTGAAGGCGTACTGGAGGAGCATGGAGAAGAAGATGCCGAAGAGCGTCGGCGCGAGGACACAACCTTGTTTGACTCCGCTACTGACGAGGAAGGACTCAGATGTTGCGCCGTTGAAACAAACCGTGCTGCGCATGTTATCATGAAACGAGGTGACCACAGCCAGTAGTTGTGGGGGGCAGCCAATCTTTTGCAGAAGCCTGAATAGACCGCTTCTGCTAACCAGATCGAACGCCTTCGTAAGGTCAATGAAAGCAATGTAAAGTGGCATCTGCTGCTCTCGACACTTCTCCTGCAGCTGGCGTAATGAGAAGATCATGTCTACAGTTGACCGGCCAGCTCTGAAGCCACACTGGGACTCTGGGTAGATGTGGGGGGCCTATCGCCCTCTTTATGCCTTCGTACATGCCCCTTGCGTCTCCAGTATCGGCAGCTGTCTGAATGCTACTGCAGAGGTTTAGCCAATATGTGTTGGCACAGTGGCGGGCAGTTTGCTGGGCATAATTCCTGGTTGTCCTGAGTGCTTCCAGTGTACCACGGCAGGGCGACACCTTGTAAGCCAGAAGGGCCTTCCTCTTCGCCTCAGTCACGGGCTCCATTTCCTCCCAGTGGGCCGCATACCAATCGGCACTCTTACGCTCCTTCTTCCCGTAGGCTGCGATGGCTGCGTTGTACACAGCATCTCGGAGGTGGGACCACTTTGAGTCAATGGTGTCATCAATAGGTGACTCCTTGGTGAGAGTCTCCTGTAAGTTCCTAACAAACTGCTGTGTCTTCTCTGGGTTGCTTGCACAGCAAGTGTTGATATGGGGGCGGCCATTTTTCTTGGAGTGATACAGCTTCTTCAGTGCAACTCGCACCTTGCTGGCCACAAGGGAATGGTCCGTGTCGCAGTCGGCACTGTGGTAACTGCGGGTGAGGAGGATACTAACACGCCTGGTGAGGACGAGGTCTAGCTGGTGCCAGTGGCAGGACCGTGGGTGCCTCCAAGACACCTGATGGATATCCTTGCATTTGAAGAAAGTGTTTGTCACGCAGAGGCCATGCAAGCAACACATCTCCAGCAGACGTTGACCATTCTCATTGATCTTACCCCTACCATGAAGACCTAGGCAGGTAGGCCAGGATTCATGGTCGGCTCCCACTCTAGCATTGAAGTCACCAAGCAGGTAGAGTCCTTCAGTGCTGGGGATTCTGGATATTGTTTCATCCAGTGCCTCGTAGAACTGGTCTTTCTCCTCTGAGGTGGAGCAGAGAGTTGGAGCATACACGCTGATGATATTTGCTGGGCCAGAGGATGTTGACAGGCGGAGTGAAAGTATCCTCTCCGTTCCTGATGATGGAGGTTCAATGAAGGCGACGAGCGTGTTCTTGACAGCGAAGCCGACACCGTGCTGCCTTGGTTCATCTGAAGACTTCCCTTGCCAAAAGAAGGTGTAGCTAGCTTCCCTGATGCTACCATTGTCGGCCAGTCGGGTCTCCTGTAGGCAGGCAACGTCGACGTTCAGTCGAGAGAGTTCCCTATCAATTACAGCAGTCTTGCGTGCATTGTCAACCTGCTGCAAATCAGCAGTAAATCCAGGACACAAGGTCCTGACGTTCCAGCTTGCAAAACGAAGAGCTGGGGTCTTCTTTCTTAGAGTATTTTTTCCTGGTGCAGAAGATGTGGCCCGCTTGTTGAGATAGCTCTCTAAGCTCCACGCACCCAGTGAAGCAGGCAGGCCATGGCGGGACAGCACCTTACTGGCTGGGGGCTGCCCAGCTTGGGCGGGCGGTAGCTGTCCAATGAGATACAATGATCTCTCCCACCGTCGGAAGTGGCCCCTGGCACTCGTTTCCTACGCCAATCAGATGAGTTTATCACCGGTAACTGCCACTTCCCGTGTTATGTCGACACCTTGCGGCATCGCTGGAGTGTCCTCTCCAGTAGAGCCACAAGGCCTGGGCAAGATAATATGGAGAATCAGCTGTTGCCCATGCAGCAGATTCCCCCATCTCCACGCAGCTGGTGTATCCAAGGACAGAAGTCGATACAGCTAGGCACCAGGAGCGTCGCAGGAGTTGCCAGAATGACATTGAGTAAAATGTAAGACTGCCTTAGGGACTCCGTCTCCTGATTTTATTTCGGGGTTGACTCCCCTAGCCTTTCCCATGGATGGGTATAGCCGCAAGGCAGCGGAGGTTTGAAATCAGAGTTTACCTTCTCCTAACTAATTATGTATATATCAATACAAAGACATGCATGTATATATTTAAGAAAAATGTGTTATGTTTATATATAAAACATACTTATATAAAATATAAGAAAATAATATATATATGCATGTAAATATTTATAAAACATACTTATAATATAAAATATAAGAAAATAAATATATATGCATGTAAATATTTATAAAACATACTTATATATAATATACAATATAAGAAAATAAATATATATATGCATGTAAATATTTATAAAACATACTTATATATAAAATATAACAAAAAATAAATATATATGCATGTAAATATTTATAAAACATACTTATATAATAATATAAATATGAACATAAATGTATATGCAAAATATTAATAAAACATATTATATATGTATATGTATATGCATGTAAATATTTATAAAAAAAATATAATAAAATAAATGTATATGCATGTAACTTATATTATAAAATATAAGTAAATATAATGTAAATATTTAAAACATATTAATATGTATATGCATGTAAATATTTATAAAACATACTTGTATATAATATAAAATATAAGAAAATAAATATATATGCATGTAAATATTTTCAAAATACATGCATGTGTTTGTATTTATATACACATAATAAATATTCACAGTACACACACATATATTATGTAAACAAATAAATATATTTTGGATGCGATTAATCGCGATTTAATCATTTGACAGCACTAGTTTTTATTTTTATTTTCAAATTATAATTTTTTTTTTTTATTATGTCATCATGTTTTATTGTGTTAGTTAGCTGTATTTTTTTACCTTATCAGAATAGCCCAGCTGCAGTTTGATTGAGAATAATAGAAATGCACATTAAAAAAAAAACATGATTTTTTTAAATTGGTTACAAACGGGGTTATCTGTCTTTGCAAATTAACTCTTTAAATGAGTGATATAAATAGTAATTGTGTTGTTATTGAGTGGTTTTGTAAATCAGCCGCGCAGGAGGAATAGTCTCTCGTGCGGTTGTGAAGCGAGACTCACTCTCGTAGGGCTCGCGGCCGGTCAGCACGACCCAGACGACGATGGCGAAGCTGTAGACGTCAGATTTCTCGGTGGAGCGGTTGTTGATGCTCTTCAGGTGCTCAGGAGCCATGTAGCACAGAGTGCCTGCGGCGCGCGCACACGACCTCTTGCCTTGATGACTCTGTCTGCGAGACTCCTCTTTAGTCAGCTTGCTCCACGTCTGAGACGTGGCCAGACCGAGATCCGCGATCTGATGCAGAGCAAACAAGACACAGCTCAGCTCCTTCACGACAAATGTATTTGAATAGCGCTTTTTACAATACACATGCTTTCAAAGCAGCTTTGATTAATGTTAGTGTTTATAATAAGTGACCCTGGAGCACATAAGCAGCACAGCTATATTTGTAGCAATAGCCAACAATACACTGTATGGGTCAAAATTATACATTTTTTATTTTATGCCAAAAATCATTAGGATATTAAGATCATGTTCATGAAGATATTTGTACTGTAAATATATCGAAACTTAATTTTTGATTAGTAATATGCATGGCTAAGAACTTTAAAGATGATTTTCTCAATATTCAGATTTTTTTTGCACCCTCAGATTCCAGATTTACAAATATTGTCCGATCATAACAAACCATACATCAATGGAAAGATTATTTATTCAGCTTTCAGACGATGCATAAATCTCAATTGCAAAAAATTGACACTGAAAGACTGGGTTTGTGCTCCAGGGTCACTTATAGAGTTGTGCGATATTGTTTAAATTTCACAACAAAATTCAGTTATTTAATGTGCATAAAGAACATTAACAATAAATATTACATTTTATCATCAGGCGGTTAAAGCAGACATTAATTTCCTGAGAGATTTACATGTGCCCTCAGAAAAAAGCTACAAAAGCATTTGAAA
The DNA here is from genome assembly GCA_027422405.1 of Ptychobarbus kaznakovi. Taxonomy (NCBI): domain Eukaryota; kingdom Metazoa; phylum Chordata; class Actinopteri; order Cypriniformes; family Cyprinidae; genus Ptychobarbus; species Ptychobarbus kaznakovi. Next base: position 19,743,106 of record CM049805.1, read on the forward strand.
AAGATACATATTTGTAACGTATTTACCCCTACAGGCTGCGTATTATACCTAAAAGTATGTATTAGTACCTAAAGTGTGCATATTAGTAACTAAATGCTACAGTTTAGGTCGTTTTGAAAAGGTATCGCCGCAGTGAAAAGTCCATAATCTAAACCATGGGTAATTATTAGGGCTGTCAAAAAAAAAGCATTTTGAATATTCGTCGAATTTAAAATAAAAATCCACATTTTAGGCATCCGTCAGGCAGCTTGGCACACGAGATGCGATGACGAGATGTTGTTGCATTTTAATGCTTTTTTTAGCCTGTCCAGCTGAACCCACTCGATGCGGGGCTGCACATTCAACATATAGCGGAAAAAGAGAACATCAATGTGGAGAAGATGCTGTTTACCTCAAAACTGAACCCAAGCCGTTTACACAGAACGTATATTTAGTGCATTTTCGCGTCTCACACGAGAGCCCAAAAGACATGTCAAATTCATGTAAGTTAAATTTATAAAAAAACATGTAATTACTAGATTAAGAAACTAGCTTGCTAGCGAACGTGCATATTAAAAATGTAAACATGAACCTTGCGATCATATGATTAAATGTTAATAAATGAGGTGTATCAGTAATGTTGAATCTGTGAGTTTAAAGTGGCTCTGACAGAAAGACTGCGTGTGCTGCTGACAGAGACGCACTGTTTGAGCTATGTGCTCTTTTCCTAAATGCATAACTTACATTTCACAGCATATTCTCCATCTGTAAATGTTAGAAAGCCATGGCTTTCCAAATATTTCCATGTTGCTGTCAGAAGTGCATGAGCTTCTGCTTTGAGATTCTCCGCTAAACTCACAGCAGTGGCGGCTGATGGTCTTTCAAAGAGGGGAAGCTCATTTTCGGCCTACATCATAAAAATTGTCCGTTTATTTATACTTAAATTCTGCCCTACGTTCCTTTTCAAGAAAATGCTCTGTGACCCTGTCGTACCAACTAGGCGTCTTTTCCAGTGACGCTAGCCTAGCCTACTGTATGTATGAATGAATGAATGAATGAATGAATGAATGAATGAACAAACAAACAATCTAAAAAAAAAAGATATTAAACTCGATGGAGGAAATGTGGGAATTAGGTTAAACTGAAACAAGGAATGTGGTGTATAATAGGGTTGTCACGATACCATAAAAATGTCTTACCATACTATACCAACTTAATTTATAATTCAATTCTACAAAATTAATCAAAATTTAATAAATAGATGTAAGTGAAAACAGACAATATTATTCTCTGAATACTTAATTAATGTGAATGAATGACTGGCTATTGTTATCCATGAAATGATCTAAACAAAACTCATCTTAGCACTGCACAGAAGCTGCATCAAGTGACATTTATTCATTTAGACTATATTTATAATTGCATGAATAATGTTATGAGATTAATGTTTTAAATACTAAATTCTGAATATAGAAATATGTTGGAAAATAATGTAATATGCCTACTTTTAGACGGGAAACTTAAAACGGCCAGCAGGTGGCAGAAGTTTGTGATTGAATCACTGAGTCATTCAAACGATTCTTTCAAAACGGCTGAATCCTTCAGGAGCGAATCAAATGACTGTTTTTATGAATGGCTTCGTGAATCAGTGATTCGCCCAAATCAACGCGGATTTGGATTCGAACACAAACTAAACAAAAACAGCACTCTTGCTCGTGTCAGGAGCATTTTTTGCTCGCATATCTTGAAATTTCCGAGTTAAGCAGCATGAATTATAACATAAAAAAAATAAAAAAAATAATGATTGATAAGAACCAAGTGCAAAGCCGCTTTGGGACTGAGCTTGAATAGCTTCAGCGTCAGCGACTCTTTATAGTACAAAATCGCTGTCAATCAAAAGGAGATACAGACCGTCCAATCATCACGCAGAAGCCCAGCGTCCAGGCCAGCCCACTCCTCCATTCACCCCCAGAGACGCTGAGCGTCCGTGGGCGGGACATAATCACAGCATTTATCCAATGACCGTCTAGTTTCGAGGCACTGAAAAAAACTGTTCAGAGCAGCCCCATTGAAGTCAATGGACGCTGGGCTTCAGCAGGGAAATACACTGACGCTACGGGAATGTATGAGAAGGAAATCGACCTGCTATATGTAGCTGATTCTGAACGAACTCGTATTCGAGATGAACGTGATCTAACGCATTTTTAGTCAATAAAATGTTAACACAATAGTACATATTTGACCATTAATTTTTTGACATTATAGGGGAAGCTGAGCTTCCCTTGCAGTCTTAAAGAAATCCCCACTGACTCACAGACTTGGTTCTGAACGCATGCGCGCCAAACAGACAGAGAGCAATGAAACATGAGCGCAATAACTCTGACTAAAATATAAATTTAGCTGAAATGTTTGTAGTTGGACATTTTAAACCTACAAGTAAGTGTATTTGTATGATAGCACTAACTGTAAAGTGACTGTAATGGGGTAATCAAAATAGCATTTTTACTCAATTAGCCTAGTCTGTGCTAGTGTTAATGTTTAGTAAATTTAGCTTTGCGTTAAAAGCATTATTTTTGTTTTTAGATCGCAATGTTTGAATGTAATGTGATGTTAACCCTTTTTGCACATTATATATGCCTACATGGTTACATTCACTTTATTTATTTGTTTAATCCAAATGCAAAATACAGAGATATGTACCGTATACCACAAATCAGCCAAAAAATAACGATGTACCGTATACCGCAAATCAGGACAAAAATATGAGATATGAATTTGTGCTCATATTGCCCAGTCCCACTGTGAAGAAACGTGCATTTGGTAATATTTTGCTCGATGCGCCCTCAGGAGAGAAGCCAAAAGCTTTTTTTTCCCTAACTGAATTTATGCCTTTTAAATTCAAATATAGATAATATTTTTGTATAAAACTCGAATTTAGTTTTTCAGCCAATTTGACAGCCCTAGTAATTATTTTCTATAATGTCAATATTGAGCTTTTTTAAAAAGTGTGTAGTGTGGTGAATTTCGAGATAAACGTCATACTTTGATGTGGAAGTTCTTGTCCACGAGGATGTTCTCTGGTTTGAGATCTTTGTGAATGACTTGGTTCCCCATGAGATAAGCCATTCCCTCCAAGATCTCCAGAATGATCCTCCCTTTCACAGACATCGGGACAGGCACCTGGATCAACAGATATCAGACAGATATTAAAGATATTAGAAAGTGGCACATGTCCAAAGTGGAGAGGGATTTCACTATATAACGTGCTTTGAGCGAGGAGTTGTTTATTTGCACGCTCTGTCGATTCACTAAAGGAATTAGTGAATGAAGCAAACAATATTTATATACTAGTGCATGAAGCAGCAGCTGGATTGTGAATACAGTGAATTCATATTGCATATTAAAGACACATTATCTGATTTTTTCTGCATTTACATTAAGATACAAATGATGTTACAGATATTGATAATTCAAATAGCACATTCATGTGTATGAGCAATGAACCCTTGTGCGTCCTTAGGCACATCTTTCACTTTTTATTATCAGTTTGGCCATATTTCGCCCTCATAAATATATTTTACACTAGATACAAAAAAGTTAAACATAGGAACTTAAGGACAACAATCTCGCAATATTTAATCCCAGTGCCGTTGAGCATAAAACATGCATCTTTTGACAAGGTTTCAAAATGTGTACTATTTGTAAATATAAATGCATTATTTTCATTATATAAATGTGTGTGTTTGAATTGAAGCTTTTGTTTTAATCTGACACTGATCAAAATTATAATGAATCAAAATTAATGTTGTAGCTAATTATTGACAAATGCAGGACTGTAAAAAAATATGCTTAGCATTTAATATATGGAAAATTTCACAACCACACACAAAAACAACAACAACAGTGGCATTATGTAAACAAACTGACATTTAAATGGTTAAAATACTGAAAATATATTTTTTTTATGGTCAGCACTGATGCTGGGGAAAAAAAGGAAATCTATGCCAGTGAAAACCGAAAAAACTTATTAAAATATACTATTTTGATGGCCTATTTCGTCGAAGGACCTATGAGTAACTTTTTTAATTAATTAAATTAAAAGGGCTAATACTGTTTTGGCACATTCAGTGTGTTTTTGGACACTAAGTGACACAGTGGTCACATTCAGTGCTGGACAAACAGAAATGTGACCCTGGACCACAAAACCATTTGTCCAGGGATTTTATAGTCATTCATTTGAACAACTTTAATGATGATTTTCTCAATATTTAGATTTTTTTGCACCCTCAGATTCCAGATTTTCAAATAGTTGTATCTCAGCCAAATATCGTCCTATCATAACAAACCATACATTAATGGAAAGATTATATTTTTATCTTATATAAAACATTTTGACCTTATGAGTGGTTTTGCTGTCTATGGTCAGAAATGTGTATATTTTGTCATAAGCCAGAGTCTGCGGTTACCCTCTCCAGCATGTTGAGCAGGTTTCCTTTAGGAATGAGCTCCATGACTAAAGAATAGTCTCCGTCTTCCAGAATAACACCCAGCAGCTTGACCACTCTCTGATGATTTAACCTGCTCATCAGACTGCCTTCATCCAGGAGAGACTGCTTCTGCCGGCTGACACACACACACACACACACACACACACACACACACACCACACACACACACACGCACACACACACACACACACAGAGAGAGACACGCACACACGCACGCAGACACAGACACACGGACACGGACACACACACACACACACTCACACACACACACACACACACACACACACACACACACACACACACACACACACACACACACACACACACACACACACACACACAACACACACAACACAGAGACACACACACACGCACGCATGCACACACACAGAGAGAGAGACACACACACACACACACACACACACACACACACACACACACACACACACACACACACACACACACAGACAGACAGACAGTAAGACACAGACAGACACACACACCACACACACACACACACACACACACACACACACACACACACACACACACAGTAAAGACACAGACAGTAGACACACACACACACACACACACACACACAGACAGACAGTAAGACACACACACACACACACACACACACACACACACACACAGACAGACACACACACACACACACACACACACACACACACACACACACACACACACACACAGACACACACACACACACACACACACACACACAACACACACACACACACACACACACACACACACACACACACACACACACACACACACACACACACACACACACACACACAGACACACACACACACACACACAGACACGCACACACGCACACACACGCACACACACACGCACACAGACACACGCACACAGACACACGCACACAGCACGCACGCACGCACGCACGCACACACACACACGCACACACACACGCACACACACACACACACACTAAACACAGTCAGTTTCACATCATTTAAAGCTGAAATCTGTCATGAGCAGGTCCTTCACACTCACCCATTGCGCGGCGGGCCGGTGTAGACCGTCTTCTGCACCACCTGGCCCAGTGTTTTGTGGTAACACAGGTACACTTCCCCAAACCCTCCATAGTCCAAAGGCTCTTTCTTGATCAGATCTGCTGACTTCATAAGACTCAGGCTCGCAGCTGTAGCCATAGTTCCTCTATTCCTACAGAAGACGTCCCTAGAGCAACACAAACACAACAAATCAGACAAGTCCCACAATGAACCCAATGAAAACCCAACGTTACAGTACGTGGATCCTCTCTCTATATGCGGAAGCATAATATCTGTCTGACAAACACTTTACATATTTCCCGGCGACCAAAGGCGAAAGTGTGAATGAAGAGCCACAGACAAACTTCAGCTCAGAAAAACACATTAGAAACGACAACAATAAATAATAAAAAATAATATTCGAAAGTTGTATTAGACATTTCTGCTTTCCATTCCAACACAGATACAGTTAGTCAGTAACAACGCAGCGTTTTCTTCATTAGTTGACTTCAAATACTACATTTCTCCTATTAGAGAAAAACAACATGTTTAAACCGATCAGAAACACAACAGTAAAGCAGTGTCACACATACCGTGTAACATAACGACTAGATTCACTTCCCCTTCGCTTCCGGATATTAGTCACAAAGCGAAAGTAAAATCCGGAAGAAGACAGACATAATCGACAGCAGATTAATCTAACGCTAACATTTACATTAATGCATTTAGCAGATGCTTTTATCCAAAGCGACTTACAGTGCATTCAGGTTATACACTTTTAATCAGTATATGTGCTCTCTGAGAATCGAACCTAACGCAATGCTCTACCACTGAGCCACAGGAACACATTTAGATACACTTTCCATTAACTTTAAAATGCTGCATCACTGATTAAGACGTGTTAATCAAATGCTGGGAGTAAATGACAGCTGAGAGAGAGAAGTACATTTACTTGGCAATAAATAAAGTGACATTTGCAATGATACAAAATGCATTGTTTACAAGTGCACCGAAGTATTGACTAGATTCTCAGATTAGAGAATAAAGCATTGCATAACCCGACCTTCTTATATTTACTTTACTTTACTTTTTAGTCATTTAGCAGACGCTTTTATCCAAAGCGACTTACAAATAAGAAAAAGTAACTAAAATTTAAAGTTAAAACTCTATAAATAAATAAACAACATTTCAAAACTAAACATTTAAATGAAAGCAAAAAATAAAGCTAAAAACAATTCAAAATATTAAAACAACAAAAGATATGAGTATAAATATATATATGTTATATCATTTCCATGTAGTATGTAAAAGTAACGTTACTAAAATAACTCCAATTTATTAAAATGAAAACTAAAGAAAATACCTATAAAGACATAATAAATTCATACATAATTTATCTAAAATTAAAATAAATGTTTTATATATTTCCGATTGTTTGTCGAGATATAATATTCCGAACTGAATGTTATGATCCTCCAGTGCTGGACTTTATATATTACACATTAAAGTGATCTGGTGGTATCTCTTTTAATCAACATGCCCCACAAATATGGTACTGTCTTCCAAATGAAGGGAGAGAGTCCAGAAATATTTAGATTATTAAAAAAACGTGTTAAGACATAACTTGTTAAAGTTGCTTATGTGTGTTTTTTATTGTTTTATATGAGATTTATTTATTTGCTTATACATTTTTTTGGTTGGCTTATGCTGATACTGTTTTTAACATTTGTGTTATGCTTGTGAAGCACTTTGAGTTGCATTTTATGTATGCAAAGTGCTATACAAATAAATTAGTATTATTATAGATTTAAATTTGAATTATTTTACTGACTTTCTGGCTAAGTATTTCAGAAAACATGTTATAAGTCCTAAATATGCCCTCTATCGCATAAACCGATTAAATGTAATGTATTTATTCATTTATTCACGCCCATTTTGCAGAAAATTATCAAAGTGATGTGAAGCCTGTGCATTTTTTAAATAACTAGATCGTGTTAATCTTCATTACAGATGTTCAATTCAATGCAGTCCTCCTAATTAATTTGATCCAGCTTTAGTCGCTTTACGAGCACGTGGACAGTGCTGGTGCCTGTAATAGAGTGTACTGTGCCTGTAATAGAGTCTACTGTGCCTTTAAGAGACTCTCGTCAGGGAACTCGACGCATCTGACCGCGCGCGTGGACTCCGGACGACAACATAGTTCGCGTTAATAGCGATTAAAAGCGGACTCCTGAAACACTGCAAACACTGTGGCATGGGAAACGGAATAAATAAGGTAGATGGGCATGACTTCTGCTTTAGGACTGTAACTTTGAGAGGAATGTAATCTCGATGTTGGACATGTGATGATGCGAATCATAACGCAGAGCAAACACGACGCTGTCGTGTGCATTAGTGGTTAATGAACGCGTCATTGTTGCGCATACACTCCGAGTTATTGATTGAACCAATAACGAAACTAATGCGCGCGACTTCTCAAATCAGGTGTCTTTGTCGCGTGCGATAAAACAAATAATAACAATAATAAAAACACCGATTTACAGTGACCCGAGACGTGTATAACGAACATCATAACAGTTTGATTTGGGCCAGAAACGCAACAACACCCTAGCAACGCGCTAACAACCGCGCAGCAATCGACTAAGAGCCACATAGAACAGCTTAGCAACGCGCTGACAACCACCTAAAGCATCATAGCAACCACACATACGTGTGCTAACTACTAGAAAGCTTTAGCAACTGCGTAGAACATAGCTAGGAGACCATAACAACTGCTCACAGCAACGTGACCACATACAAAACACCTTAGCATTGTAGATGAGCTCAGGTTTGTAGTGTCTCAGCAATGGATGCACTGTAGTGAACGGGTGCCGTCAGAATGAGAGTCTGATAAATACATCACAGCACACCAGTCCATCAGTTAACATCTGGAGAAGACAAAAGCTCAAACAAAGTTTTTTTTTTAACTTCAAACTGTGTTTTCGGGTCAAATATAAATCCATAATAACGCATATTCGAGTGAAAAACTGGTCTGAAGCAGGAGAGATTAAGCAGTGTTTAGCAGCAGTAGTAGGGCATGCATGGGGTAAGTTGTCACAATGGTAACACACTGATTTCAGAAGAAAAACATCTGCATTTAAGTAGGGCTGTGCATTAATCGAAATTCAGTTTCATTTCGTTTCTGCCTCCCAACGATTATAAAATAATCGAAAATAACGAGATAAAACGTTATTGCCCCATTGTTCTTTCCAACGGTGCTCTTTTGTACCTCCATAAAAGCCCAATTTATGTGCATCAGTAAAATCGTGTAGAGACTTTTAAAATGGGACTGTTGATTTATTTAAATTGATTAGATGTATTGTATTTAAAAGCGTGACAAAAACACGTCTTGTGATTACTGTGTATGCTAAGAAAGAACACAACACGGACATGTAAAGTCATCTTTTAGCACCTAAACGTCAAATACACGAACAATGTGGTTAAAATATGTCGCTTAGATTATTCATGTAAACCCTCGTCGGTTATGTAATAAATTAACAATGTTGAAGAAAATACTTGTGTAACAGTAAATTGGATCCGTGCGGCTCTTAAAGCGACAGCGCACTATATTCACTGTGCGACTGTGTGCTTTATATTAATAATCAAACAACAGAATACTCTCTGATCTTGTGAAGACTTTTGTACTTTAATACGAAACAAAGTAAGTATTCTTAGGAAGACTATAGTATGCTGTTTTATTTTACATTAGGTTATTCAATTTCTCTAGAGGCTGTTAACTGAATACTTTAACTTGCATAAAAACACTTAAAGCACAGTTTGTTTCATTTTTGTATCTTTTTTACTATTGTATTCCTTTATTTTTTAACTGGCAGTTTAATTATTTTCATAATTGAGGACCTTTTATTTCTTTTTTTACTAATATTAGTCTCTGAGAATTGACATTTCGCTGGTCTCTAAAATGTAGATGTCATAGCAACATTTTACAGAAAATATATATTTGATTATATATCACTATCTTTAAATAAATCTTTCATATAAAGTTTGTCTTATGGCCCACTAATAATCGTTTTAAATAATCGATTTCTTGCAAAATATTTAATTTTTGTCATAATCAAGCCCTACATTTAAGCAATGCAGTATATAAAGCTGTGCTCGTTCCTGCAGTTTAATTGAGTTTTGCTGTAAACACAAATCAGCTAATCAGTAGTCTAGATGACACAATGAAGACTAGTTAGTAATGTAATCTAGGTTACTCGTTATAGGTCATGCAATCTGACTAATCTAAATAGTTTTAAACTCGCCATAAAACATAACATTTAGTCATTTAGACACTTTTATCTGGGCTTCTATTTAATACAAACAAAGGAAAAAAACATTCAATTTTTTTATATCAACATCTTTATAATATGCATTATTATGGCTTCTCAATGGGCTAAAAAAAACTGGGCGTTTGAGTCGATAAAAAGCAAATTAAGCTAATTAATCATAAATAATATAACTATTTAAACACTTAAAATACAAGAAGCCCTGCTGTAAACATGCATCGGGGTGTTAAAATGATCAAAATATGAACTTCTTCAGAGATTTCAAGTAAATATTGCTAAAGTCAAACGGTTGGAAAATGTAAAATAAAATATAAATTATGAAAAATGCACTGCCAATGTGTGAATAATATGTAATTCATAAAAACAAGTTACTGTAATCTTCAAAAGTGGAAAAACTAAAATATCAAACCACTGGTTTGGCCAAGAAATTAAGAATGTAAACTTTTATGATTTATTTCACAACTTGTCTAAATAAAAATGTGATGATGTGCCCGAACATGACGTTTATGAAAAATACCATATGCATAAACACAAGTCAAGCCTTCGTTGTTAGCTGATAGCATTCACTCGTTTAACAGCGTCACAGAAACACGATGTTACAGTAAATTCAGATGATATGGGGTTTGAAAGCAACACACTAAACAGTCAATTTTGGGGGGGAAACGTAGCGTGTGTTAAGTTATAGTTTGGTGATATTTTGGTTTGGTGGTGACTGGTCGCGCCTGCCTGTCATTCCAGGTTCTGCCAGACCTGTACTTGGGTAATTTCAAAGGTAAGAAAGCCCAACGCTACAATCCACGACACCATTTTTAATAAGACGCAAGATGCTTAACGTGTCGATTGGTTACAGATGCCAGAGACCGAGAGCAATTAGCCAGAAACAACATCACACACATCCTCTCCATCCATGACATGGCTGCGCCCATTCTACAGGTACATTATCTCACATCTCCAACACATGTGATGATCACAGTGTAATGCATTGTCAGTGGGTCATCTCTATTACTCTCTTTTATACTAACTGACATCATGCACATCATCGCCGGCTTGGCTGCTTTTGTTTTGTTGATCTGTCTGATATTCACACAAGCACAGAGCTCCTGAATAAACGCTGTGATGAAATGTAAATATGGCAATGAGTCTGTGAAGATAAGCGTTGCAGTGACCACGAGCACTGATCATGTCTTCTGGTGACACACCAGTGGTTCTCAGCCTGTGTGATTATTATTTCAGTTGCCACTTTACAGTCTCTAAGACCAGTTTCTCAATACTTGGGTCACTTTGTCAACTCTTCACACAACTAAACTGGATCGCAGTGCATTGCATTACATGCATTCGATTGAATCTTTCAAAGTGCATTAATTATTTTCTCAAAACTCAATGCACATGTTTACATATTCATCTCAACACGGTATAACACCTAACATAATACAGCAATTTGCTATATCTTTACAGTAATAATATATTCCAAATCTAAATAATATCAAAAGCGGTTAAATTAGATTTGATTCCCATCTATACAGATGTGGCAACTTCAGGATAATTTTTGCTGTGAACAATAAATAGTGTCAACCAGTGTTGGGGGGGTAACGCATTAGTTACGTAATAATATTACTTTTTTCAAGTAACTAGTAAAGCAACGCATTACTTTTTAATTTACTAGAAAATATCTGAGTTATTTTCTCCATTTATTGATGACAGTGCGCCGTGTGAACATGATCTTACTGTAGATCTAATCTAGACTAAATATGAATGTGTATTAATTCATCTCACTCGCTAAAAACACATTTAGTATTCATCAAAATGAATTAAAACAGTGAAATGCAAACTCAGAATATGACACAAACCTGCAATAATTAAATATGTTAAACAACACAAATATATCTAATCTCATTTTATTAACCGATGTGTTTGCTGCTGACCTTTGATGATCCAGTTCAACCATACTAATAAGAACAATTACTTTAGATAAACAATTGTGCTTCGTTGTTTTTTAATTGCTGAAGAGTGTTGAAACTTCTCCTGTGTTCTTCTGTACAGACGTGATTTACTCTTTCTTCAGTCTGAGGTTTATTAATTACACAAGAGCTTTTACATTTGCTATAAATATAACTTCTTGTATTAAAAACAAATAATTAAGCTCTGCTCATATTTAAAAAGTAGCGCAAAAGTAACACAAAAGTAATGTAACACATTACTTTCCATAAAAAGTAACTAAGTAACATAATTAGTTACTTTTTTAGGGAGTAACGCAATATTGTAACGCATTACTTTCCATAAAAAGTAACTAAGTAACATAATTAGTTACTTTTTTAGAGAGTAACGCAATATTGTAACGCATTACTTTCCATAAAAAGTAACTAAGTAACATAATTAGTTACTTTTTTAGGGAGTAACGCAATATTGTAACGCATTACTTTCCATAAAAAGTAACTAAGTAACGTAATTAGTTACTTTTTTAGGGAGTAACGCAATATTGTAACGCATTACTTTCCATAAAAGTAACTAAGTAACGTAATTAGTTACTTTTTTAGAGAGTAACACAATATTGTAACGCATTACTTTCCATAAAAAGTAACTAAGTAACGTAATTAGTTACTTTTTTAGAGAGTAACGCAATATTGTAACGCATTACTTTCCATAAAAAGTAACTAAGTAACATAATTAGTTACTTTTTAGGGAGTAACGCAATATTGTAACGCATTACTTTCCATAAAAAGTAACTAAGTAACGTAATTAGTTATTTTTTAGAGAGTAACGCAATATTGTAACGCATTACTTTCCATAAAAAGTAACTAAGTAACGTAATTAGTTACTTTTTTAGAGAGTAACGCAATATTGTAATGCATTACTTTCCATAAAAAGTAACTAAGTAACGTAATTAGTTACTTTTTTAGAGAGTAATGCAATATTGTAATGCGTTACTTTTAAAAGTAACTTTCTCCGACACTGGTGTCAACAATGTGAATACATTTAACAGAAGGTGTAATTAAGAGTTGAGATGAGTTCATTTGAGATGGCATGAAGTGTTTTAGTGCATCTTGAATGTGATGTTTCATGCTAAAAGCTGGTTAGGAGAACCGTGTGAAGAGTTTTGAAGTGACATTTAGTATTGAGAAATGGGTCCGAGCCATTGAAAACAACACTTTTTATTTTTTGCAATGCAGGCTTTTATGAAGCATGATAAATAATGAGGTAAAAAAGAAGAGTCTGTCGAGTTTAACACAGTGACAGACACAAACACTTTCTGTTTAGCAGTTTATCGCTGAACTTTGGGGTCTGGCTTCAGTTCTGTGTTGATGCATGAAGCAGCAGAAAAAGTGAGCATATGAAGAAGTCATAAATCTGGCTGATGATAAAACAAGAACCTCGATACAGCCTAACGTGATTATTACATTTAAAAAAATTAAGATTTAATTCAACACAAATCAAAACGCACAATTTTGCATGCTCACCGTTTCAGCGCAGTTCTCAGGCAATCGTCATAAGATTATTGAATTATGACAGAGTTTATATATTGTAGATGGTTGTACGTGTGCATATTCTTTCTCTCTCATCTGTCTGAATGAGCAGCTGGAAGTAGTAAAGCTTAAACATTTCAAAATAAAAGTCCTGATGTATTTTGGGCTTGTTTATAGTTAAATGCCCCACATTAAGTCTTTTATATATATATATATATATATATATAATGATGCATTTATATAGCGCTTTATTATGCATTGTTGTACACCCAAAGCACTTTACAATCATGGGGGGGTCTCCTCAACCACCACCAGTGTGCAGCATCCACTTGGTAAATATATATATAATTTGCATAGTCCCCGTCATAGAAAGCAAAGACTAAGAACATTATTTAACATGCAATATATAGATTTGACAACATTCAGCACAATAATCATTTAATATAATCGTATCCAGCATCGATTGACCTCTAATTCCTGATATATTACTACGATAAACAGTGTTTAGTAAAACATATTAAACTTGTAATTGCACTGTTTTGCAGTCGAATGTGCTGCAGCCGGTTTAATTAAGTGAAGAATCGGAGTTATGTGTTATTAATTGTGTTTGTGCAAGTCCTAAAAAGTCTTATATTTGATTCAGGGAAAGCTGCAGAGACCCTAAAGCAGACTTTCTCAGCGAACGGCTTCTCTTACAGGAAAATACACACATTTACTGAATGCATTGTGCTCGTGCATGGTGCAAAGACCTGTGAAGACGAATGAAATAAACCGGTGAAATGCATGCCATGTTTTGAGTTTATATGCAATTAGTAGAAATAAAACACTGTGTGCATCACATGACACAACAGGTTTACCCTCTCTGTCTTTCTCTCGTGTGATTTTGTGACGTATTAAAGCACATCTCTGTTTCTTTAGGAGATGACTTATCTTTGTATCCCAGCAGCAGATTCTCCCACGCAAAACCTGTGAGTAAGCATGCATTTCTCATGGGCTCGTTCTCTAATAGCTGTCCGATCTCTCTCGGCCGCGCGAAGTCTCTGTGGCAACATGAAGATGTGAAGGCTTTTCATAAACACACGCTTTATAAGTTCTGCATTCACGCATGCTGTTCCCTCTCTCCTGTTCCTCAGCCTTCTCTAACACTGACTCTGTGATGTTAGTTTTTCATGCCGTATCAATCTAGTTACACCCTTGAGCTCACGTGCATGCACACACACATGCACACACACACACACGCGCACACATACACACGTCACACACTTCCTCTTGTGGCTCTCTTGGTGCAGGAAGGAAGTCGTGAGCTGGGTTCACAAGTGATGCATTGGCCGCACTACGCCTTTATTTTTATCCCCCCTTTACCATCAGCCCTCTTGTCACATTACAAACCTGCGAAACCCGGCCATGCGTAATGTGAAACTGACCCTCTTTAACCAAACTGGACCAGCCCAGCCCTTTCTCATCCTGGTCCTGTCAAAAGGATGGATGTTCTGGAGGAAACACCGCTGTACCTGCCATGCTTTAAGAAGAAACCACAGTCAGATTTCTGGATTTCTTGACAGACACTATCTGGACAGATTCAAACCTGTAAAAAATCTGTATTTTTGCTTTTGCAAGCAGAATATACAAAAAGAATGGCAAATTTTTTTATTTTTTGGAACATTTTAGTGTGCATGTGTGTGTTGTGTGTGTGTGTGTGTGTGTGCACGTGTGTGTGTGTGTGGGGGTGTGTGCACGTGTGTGTGTGTTTGTGGATGTGTGTGTGTGTGTGTGTGGGGTGTGTGCACGTGTTGTGTGGATGTGTGGGTGCGTGTGTGCACGTGTGTGTGTGTGTGTGTGTGTGTGTGTGTGTGTGTGTGTGTGTGTGCAGCCATTAGGTTTAAGCATGAAGATATAAACTCAACATTGTCAGTCATTAGTAGTGCATGCTTTGTCTCTGGGAAATCCTGTAAATATCAGGGGATTTTACAGTTGTTATTTTAAAGCCTGTAAAAGTCCTGGAAGTATCTATAGTGAATCTGCACTCTTAACAACACCGGTACCAAAGGGGATCTTCATAGAAGAAACATTCTGGGTCCTTCCAGCAACAGTTCAGTGAACAAGAACCATTTTTTCCTAGTGTGAAGAAGACGAGTCCTAAAACATTCCTGACCCGAATCAGTTCTTACTCGAACCTCTCTGGGAAATCCTGTAAATATCAGGGGATTTTACATACATAATTGTTGTTATTTTAAAGCGTAAAAAGCTCTTCAAAAAGGAGTATCTATAGTGAATCTGCACTTTAACAACACGTACCAAAGGGAACTAAAAAAAAAATATATTATCTAGAGTTACATCCAGTTTATTAATTACTGGTAAAATCAGTGCAACCTGGGAACAGTGCTTCATCAACAGTTCAGTGAACAAGAACCTTTTTTTCCTAGTGTGAAGAAGACGGGTCCTAAAACATTCCTGACCCGAATCAGTTCTTACTCGAACCGGATGTGCATACATAATTGTTTTAAACAACGCTCTTCAAAAAGTATTAGTATTTCAGTGGGAACTAAAAAAAAATTTTTATCTAGAGATTACATCCAGTTTCTTAATTACTGGGAGAAAGGGTAAAATCAGCAGGGTTTTAATAATGTTATTTTCACAAACCCTGACTAAAACACGGAGAACACGAGAGCCTAATAGTTCATATAGCTCGAAAGTTCATCATAAAACTCTCATTCATCTTCAAACATACACGAAGATGTCCTCGCAAGTTGACAATGTTCATGTTTCCTCTTGTTCTTGTAATCCATTTGTAACACAGAGACTGAGGGATCCAAGAATTCTGAAGAGACACGTCCAAATGTATAATGAACCGATTTTAATAATGTTATTTTCACAAACCCTTTAATTTACCTTCATGCACTTAAAACACAGAGAACACGAGAGCCAATTCACCATTTATGTTCATCTAGCTCGACCACAAAACCAGTTCATCATAAAACTCTCATTCATCTTCAAACATACACAAAGATGATTTTGCAAGTTTTTTTATATTGTTCAGTTTCAAAACGTCATCTGAAAGCTAATCCATTTGAATAAATAATATTTCCATTGCAAATTAATCCAAGTTCTGAAGAGACACGGTTACTTTGTATAATGAACCGATTTAATTTAGGCTTTAATTTACCTTCATGGACAATATTTGTAAATCTACATTTGTGACCCTGAATCCACAAAACCAGTCATAAGAGGATCAATTTTTTTTTATTGAGATTTATGCAATCTGAATAATCTAAATATTGAGAAAATGAATAAATAATATATCCATTGTTATGGTTTGTTATGATAGGACAAATTAATTCTTGCACTAAATATTGAGAAAATCAATGTTCAATATTACTAATCAATCAAATAAGTTTTGATATATTTACAGTACAAATATCTTCATGGAACATGATCTTAATATCCTAATGATTTTTGGCATAAAAGAAAAATCTAATTTTGACCCATACAATGTATTTTTGTCTATTGCTACAAATATACCCCAGCGACTTATGACTGCTTTTGTGCTCCAGGGACACATTTGTGTTAAGATATGTTTGTGTTTTATACTCTAGTAATCATACACACTTGTTATTGAGGAATAATAGCAGCATACAATAAAACAATGACATTATATTTGCATTTCTTTTGCAAGTCCCGAACATATAATCATAGACATGATTAATAACAAACTGGCCTAACGTTATTTCTGGGGCTCTTGTTCATGATCAGATTCAGTGCTAATTAATAATTGCGTGTTTAAGCCAGTGTTTTAGCGCTGGTATGTTCTGAGGATCAGCGTCAAGCCTAAATCAAGTTTTGACAGGAGCTGCGAGGGCAGTAAATAGTGAAGCTGTAAAAGCTGAGTTGTAGAGTAATCAGCATCTGGAGAACATCAGGATGTCTGGTAAATCTGTGTTTACTGCTCCGGTTACGACCTTCCCAGCGCTGGAGGAACGAAGACCTCAACTCCAGCACATCTTCTGTTGTGCACAATTAACCGCATAATCCCCCCCGAAATGAAAACACTGTCATCATTCACTCACCCTGGCCTCGTCCCAAACCTCTGATGATCTTTTATCTCTTCTGTGGAACACAATAGAAGATATTTTGAATATATATATTTTTATTATTACTATTGTTTTGGAAACCACTGACATTCACATTAAAATGAGTCCTTCGCCATCTTCAAGAAACGGTTAAAACACACTTTATTTGACCCTCTAACTCCAGCACGCTCTATTCTAATTATATTCTTTAAAACATGCTCCGTTTAGACTTGCACTCTATTGCTTGCTTTCTTTAAAAATGCTAACACTGTTCTTTTTGTATTCTATCTTTGTATTTATTATACAATTAACCAAAAGCAAAACCAGGCCTCTAACACTAGCTCGCTCTATTCTGTCTGTTTTCTTTTTATGATATAATTAAAAATAAAACCGCGTTAACTGAGACTTGCGTATCATCGCTATTTTGTTGGTTTGATTGCGTCTGTTGTCGTCATTTGTAAGCCGCTTTGGATAAAAGCATCTGCTAAATGACTAAATGTAATGTAATAAAAACAGCTTTTGGCTGAACTATGCTCGTGAGCCACTGTTAATGCCTGAATATCAATGCATTAGATAACAAGACATCACAACAAACTCATCACATTCATGCATCACCCCTTGTTTTTTAAAACTAGTAGAATTGATTAGTTTTAACTAGGATTATTATTATTTCTCATTTGGGGTCATGAACAAGCCTGCAGGTGTGTATGCGCATGCTATATGTTTATTACGATTATGATGCAGTTTGACCTGCAATTTCAAGGTTAACGGCAGCTGCACAGATTATTATTATTTTTGTTTTTGGCCATACTTTGTTAGCTTCTCAACTGCTCTATTTACATTTACAATTATGCATTTGGCAGATGCTTTAATGTGAAGAAATGTCCACTGCACTGAAGGCATGCATTTTTATCAGTTCAAGCAAATCAAATCAAATAAACTAAATTTAAAGCAAAAAAAAAATTATCAATAATCATATTTTTTTGGAAAAGTAAAAAAAAATAGTTGTTAAAAACAGTTAAAAAAACATGTTCTCATGTTTATTATTATGTGTGAGAATGTTTACAGGTTGTACCTATTTGTTTTTTTTTTTTACATGATTTTTTGTGAATTGTATTAAATCCGATTATGGTCATTTTGACCCGCAATATAAAAATCATATCCAGAATTTGACACACAATTGTTCATGCTTCATTACAGCATCCTTCACAGTGATACTCTGTAGAATTGCATGAAGTTGACATAATGGTCTCTGTGCCCTCCACAGCATTCAGCATTTTGAGAAGAGCATCAGGTTCATGCACGAGTCGCGGCTGAAAGGCGAGGGCTGTCTGGTGCACTGGTAAGTGGGGGGGGGGGGGGGTTCAATCTACTCTGTTAGGTGCATGCACCAAGATACACGACTCTACCTTTAGAGGAAGCCGCATGTGCACTCAACCCAGAGACCAGCCCTAATCGAGCCCAGTGTGGCCATGTGAACAGCTGATAACTAGGTGTCAAGGGGGTGGGCTATTTCTGAACTTCCCAAAACAACGGTAAACATGAGCCTGTGTTTAAGACTATAACACTGCTGCGTTTCATTCTCAAAGACCTGTAGTATTTCTCTCAAATCTCACGTTCTTCCTCCTGTGACTTCCAAAAACGTCATATATTGAACATAGATGTCTATACATGTTAAAATCTATTAACATGAAACTTACTGTTATAAAAACTGTATTCGGTGCACTACTTGTACACAATTAATATTAAGCCTAATATGTGTTTTAATGTCACTATTGATGAGGATTGTATGATCTTTGAATAATATCATTCTTTAAATGTGAGATCATTAATATGTACTTTAACACAATACTTCAGTGCATCTTTAACTGAACCTCAGCACTGCGTCCACACAATTAAAATGCATTACAAATTCAATTTATGAGACTTTAAGGATACCAGTTTAGTGTACAAAAAGTACATTTGTATTAAGTGCATAAATGTGTTTGTAGCATGAAATAAAGGTATTTGAGTATATTTATTTGTCACTATGGTAGGAGCTCGTTCTGATCAGTACCTACATCATCTCATTGTCCTGTAATAATGACGTTCTGAACCGCTCTGCAGTCTGGCCGGCGTGTCGCGCAGCGTGACTCTGGTGGTGGCGTATCTCATGACCGTCACCTCTCTGGGATGGGACGAGGCTCTGGCTGCGGTGAAGGTGGCCAGACCTTGTGCTTCACCCAACATGGGCTTCCAGAACCAGCTGCAGGAGTTTGAGTCCAGCCAGCTGCAGCAGGTGACTCCTCCACGCTTCATGACTGGAATAGTGTGGCACTATCTTCACAAACCTTTATTCGGCTGAGATACAACTATTTGAAAATCTATTGCAAAAAAATCTAAATATAGAGAAAATCATCTTTAAAGTTGTTCAAATGAAGTTCTTAGCAATGCATATTACTAATAAAAAATAAGTTTTGATATATTTACGGCAGGCAATTTACAATCTTCATGGAACATGATCTTAATATGATTTTTGGTATAAAAGAAAAAAGTATAATTTTGACCCATACAATGTATTGTTGGCTATTGCTACAAATATACCCGTGCTGCTTATGACTGTGTCTGTGCTCCAGGGTCACATATGTTTGTTTGTGCTAATGTGTGATCCAGAACATGGCTTCTAGAAATATGAATACATTCTGCTTGAAGACCCACTCATCTTTCTGTGATGATGTGTGATTGTGTTCAGTTCCGAGCGTGGCTGAAGGAGGAGTACAAGGAAAAGCTCTTCAGTGATGAGGACGAGGTGCGTAACCTGCTGGCACAGATCCCCAGCTCCTCTCCGCCGGAGGACCACGACTGAACACGAGTCCTGTCCTCATGACTGAGATCTGCGGTTACAAACATCGTCATGCGACGCGGCACAGCACTGTTTATTATGGACACTTGTTTTGTATATAAGACATATTCAAGGTTTTAATGTTTACTACTGATGCGACGTTTAAAGCAAATTTGCATTTTTTTGTTGTTCAGTCTTTACATTCATATTATAAAAACTGATTTGTTGTACTATAATCTCTGACTTTCTATTATTTATTGATTTTCTTAAAGGGACAGTTCACCCAAAAATGAACATTCTGAAGAATGCAGGTAACCAAACAGTTGCTGGTAGCCATTGACTTCCATAGTATTTAAAAGTCAATGGCTACCAGCAACTTTTTACTTATCAACATTCTTCAGAATATCTACTTTTGTGTTTAACCGAACTAAGACACTTCGTAAATAGTGACATAGATTTCTGCTATCCCTTTAAGACTTGCTGGATCAGCTGTTTTTAATATCAAACATAACGAAAGAATATAAATGTTTAAAGAATAAAATAGAACCCAGGGGGAAAATGTGCACTTCCATAATGTACTTAAAGTGCTCTATTTTCAATCACTAATGTGTATTTAATTAACATACTAAAACATATTCTTTAGTATTTCTTAAAATCATCATAGTGTACTCGACTGTGACTATTTTTGGACACCATAAATATGAACTAAAACGTACGATAAAAGTTATTAATATTAGTACGCTGGAGTGTACTAGTGTATGAAATATGGGTACACTTGGTAAGTAAATACTTTTTAGATAGTATGTTAAAACCATATTTTATTTCATATATTCATGGTGTCCCAAAATAGCACAGTTGAGTACACTTAGATGATTTTAACATTATCTTAAGAAGTACTAAATAATATTTTTAGTATAATAGAGTAGAGTACTTTACTCAAAATAGAGTACTTTAAATGCATTAAAGAAATGCACTTTGTTTCTCCTGGAAAAACACATGGTGGCCTGAGTGTGTTATTTCTCTGTCGGACAGCAGGGGGCAGCATCTTCAACACTGTTGAACTTCAGAGAGATTGTAACAGATTTGAAGTCTCTTGATATCACACAGGCTACTTGATGAGCCGCTTAAATTCTTTTGGGGATAAAAAAAGACCCCGAACAGTTGTCTGTGTAAATTAAAAACACATTAAGACACAAAGACGTTGTCAATCATCGCCTCTGCTGACGCGACGCGCGCAGTCTGAGAATAAGTTAGTGCACCCCGTGTTGTTCCGTGACCGACAGCCGTGAATTTCCTCAAATCAACCCGACATAAACAAACATCAAACAGCAGGATAACTCCGATGACGAGCGCTGGGAGATTTTCTGGCTTGTTTTATCGACAGATATTTGTTCCAGCGCGTGTGTGTGTGCGCGCCTCGGAGGGATTTCCCGTATGTTGGATGTTTATTCTTGCGGTTCTGTCGCGTTTCTCTGAAGTCTTCATCTCTTAATGGTGCTGGAGAAAGACGCTTCCACGTAACGCTCCACCCATCTCTCCACCTAACGCGCTTTACGTTATTTAAGAATAGAAACACCTTCCTCTGACATGACTTGAGAAGTGTCGGCTTTGAAAGCGAAGCTGTCTGCATTCACAAAGGTAAGACTTGAGACATCTGTGACAACCAACTGAGCTGACTATTAAAGACAAGAATTATTATAAGCATGCAGCTTGTTTATTAATCGTGCTTCATGCATTCTTACATACTCATATGCTGTATATTTCGTTCCTTTAAAAAATAATTGCACGTAAAACTTTTTAAAGTTTAAGCTTCGTTCTTTGAACGCATTTTGTTCATGCAACATCGCATTATTTTCATGCATCATTTTTAGTTTGTTAAGAGCACCTGCAGTAGTCGTTATACATGTGTATTATTGCGGAATAAGCATGCATGAACTCATCTGAATCGCTCTTCTGCTCACTGCATGTGCACCTGCTCTCGCATGCATCCCTCCCTCACAGACATGAACTTAGATGGGGACAGCAGCATGTCAGTCAGTTGTGGGAATGGCAAACTTAGACAGTGGCTCATCGATCAGATTGACAGCGGGGAGTATTCCGGCTTGGTTTGGGAAAATGACGAGAAAAGCATTTTCAGGATTCCCTGGAAGCACGCGGGAAAGCAGGACTACAACCGCGACGAGGACGCGGCGCTCTTCAAGGTGACTGAGGATGAGGATGAGGAGGAGCATCATGTGTCTGCTGTTAGGACTCGTAGTATCAAACCATGTGGCTTTATTCAAATAAACACTCCACGCTTGACGAAACTGATCAAACAATAGATCTAGTGTTGAAAGTGAAGACAGAAGTGGGTGCAAACATTAGTTGATAATGTCATAGTTATTGTACTGAAGTTCCTCCTGTTGGACATATGTGTGAACTTGACTTCATCCCCTAAAAATCACCGAAATACCACCTGATTCTGAGTAGCCCAATCAAGCTAAAAATGATAAAGAAAAGCAGTTTGTTCCGAGAAATACTTGTTTGCAGCCACGTGGTTTGATATTTTGTTATCTGATGCATCTGATGCTTAGGTTACAAATAGTTTTTGGGGCAACTGTGTGAATGTATTATTATTATTAAGGCACATTTTTGCAACTCACATTTTTGCAACTTTTTTTGTAATCAAATAAGCTACTGTAGGATAAATTATTAGGATTCAATTCATATCAGAGAAAATGCATACGTGTTGTATTGAGCTGAGAAAGACCATTGCATGTTAATAGATTGGCATTCTGTTGTATTAGAAACAAAAGCAATGACTATTCAGCTAATCAGACACATTGAACAGTATTGTATTCAACAATAATCATATTATTAATACGAATAACATCGCTCATCCATTTTAAGAGTCTTTAAATAGTGTATGCATTAGTATATGAGTGTATTCTGAGATGTGAGCCAGTTCTTCATGGCCATTTTCTTCTTCTTCTTCATCTCTTCTCATCTTCACGCTGGTGTTGGGGTTTGTAGGCTTGGGCCCTGTTCAAAGGCAAGTTCAGAGAAGGCTTGGACAAACCAGACCCTCCAACGTGGAAGACCAGGCTCCGCTGTGCCCTGAACAAAAGCAATGACTTTGATGAACTGGTGGAGAGAAGCCAACTGGACATCTCAGATCCTTACAAGGTCTACAGGATAATACCAGAAGCAGCCAAGAGAGGTAACAGCCATTTTTGGATTGCATAGCAATGAATCGCAATGAGCTAAATGCATTTAATATATCACACCATGCATCAGAAGGTCTTGTGCATTGGTTGCCTTCTAATCCACAAATATACATTTTGTTGTAAGTCACGCCTTGAAGGCGTGCAGTTTTTACTCTAGATTTGATGCATTGCATCATTCCAGCTCTTACTGAAAAGTAAGCTCACAAAAGAGCCATGAACAGAGCTACACAACGATAGAGGCATGCTATGCATTCGCATTAAATATTGCTACTTGCCCTCAGTATGTGTAGCAGGAAGCTAAGAGGAAGCCACTACATGTGCTAAAATCCCTCAAGCTTTTTATAGAGCTTCGGTTACCAAGTGCACAGCACTAAAGCAACACAAATCACCCGTCAGACCTTGCATAATACGAGCTTGTGCTCCGAGATGCTGGGCCAAGACCACGAAGACCTCTGGTGTGACCATAATGCATTCAAGAGTTTGCAGAATTTCAGTAATTTTATAGAAATGGCACATATTGTAGTTTCACACCCTATTATTAGTGCTTGTGAACTACCTGCGAAGTGGAGGCACGAACTGTACTGTAAGTGAGCGAATGAGGGCATTTCGTTTCGAGGATAAAGCAAATTTGGACTCTAAAATGTAGAGAAATCGGACCAAAAATATTAACATAAAATATAATTATTGATCGCTCACTTCGGACGGGCTTTTGACCCAAAATCAAATCCTCTAAAGAATTGAAACATCCCTCCCACTGCCTCTGATAGCAATAGCAAGTCATGACTGTGGCGTGAACTATTTTCTGTCTATTTACAAAAAGATGACCTGTTCGATATATCCAGCCTCAGCTTCTCTTAACAAAATAATGCATCAGCAAAGAAAGGAAAACTACACTCATCGAGTCATGGGCTTTTTTTAACACACACTCATGGCAATTCGTAACGGTTTTACGAATTGGTGGCAAATTCGTATGATATCATTCGTATGTTTTCGCACGATCTGCTGAGGTTTGGGTTTAGGGCTGGACCTTCATGTTTAATAAAAAAAAGTTTTTTTTTTTTTACAAAACCTGCGTTCTCGTACAAATCAAATTGTACAAATTCATATACAATCGCCAACTCTTAAAATAGTTTTCATGTTTTGTTATGAGCTCAAGTTGGTGCTTTAGCAGCTTCTCAAAATCCGTTCTCGCGTTCAAAGCAAACCAAGAACTTCAGAAGCTTAAAAATGCAATTATCAGGTATTGGCCACAGCTATCACAATTATAGCCAAACGCTGGAATTGTGCAGACATAAATATCATGGTGCATATGTATATGAAGGTTATGAATAGATTATATGTTTGTATTTTAGGCTCTAAGTCCAGCAGTATGGATGACAGCACAGCACACGTGACTTCTATTAGTTATCCAATGCATTCTTCTTATCCTCCTCTACAGCCTCAGGTAAGGTGTATCACCTTTGCCATGCCACACCTTTTTAACAAAATATTAATATCCATGGGAGCCGTCTTATGTGAAGAGTTTTTCTTTGTATTCACTGTCCAATTAGCATTGCATCTATATCTAGTATTCCTAGCAGGTGCTTTCATTGTGAAACAGTGTTGATACTTTATAGTTTTGTATTAATAATTTGAATTAGTTTATATTTGTTATATTTTCTGTTTTTGTCATTTTTTATTAGGTTTTGTTATATGCCAATGTAGTTTTTATTATTTTTGATTATTTTATGTTAGTACATCAAGTTATATTTAGTGCATGAACCTCAAAACAGTGTTATTTTAGTATCACTGATATACTATTATAGTTTTTTATTATTTATGATTAATTTTTGTTTAGATATTTTTTGTAAAAAAATTCTATGTAATTTAGTTGTTTTTGTCTTTTTATTAGTTTTTTAAAAATATGTCTATATAGTTTTTATTCATTTTTATTTCCGTTTTAGTTAAGTGCATCAAGTTAAACAAACCAAAAGCAAGAAAGCAACCAGCTGAGATAAAATTGTATTTATTTTTTTTAAAACATAAATGCAATTGTAGTTCTAGTTTTAGTTAACTTTACTAAAAGTGCAAAACCAACGCTGCTGTAAAGATGAACTGGTGCTGGCTGGTTTGGTGAACCAGCACAGCCTTATGAAACCTCTCTGGTTAAGCTAGTTAAGTACTCTAAGGGGCGCTCCAGCGTGTTGGCATCCCATGCTGGTGTTGTTTCTCAGTCTCAGAAACCCGTCCGCTGTCTGTCTGCAGATGCCGGGATACATGCTTCCCCAGGAGAGACGAGACTGGAGGGAATACAGCAGCGATCAGCCTCATCCTCCTCACGCAGAGTTACCATACGGCCAGTGTCCGTATCCACCGACACGCTCCTTACCCTGGCACCCATCGGCCTGTGACAACGGTACCCGCCTCTCCAATAATACAGTGTCCAGTTCTGACAGCACAACATTAAACCTTCTCACATTTGGCAAACAGCTGCGTATCTTAAGCAGGGTTGGGTTACAATATTGCGTTACTCCATAAAAAGTAAATAATTGCGTTAATTTTAAAAAAAGTTACTAATTGCGTTACCTGAAAGTAATGCTTTAATATGCGTTTCTCCATAAAAAAGTAACTAATTGCGTTATTGCGTTATAATATTGCGTTACTCCATAAAAAAGTAACTAATTGCGTTTCTCCATAAAAAAGTAACTAATTGCGCGTTACTTAAGAAAGTAATGCATTATAATATTGTGTACGTTACTCCATAAAAAAGTAGTTACTAATTGCGTTACTTAGAAAGTAATGCTTTATAATATTGCGTTACTCCATAAAAAAGTAACTAATTGCGTTACTTAGAAAGTAATGCATTATAATATTGTGTTACTCCATAAAAAAGTAACTAATTGCGTTACTTAGAAAGTAATGCGTTATAATATTGCGTTACTCCATAAAAAAGTAACTAATTGCGTTACTTAGAAAGTAATGCGTTATAATATTGCGTTACTCCATAAAAAAGTAACTAATTGCGTTACTTAGAAAGTAATGCGTTATAATATTGTGTTACTCCATAAAAAAGTAACTAATTGCGTTACTTAGAAAGTAATGCGTTATAATATTGTGTTACTCCATAAAAAAGTAACTAATTGCGTTACTTAGAAAGTAATGCATTATAATATTGTGTTACTCCATAAAAAAGTAACTAATTGCGTTACTAAATAGAAAGTAATGCATTATAATATTGTGTTACTCCATAAAAAGTAACTAATTGCGTTACTTAGAAAGTAATGCATTATAATATTGTGTTACTCCATAAAAAGTAACTAATTGCGTTACTTAGAAAGTAATGCGTTATAATATTGTGTTACTCCATAAAAAAGTAACTAATTGCTTACTTAGAAAGTAATGCGTTATAATATTGCGTTACTCCATAAAAAGTAACTAAACTTAGAAAGTAATGCGTTAATTAATTGCGTTACTTAAAAAAGTAACTAATTGCGTTAAGAAAGTAATGCATTTATAATGCGTTACTCCAAAAAAAGTAACTAATTGTTACTTAGAAAGTAATGCATTATAAACATAAAAAGTAACTAATTGCGTTACTTAGAAAGTAATGCTTATAATATTGCGTACTCCATAAAAAAGTAACTAATTGCGTTAATTAGAAAGTAATGCATTATAATATTGTGTTACTCCATAAAAATAGTTTAAGAAAGTAATGCATTATAATATTGTTACTCCATAAAAAAGTAACTAATTGCGTTACTTAGAAAGTAATGCGTTATAATATTGTGTTACTCCATAAAAAAGTAACTAATTGCGTTACTTAGAAAGTAATGCGTTATAATATTGCGTTACTCCATAAAAAGTAACTAATTGCGTTACTTAGAAAGTAATGCGTTATAATATTGTGTTACTCCATAAAAAAGTAACTAATTGCGTTACTTAGAAAGTAATGCATTATAATATTGCGTTACTCCATAAAAAAGTAGCGTAATGCGTTTTAGAAAGTAATGCATTGTGTTACTCATAAAATAAAAAAGTAACTAATGCGTTAGTAGATGTGCGTTATTATAAATACGTGCGTTACTTAGAAAGTAATGCATTATAATATTGGTACTCCATAAAAAGTAACTAATTGCGTTAATAGAAAGTAATGCGTTTTATTGCGTTACTTAAAAAAGTAAAATTGCGTTAAATAGAAAGTAATGCGTTATAATATTGGTTATTCCATAAAAAAGTAACTAATTGCGTTACTTAGAAAGTAATGCGTTATAATATTGCGTTACTCCATAAAAAAGTAAATCATTTAATTATTTAATACATTTTTAAGGAAAGTAATGCGTTATAATATTGTGTTACTCCATAAAAAGTAACTAATTGCGTTAACTAGAAAGTAATGCATTATAATATTGTGTTACTCCATAAAAAAGTAAATAATTTCATTACTTAATACATTTTTAAGGAAAGTAATGCATTACAATAATGCATTATTTCATAAAAAAGTAACTAATTGTGTTACTTATTTACTTTTTAGGATTACATACCTCGCGTTACTTGTAATGTCGTACCCTCAACAATGATCTTAAGTAAGCCAAAATGATTACAGGCCATATTTAAAGGTTGTGTACCATATTTAGCATATTAATGTCAGAGAAGATAGAGCTATTCTTGGTCATAGATGCTCTCGCTTGTTTCTGTGAAGATTAAGAAGAGAGTTGATCAAAGGCGAGCAACATTAGCCGGCTTTAAACAGAAAGAGGAAACCCTTCATTTATGTTTCGGTCTGTCTGTATTAATGCTCGTTTATCAATGGCACTTCTCACTTTGTAAAATGGCAAGCTCAAACAGTACCAATGTATTTGCGTCACAGAACATACTTTGTTCTGCTTACATTTAGTCCCTTTATTACCTTTTGCTGATTATAAGTAAAACATAAATGATCATTTGCTGTAGTTTGATAAGGTCTTTTGAATAGTGCAGCTTCTATTGGGTCTCAAAATATAGTCTTTTTCCAGATCTGGGTCTTGCTTGTTGTTTATTTTGGGGTTAATTGTACTAAATTATCCAATACAACACAGTCCTGAAGGGGTCTGGTCTCAGCGGGTCCAGTCGTGGTCTGGGTCTGGTCTCGATTCTGACTCTTGAAATGATAGAAGTGGAAAGACAATCATTTTATTTTACTTTAGGCACCTTTGTCATGTATTTTTAATTTTGATGGTAGTAAAATAATCCATGTTAATGCATCTACGCTTTCCAGGATACCAGATATCTGGCTCTTTCTACACATATTC
The DNA here is from genome assembly GCA_027422405.1 of Ptychobarbus kaznakovi. Taxonomy (NCBI): domain Eukaryota; kingdom Metazoa; phylum Chordata; class Actinopteri; order Cypriniformes; family Cyprinidae; genus Ptychobarbus; species Ptychobarbus kaznakovi. The sequence continues at coordinate 19,771,786 of CM049805.1, forward strand.
ACCTACAGAAACCCATCCAGTGGCAATGGATCCCAATATGAGATCCGCCGAAGCCATGGCCATCTCAGGTATGAACACTGCCGGTGTTATTTTAGCATCATTGAGATACTGTTATAATATGTGTCCCTGGAGCACAAAAGCAGTCATAAGCAGCACAGCTATATTTGTAGCAATAGCCAACAATACGTTGTATGGGTCAAAATTATACATTTTCTTTTATGCCAAAAGTCATTAGGATATTAAGATCATGTTCCATGAAGATGTTTTGTAAATTTCTTACCGTAAATATATCAAAACTTAATTTTTGATTATTAATATGCATTGCTAAGAACTTCATTTTAACAACTTTAAAGGTGATTTTATAAATATTTAGATTTTTTTGCAGATTCCATATTTTCAAATATTGTCCTATCATAACAAACCATACATCAATGGAAATATTATTTAATCAGATTTCAGATGATGCATAAATCTCTATTTTGAAAAATTGACACTTATGACTGGTTTTGTGCTCCAAGGTCACATTTGTATAAAGTATATTTTTTTGATTTCCCAATTTTATTTGCATTTTAGTTTTAGTAATTTTCTTGTGTTATTTGTCATTTTTATTTATTTATATATTTATTTATTTTTGCATTTGTTACATGAGTCTATTTTGTTTATATACATTTTTATTTACGTTTTAGTTATTACATTAAGTTAAACTAAAGGAAAATTAGTTATTGAGTAATTTTATTGTAATTTAAATGTATTTTATATCACGTAACAAGAAAGTGTTTTATGGTTTTAGTTTTAGTTAACTATAATAACCCTACCTGTTGCTGTAAACTTTGACACGTGTCAATCAAGTAGTTTATGGAAATGTGATTTGGATGATTAAAACTGATTTTGAAGGTCTACATTGATTGGATTCGTTGCTGTTGCTGACTGTTAGGTGTAATACATTACTAAGTAATTAATTAATACAAGTAATTAAATACCCTAGTATTGTGTCATCAGGATTTTCTTTTTAATGTAAAAATTATATTCTGTAATCCTGTGATATGTTCTTTGGACCGCAGACTGTTGCCTATTTGTGACCTTGGAGCACAAAACCAGTCATAAGGGCCAATTTTCTGAAATTGAGATTTATGCATCATCTGAAAGCTGAATAAATAATATTTCCATTAATGTATGGTTTGTTATGATCGGACAATATTTGAAAATCTGGAATCTGAGGTGCAAAAAAATTAAATATTGAGAAAATCTTTTAAAGTTGTTCAAATTACGTTCTTAATGCATTTACTAATCAAAAATTAAGTTTTGATATATTTACGGTACAAAATGTCTTCATGGAACATGATCTTAATATCCTAATGATTTTTGGCATAAAATAAAAATGATCATTTTGACCTACACAATGTATTTTTGGCTATTGCTACAAATATACCTGTGCTGCTTATGACTGCTTTTGTGCTCCAGGGCCACATATTAAGAAAATAAATAAAATAAAATGGCTCAATATAAGCTTTCTGGACCCAAACAAAGTTTAACTTTAGGTCTTCGGGTCATTTTGCCCGGCGAGGGACGGTGAAGGTTAATGTGAAACTCTGTCTCGTGTGGTCCGCAGACTGTCGCCTGCATGTCTCTCTGTATTACCGCGAGTCTCTGGTGAAGGAGGTGACCACCAGCAGCCCCGAAGGCTGTCGCATCTCCTCCTCTCCGTCTCCAGGGTCCCCCTCGTCCCCCTCGTCTCCAGGCCCCGAGGACCGGCTGTACGGCGGGGCCGAGCCCGTGCTCTTCCCCTTCCCCTACCCTCAGTCTCAGCGGCGCGGGGCCGAGAAGCTGCCCAATGTGCTGGAGCGCGGCGTGCTGCTGTGGCTGGCTCCGGACGGGCTTTACGCCAAGCGCCTGTGCCAGGGCCGCGTGTACTGGGAGGGCCCGCTGGCCCCGTACGCAGACAAACCCAACAAGCTGGAGAAAGAGCAGACCTGCAAGCTGATGGACACGCAGCAGTTCCTCTCAGGTTAGAGATCTCACCGCCGCGGGAACAGAAAGTGCTGCTTTACAGCCTCGCCGTGTATTTTTTAAGGTCACATGACTGTTTTGTCTCTAGCTTGAACCAACATGATTCAACTCCATTTAATTCACTTAATTAGAACTTTTTGCACAGAATCATGGACTGTTAACATACAGCAGAAAGATGCGTTTTCAAATACATTTCAAAATATACAAAAAATTGATTTTGCTGAAATATGTTTCAGAATACATTCATGTGAATATATTTTCAACTACACTGTAAAATCAAAAGTTGAGAAATGTAAAAGTTTAAGGCGACTAGCTTCAGGAGTTAGAACTTTTTGTTGCTGTATAAACTGAAAACACCCAAGTTGAGAAAACTCCAAAGTCTGCTGAAGCTCACCTTAAACTGTTTAGCTTCTCAACTTTTGATTTGTTACAGTGCAATATTGTTGTTTTTTTGTGCCATTTTTTTATATTTTTGAAAATATATTTTAAAAACTAAAAGAAAATCCGGCACACAACCAATACTTGCAAAAATACAAAAAACTGTTTTATTGACAAATGATTTATTATTTTTTTAGAAAAACTGCTTTTGTAATTTTGCAAGTATTGACAGTGTGTCGGATGTTCTTTTTCTTTTAAATTTTTTTTATTATTATTTTTTTTATCCTACGCACGTATCTATTATCTGCAGGTGTGCAATAATTGATTATTAATTGAAAATATATTATACAAAATACAGTGTAAATATATACATTTTAAAAGCATTTCAAATTTAATTTTGTCCTCATATATTTCAGTGCAAGAAAATACATTAATATATCACATTTGTTTTGATTTGAAAACCTTTATTGGCTGTCTATAACACATATGAACATATTGAACACATTTGAATAAAATTCAGCAAGGAAAAAAAACTATTTATGTGAAAATTAAACATAATCATTATTAATCAAGCGGATTCCATTCACATTTGCTTTAATGTAGGCTACTGTAAGACTATATATGTATTTTCTTGCCCCTGAAATATATATTAGGTATATGAATGTCACAACTACATACATTTTAAATTAAAAACATATATTTAATTGAGTTTTAATTGCTTAGATTAACTTTGTGTGGTTGTTAGGGCTGGAGATGTTCGAGCTGCTTCCACACATCACGACCTATTTATGAAATTAATTTTGTAAATTAATAAATTGTAAAATATAAACTCTTCTTACCTGAGCTGACACATCAACCGTTGAATAACGTTTGAATGAGCTTTCTGACTTGATTAATAATCTTCGTCAGCTGGCAGCCAATCAGAGCATGTGTTTTTAATTGGCCTGTTTTGATGAATGAGGGGAAGCTGTGAGCTCATTAAGCTGTGTGTGGTTGGCCACGTGTCATTAGCTCGTGTTTGACGAGGGGGGGGTTCCAGCGAGCTCCTGAGCGTCTGAACACACACCTGCTAAAGTTCATTTGCGTGTCAGCTCTCTGCTAGTCATCAGCTTTGAGGGTCTTGTGTTCGCATTATTGCTCATCGGGAGTTTTTCTGTCTTTGATGGCAAGAGTCACTGCTTTTGACATTCAAACCCATCAGCGATGTAAGATTTTATATCTGTCGTGCTTCTTAAATCACGTTTACATTTAGCAGACGCTTTAATCCAAAGCGGCGTACAAATGAGAAGCAATCAAAAGCAACAAAAGAGCAATAAATAAGCACGTTTTTTATAATAAATACAAAGAAAACAAGCAGATAGAACACTAATGAGTCAAATGTTTCATTTAAAATCATTATTAATCAAATTAAGATCTACCCGTACTGTTATCAAAATCATATCAAATGCAATCAAACAATTATGATGTATAATTTAAATGCATTGCATTGTACCTGATGATTGTTGTAGGTGTACTTATACTGAATTTGGTTGCACTTTATTTTAAGGTGCCCTTGTTACAGTGTAATTATGCATTTAAGTACTGAGTGATATTAATAAACTACATGTGCTATATGATTAGGGTTTGGCTTGCATGTAATTATGCATAATTAATAGTTATTATAATAGTAAGTGCAGGTAACGTGTATAAAATGACACCTTAAAATAAAGTATTACCCTGAATTTATACTAAATACAAACATGTATTATCATAACAAAAAATGTAATGAGAACTATTGATATAAATAATAGCAAAAAAAAGGGGATAATTTGCATTAAAATTCAGGTGGAAAATGTGCTTACTTGTCATTTTCTTTAAATGTAAGTCATGCAAAATGAGAAATAATCTCAATGGTCCTAAAAAGCTTAGTTTCCGTCATGCACAATGTGATAATTGTACTGTGGGGTGAACGTTTTTGTGACTTTCACCCCCTAAATGAAATGCAGCCTCGTTCTGTATTGTTAAGTATTATATGCCTTGTGTTTCTGGCTGCAGAACTGCAGGGCTTCATTCACCACGGCCGTCCCATGCCGCGCTCTCAGGTGGTGCTGTGTTTCGGAGACGAGTTTCCAGACCCTCAACGGCAGAGCAAAATGATCACGGCTCAGGTAAAATCAGTTTGACACACCTTGTATATCATCATACCGTTAATGTACTAGCATGAACTCAGTACATGCATATTTCCGTACTCAGATGCAATAATGCATTTGAGTTAAAGGACAGCGTGTCTGATGGCGTTTGTCTGCTTTCACAGGTGGAGCCCATGTTTGCCCGGCAGCTCCTGTATTTTGCGGGTCAGACCAACGGTCACTACTTGCGTGGATATGAGCTTCAGAGTCAAGGTGCTTTACCTGTAGAAGAGTATCAGAGAAGCATCCAGCACTTGCAGGAGTAACAAGCTTCACATGTAACCCGCTGAGGTACTGCAAAGCCCAGCCACTCGTACTGTATCTGCTCTACAGCCAGCGGAGGCTAGTGCAAGGGCCATTCACATCTTAATGAAGACTTGAAATCGCATTGCGATTAACTGACCAAGTGCCCACTTTCACATCCCAAAAGCTACAAACATGAAAATCCAGCTCTCCGGATACCATACAGTATCGGATGCAGTCGTTTTGTAATGAAAAAGCTTCTTGAATTATGTCAAAATGAGTCCAAAAACCCATTCGTTTGTTTTATGTCAGCTTGTTTTCTGACACAAACCACATGCTGAAACATTGTCAAGTTCATTTCAATGCAGCTTTTCACTCAAATCGTGCTGATAATGTAATTTGTAGTGACAAATTACGCATTGTACAGAGATTTTTGGACTCACAAATATCTCATATAGACATTTAAGAAAGAAGCTAACCAAAAATATAACTAAAAATAAAATTCAAATATTTTTGATACCCATGGCGGCTGCTGAAAATATTTTCGGCTAAATCATAAAAATTGTAATTGTAAATTCTGTTTCCTTTTCAAGTTAGTGGTGCAAGTGTCCTCTCATATTTTTGATACGTTGATGTAAACAGGAGAAGCTACACCTGTTGCATATATTTTCTATTACAGGTCAACATTGCTCTGCTTTTCTAACACAATCCTCTTTTTTTCCTCATTGTTTTTAACTCGGCACCGTGTGAGTATTTATTTCTGTATTGATCCTGCATGCGTGTAGGTTTCTGCTGCTTTGGCATATGCACAGCCTCAATTCTTTTTTGAATGTACTGTACAGAGAAGATTTGTTCTGTATAACACAAACTCAAATCCTCCAGATGTCTTATCATCATCCATTGAATGTAATCAAAGTAACTATTTGATGTGAAATTCTCTGAGCGTTTCTGGGCATGGCATCTGGCGTCCTCTTTGTGGAAGAAGTTATATAATGGCCCCCTGTGACAGCACCAGATAGTCTGTGTGCAATACTAAGAAACAGTTGACAGCAGCCCCATGTGGTTGTGTGTGTTCTCATTTAAAACATCAAAAACGGACTGTCTCCCCCCAGAAACATCAAAAATCCAATGTGTTTTACCTGTGTGACAGAGAGTGGGCACGGCAGGATGTGTTTCATCCACCTGCCATGTGTGTGTGTGCGTGAAATGGTGGCGCAAGAGCAGAGATGTGTAGTGTGTGACGTGTGTGTGTGGACAGGACAGAGTGTGTGTGTGTAATTCCCCTTGTGTGTACTACTCTCATCATGTGTGCGGCCAAGCAAGGATGTCACATCAATAAGGCGGTTTAGGAAGGCCCTGTTTTGTTATCTTATGTTTAGCCTTGAATGCAACCTTCATTGTATGCTCAAATCCTGCCCATCTTAAGCACATTCACATGTTCATTGCTAATGTTTTATATCATGATAAAAATTTTGACCAAACAACACATGAGATGGTTTCTCAAGAGACATCCAGCAGTCCCCAGCACTGTGCCAGCTAACTTTGTCATACCAGGAGAGCTGAAAAGACCTGTTACTTTTCCCTATCTTTTGCACTAAATCAATCTTAGGTGTTGATCTGCCCTGTGTTTAATTCGTTTCTCCTCGTAAGGAAGACTTTCTATGGCTTTGCCAAAATCAGGTCGACAATATTAGCACTGCTGCCATGTGTGTGTGTGTAGTGTATGTGTGAACAAACGATTAATATATATATATATTTAACTCAACGTGTGTGTTAAACTGAAACAATGTGTGTGTGAAATTGTGTGAAATATACGATGAAGGTTGCGTGTGTGTGTGTGTGAGTTGCACGTGTACGCGTGGGCCCACGCCCACACCAACCGTCTCTTTGCTGATGGGAATTTATAAAAAAAAAAAAAAAAAAATGTCACACTAGAGCAAAAAAAAACAATAAATACGGTCACCCCAAAAAACGAGCGTGCATAAAAGTGGATTAAAAAGAGATGACCACAAAACTGTCCGGGCCAGCCCACTATGTCGTCCGTGGGCGGGAGATGTCTTGTGAATGAAAGCAGCATGAAGAGACGCTGGGCTTCAAGACCTTTTGAATGAGAAGGAAATCAAATTTCTAACGAAATTTCCCGTGTTTACTCTGTCTCAGAACCGTTGTTATTGTATTTTGTATTGTTTTGTCCGTTTTATTTCAAATCTGTGCATTTTTCAATCAAGTCAAATAAAGATATTTTTCTTATGATCCTGGTTTTTCTCCCTCTTTGTGTGTGTGTGTGTGTGTGTGTGTGTGTGTGTGTGTGTGTGTGTACCTGTGTGTGTGTGTATGCGTGCGTGCGTGCGTGCGTGCGTGTGTGTGTGTGTGTGTGCGTGCGTGTGTGTGTGTTCATTGTTTGTTTCTGCTTGCTTTCAGAAATGAAAGAAGCTAAGAGAAAGACCTGTAATAGTGTTGTTTTGTCCGTTTTATTTCAAATCTGCATTTTTCAATCAAGTCAAATGTATTTTTTTACATCCTGGTTTTGTCTGTAATGTTTGTTTCTGCTTGGCTTTCAATATAATATAATCTGTTGTCATAAATATAATATAAATGACGAATTCATGAATATGACTAAATCAACTTGAGGACGTTTGGTTAAAATAAGAAATAATTTTGGCTCCATCAGTGGACACCAAAAATAACTGCAAATATAACTGTTTTCAAACCAGTTTCCCAGCCACTGCCATTGGTCAGGCAAGCAGATGGCCCCGCCCCCAGACTCACGCCATTGGTTGAGTCAGTGTTGTTGTGATCAGGTTGCCAAACAAACAGCGGAAGCTGCATGAACAACATCACTCGCTGCTTTACTACCACAGTATGATGCATCGGTGGATAAACTAACTAGCTTATCACGACTGTTTCTCGAAAACACATATAGGAACTTTTTGTTGCGCGTTCATTCTTTAGACTACACCTAATCCGAGACCAAGGCCAAACCAGCACTCCTGATATTAATCTGAAAGATCCACATTTACTGCCTGAAAAAAATCCAATATTTAATCAATAAATACAATCAGAATAATAAGACACGAGCTGTTACCAATCAAATGAAATCAATAACGACAAAATTCATCTTTGCACTGCTGCTTCTGAACTGGTACAATTACAAGTGTATAAATATTGTTGAGAGTAATGTTTTAAATATAAAAGTTGAATATAGAAATATTATGAATGAATAAATTGAATAAGAACGTCAAACTAAAATCACCAGTTGGTGGCAGTTATTTAATCAACAAATTTGTTTAAATCAAAGCAACTCATTTTTGCAGTATTGGATCACTGCTGTGTGCTCAGAAATGCAACAGTTGCTATGGATTGCTGGACTTTGGAAATATTTTTGTTGCCAAATAAATAAATAAAAATAAATAGTGTCTAAAATGCAATTCACTTAATATCTATGTTTGTTTAACGTTTGCACAAAACATTGTCGTTATGCAATCCTGCTCATATCATGAAAACAGCTCTTTTGCTCTTGTGATATTGCTTAATTTGATGTAATATTAAAAACTATATCTCAAGTAGTTTTTTGTAATCATATCTTGTTTATTTTTATGGCCATTTGTAGTAATTTTGGTTACATTTTTGTAAATTTTCAATTTCTGCATAATTCTGGCAAATCAGTATCAAAGTATCAAAGTTATTGATTGCATTCAAAGAAGGAAGTTTTACATCATCACATGAATGATGTAAACAAATAATAAAAAAATGGTGACATCTCTGCAGTTGTGGTCTTGACCGGTCTTGAAATAAAATCCCAAGTCCTTTTAGTCTGAGACTGAGACGAGTACAAATGAGGTCCAGGCCGAGACAAGACCAAGACCTTCAAAAAAAAAATGGTGTTAAGACCGGTCTCAAGTACTACAACTGTCCATATTGACATTAAGCAGCCGGTGGAGTGCTAGCTTAAGCGAATTAATCGGTTCCAGATCAAAGTAATGCCTAATTACTGCTGTAAATAACGGACATGGCATCTGAGGACTGCTTCGCCATTTTCTTCAAAAACTAAAATACGTAGAATTAAATTTGCATATGTATGGCATTAAAGATTTAGATTGCAATATATGTTAACTTGCTTATTTTCGCTCGAGTGCATGATCCATTTAAGTCCACGTCATACTAACAAGAAACTATGCTTCTCACCACAGGTCGAGAGCTCCCACACATGTTTGCAATGCTGTTTGCAATTGTTTAGTGGAACTGTGGATTCAGAAAACACTGAATCATTTAACTATGTTGGTGACAATAAACCTTGTGACCTTAAATGGCTAAAGATGCTTTTGGGAAATGCACCCATGAGCAATGTTTTGATAGCACAATGCTAGTGTGACCTGCTTAAATTTAATGCACAAAATTAATTTCTTGACACAAAATGCTGTATTTCAAAATGCAAAACAGTCAAATATACGCAGAGACAAAACCAGTTTTAAAGAAACAGATTTTTTTTCTGCTGAAATTTATACAACCGGAATTTTAAATTTGAATAAAATGAAAACTAAAATAATTTCAAATCACAAGAGCCAATATTTTATTCACAATTAGATAACATAAGAAATGTTTAAACTAAGAAATGTAAAAATGTTATGCACAAAATGAGCTAATTTAAATTTGATGCCTGCTCAAAATAGTTGGTATGGGGGCATGTTTACTATGGTGTAGCATCTCCTCTTCTTTTCAAAACAGTTTAAAGACGTCTGGGCATCGAGGTTATGAGTTTCTGGAGTTTCGGTGTTGGAACTTGGTCCCATTCTTACCTGAAGAGTTTGTGATCGTCTTTGACATATTTTTTGTTAAATGATGCACCGACTGTTCTCTTTAGGTGAAATATCGGGGGCCTCACTTATAAAATGTTGTGCAGAAACCATCCTAAATTTAATCTTACGATCATTTCTCAGATATGCGTAAATGCGATTCATAAAACGAACATACGAACAGAAAATGCGCGTACGCCTCTCCTTCAGATGTGAAATCTATGATTCGCAAATGATCTTGAACTTAATTAATCCTAATTAATGTCATTAACATATAAAATATCACCAATCATCATAATTTAGAACAGCGAGCTGCAAGAACAGCTTACTTAAAAAAAAAACACGCAATACACCAACAATAAAAGTGCGTACGTCTGTTCAGACCCTGATGGGACACAATTTTTTATAAATATGAGCGCTGGCATGGGATTAAGCGTACACACACTCTAAGATCAAATCTGAGCATACGCACACTTTATAAATGAGGCTCCTGGACTGCAGGCAGGTCAATTCAGCACCGGACTCTTCTACTATGAAGCCATGCTGTTATAATAGCTGCAGTATGTGGTTTTGCATTGTCCTGCTGAAATACACGTCATCTGGAGGGGTGCATATGTTGCTCTAAATCCTTTATATACCTTTCAGCATTCATAGTGCCTTCCAAAACATGCAAGCTGCCCATACCGTATGCACTTATGCACCCCCATGCCATCAGAGATGCTGGCTTTTGAACTGAACGCTGATAACATGCTGGAAGGTCTCCCTCCTCTTTAGCCCGGAGGACACGGCATCCGTGATTTCCAACAAGAATGTCACGTTTGGACTCGTCTGACCATTAAACACTTTTCCACTTTGAAACAGTCCATTGGCCCACAGGACACGACGGCGCTTCTAGACCATGTTCACATATGGTTTTCTTTTTGCATGATAGAGCTTTAGTTGGCATGAGCAGATGGCACGGAGGATTGTGGAAGTATTCCTGAGCCCATTTAGCAATATCAATGACAGAATCATGGTAACGAGTGATGCAGTGTTGCCTGAGGGCCCGAAAACTACGGGCATCCAACAAAGGTCTTCGGCCTTGTCCCTTACGCACAAAGATTACTCCAGTTTCTCTGAATCTTTTGATGATGTTATGCACTGTAGATGATGAGATTTGCAAAGCCTTTGCAATTTGACGTCGAGGAACGTTGTTTTTAAAGTATTCCACAATTTTTTTACGCACTCTTTCACAGATTGGAGAGCCTCGGCCCATCTTTACTTCTGAGAGACTCTGCCTTTCTCCCTGCTATAGCTATTCATGTTACAGACCTGATGTCAATTAACTTAATTAGTTGCTAGATGTTCTCCCAGCTGAATATTTTCCAAATGTCTTGCTTTTTCAGCCCTTTGTGACCCCCGTGCCAACTTTTTAGAGACCTGTAGCAGGCATCAAATTTGAAATGAGCTCCTTTAGTGGATAAAAGTGTAACATTTCTCCGTTTAAACATTTGTTATGCTCTCTATGTGAATTAAAATATTGGCTCATGTGATTTGAGCGTCTTTTTTTTATTGTATTCAAATTTTTTAAATGTCCCAACATTTCCGGTATTCGGGTTGTAGTCATCATCATTTGTGCACAAAATTAACTCAACCCAGATAGCACACGTACATCTGCAAGATGTCTGTTAAAGATCGCTTGATCTGGAAAGCATCTGCTGTCTACAAACATCTGACAGACATCTTACATAAATCATAAACATCTTAAAGACATCTAATAAACGTCTATTTAACATCTGATGGGAAACGTCCTATAGAAGTATTGCAGATTAGCAAACGCTCTAAAAAATACGTTTTGCAGATGTAAATGCAGACGTCAAATAGAGGTCTCGTGATATATGTGTGCTGCTATCAGGGAAGTACATTGCATTTCATGGACATAATGGTGAACTGTTTCAATTTTGTGTACAACAGAAAACATCTTTCATGGACAAAATCCTCACAAAATGCATTTTGGGAACACAATAATAATTCCGTTAATCAATTTTAATATTTCATCCACAAAAGGGAATCGCGAATGCATTTTCGTAAACTAAATTTAGCATTTGCACAAAATGATGTTTCAGTAGACAAAATGTAACTGGCTTTTGTCGTTCCTGTGCACATGCATTAAGTGCATTAAAGCATAACAGCGTTTTGTGTCCACATTTTGGTCCACAAAATCTTTCAGGTCACACTTGGCGAAACCATAGTGTTGTGTTGTGATATTGCAGGCGTGTATACGTGTTGTGCTGCTGTCTGGCTGTCGTTTAGTCACGCTTGAGCGAGAGCAGAGTGGTTTTAGGGGACAGTGTGAGTGCAGAGAGAAAGACACAGGAAGCCCGATTCACAGGTGCACAGGAAGACTAGCCCACAAGAAAAACAATGAGACGAAGAGAAGCGGGTGGGGGGCTCTGCACATTTACAGATATCTGTTCTACTATATTATACACCAACACACAAATTCATCTGCACCTTCCTGTTGCGTTCATTAACATCATTTGCTAAAGCTTTCAATTGCTGTTTTTTTTTTTCTTCTGATATGTGCAAATGTCTACCCATCCTAATTTTAAATATACAATTGCTGTGTTAAAGTGAACATGAAACCGGTCCAGTTTATTATCTCACGCATGACTTCATTGTGAATGATCGACACAGTTTCACCACAGTTCATAATGAATTCGTACAATCAGCTGTCTGGGTAGACTATAAAAAACTATCTGTAAAAATTGGGGACGATGTACTGTATTAAAATGAAGGGATTTTCTGTATTGTTGTTTTTTAGGGTATTTTACCAGTATTTTGAATTGTGCACTTAACTGTATTGTGTTTTACAGTTAATGGAAATGTTTGTACAATTAATGGAGAAGGTACTGGCGTGTTATCACTTTTTTGTTTGCTTTTCATACATTTTTCATCCAAAATTTTACATTTTCATACAAACAATATCTTCTGAAATTATACAGAATTGCATTACAAAATTATATTTTCCTGGACGAAGTGTGTGTATGTGTACACACACATTTCATCCAGGAAAACATTATTTTTTTATGCAATTCTGTATAATATTATGAGATATTATTTGTATGAAAATGTACATTTCCATGACAAATTCTGTATAATTTTCACACACACACACACACACACACACACACACACACACACACACACACACACACACACACACACACACACACACACACACACACACACACACACACACACACACACACACACACACACACACACACACACACACACACACACACACACACACACACACACACACACACACACACACACACACACACACACACACACACACACACACACACATACAATTTCAAAAAAAACTTTGTTTAATTTCATTTTTCACACCACACACACAAACACACACACCCCACACACACACTCACACACACACACACACTTTTTGGACATTTTTTCAGGTTTACTCACTTCTTTCTTTCGCGCACACACACACACACACACACTCTTCATAATCTTTTACCCAGTTGTAATAATTTGTTTGCCTCTGAAACAGTTTTCATTTTTATTTTCCCTCTTTCTCTCTTTCTTTCTTGATAAATCATGAGTATAATTTCGAGAAGTCTTGAATGTTAACGTCCTGAATCTTCTCTCTGAGCTAAACGAGTTCAGTCTCTCGTGTCTGGGAGGTATAGATGTCATTGATTGAGAGCAGAGGGGGAATCCTTGTTTTATCTGCATCTTTCTCTCTGTCAGGCTTGACTGAGCTGAATGGTTCCACTAGAGACGGCACTCATGATCGTTCATCAACCCACACACACTCAACTGAAGCCTGTATTAGCAAATAACCCAAACAAAGCATTTCACAGAAACTTTATCAGCGCCACAACATATTATTCCCCCGACTCTTCGGTCTTCCTCGGAAGAAAGTCTTCAAAAACGAGATACAAGTATCTAGAAGTGAAGGGGTTGATTTTAAGGCTGCACTACGGTGAATAGGTCAAAATGGCATGATGTTAAATATCAGGGATTAACCCCATCATAGCTGTTCCTGACAAATTCTCGCTAATTACATGATTAACCTGGGACGCCCCCAAATTCAGTACAGATACACGCAGGCGTTCTTGATGGTAAGTGCTCTGATACTCTCCTGATGTTTAACCTTTGCACGCGCGTCAATCCCAAGAGTCAAAAATGCAAATGAGAGGCATTAGTTTTCAAATTACATTTCTGTCAGGGTTATAACAGGGTTTGTTTTATGCAGCAATCCTAATACGTCTTAAATTCTTCACTATCAAAAGTTAAATGTTCAAGTTTTATTTTGGCAGAAAAGGAGGCTTTTCTGTCTGTGTTTAGTATATAAACAAATTTTTTTTGCAAAAAGTAAAAACTGAAACATGTCTCAAAATGTATTTTACTGCATGTTCATATTCAGGGAAACTGTCTGATATTTATTTAAGAGAACTGTGAAAACGTGTATGAGTGTGTGTGTGCGTGTGTGTGTGTGTGTGTGTGTGTGTGCTCGTGTATGAGTGTGTGTATGTGTGTGTGCTGTGTACAAATGTGTGTAAAATGTGTGTGTGTGCTGACACAACAATTGCATACAACAAAATTATTTGTAATATATTTTCACAATAAATTAGTTTTCTTGTTGCTAAAAATACATATTCTGCAGAGGATGTATAATGCATCATCACTCCCATAGTTGTTGCATTTAGTCACTGCTCATTTGTATAAAATTAAAAAATCATATCATATTTTTTTGCACTGTATCTCTGTTTCCCATCATTCAGTGTGTAATGCTGCATACTAGTCGAAGTGTATGTATACATATGACTCTCTTGAGAACGCATGATGGGAAATTATTTAACGATTATAGGCTATTTCATAAGTTTTCATCAGCTGCCTGACTTGAGGTTTTATTAAATCGTCTGTAAAATTAAATGCAACTTCAAACAAACCTCCATAACCTAAATATGAGCAATATAATAATGATGCTTGTGTCTGCATACATCACTAACGCAAGCCATTGGGAAAACAAACCTGACTGTAATTGACATTTCTACACAATTGTGCGTTTCGTGGGTGGCGCTAAAAGTGCGTTCAGTTTTATCCGAAACAAAAGAACGAAAAAGACGTTTATTCAAGTGTGCTATTAGTAGACTTATTTTAAAGTATACAATAGGAAAGTATGCTTTTAGTCTACTTTTTATGTACTTCTCAGAATTAGGCTTCATGTACTTCTCAGAAAGATATTTAAAATGACATTTAAGTATGACTTATACTTCGAAGTCTTCATATATTTGAGCTTGTGCTCCTTGACTCTGTGGTCATTGTTATACAGTATGAGGCGCTAGAACACATCTACTGTACAGAATTAACTAAAAACACAAGTGAAGAAGAAACGAAACAACAGATGCGTCACGTGTAATCTAACACGATCTTGACATAAAACAGATCATAACTGGTAACGTTATGATAAAATATCACCAATGAGAGGTACTTATGACATGTCGGGGGGAAGTACTTTTAAAAGTTGCATTACAATATTACGATCACTAAAAAAGTCATACGTTACTGACTTTTTATGGAAAACAAATGCGTTACGTTATTTTGCGTTATTTCACGTTATTTTTAAATATGAGCAAGGCTTTTTTTGTTTTTAATATAATAAGTTATATTTATAGCAAATATAAAAGTTTTCACTCCAGAAAGTGTAATGAATAAACCTCAACTGAAGGACGAGTAAATCACGTTGTACAGAAGAACACAGGAGAAGTTAACACTTTCAGCAATTTGTTAGTTTATTAAAGTTTTTTGCTTATTAGTATGATTGAACATGCTCAAGCAAACACATCGGTAATAAAATGAGATTAGATATATTTGTGTTGTTTAACAATTTAATTATTGCATTTGCGTCAATTCTGTGTTTACTGTTTTATATTTTGAAATACCGAATCAGTTTTTTGTAGTGGGTGAATTAATACACATTCATATTTAGTCTAATTAGCTAGAATAACGGCGCTCTGTCATCATAAATGGAAAACCGTCAAGCTGAGGTTTGATCAAGTTTTGATTATCATTCTGATAATTCATAATCTTTTTCAGTTTTTTATTCAAAATGTTGTTTATTTCTTTAATTTTTATTCATGAAACTTAACAACATTGAAGTGTTTAATAAAATAACGCACAAAGCTAGAATAAAATGTTGTTTACAGATATTGTTCATATAACAAAATATATACAAATTAATACCTAAATATGGATATAGTAGTATACTTAAAGTATGATGTAAAGTT
Source organism: Ptychobarbus kaznakovi (assembly GCA_027422405.1). Taxonomy (NCBI): domain Eukaryota; kingdom Metazoa; phylum Chordata; class Actinopteri; order Cypriniformes; family Cyprinidae; genus Ptychobarbus; species Ptychobarbus kaznakovi. The sequence goes on from CM049805.1 coordinate 19,787,680, forward strand.
CACTTACGAGTATACTTGCCGTATAAAACTACTAAACATGTAGTTTACTGAGACTATACTTCAAAGTGTACTATACATGCTTATTACAAGTATTTAATTAGTAAAATATCAGTATATCTATAATTCACTTTTAGTATAATTGCAGTACAAGCTACAAACAATGATGTAAACTAGTTGTGTACTCAAAGTTTACTACTGTTATACTTAAAAGTATGCTTTTATAAACTAGAAAGTGGGCCAATTTAGTCCCAAGGAGAATAGAAATAGTACACTTACAAGTATACTACTAGTACACTGATATTAGTATGCTTACTACATAAAGCATACTCAACACATACTTGAACTTTACTTAAGTATACTTAATAAAATACACTACTTGTTGGTAAGGGATGGCAGGGTTGTTTTATGCATCACGGCAGTTCGGAATAAAATGTTATGTGAGTGACGATTAACGTAGAGTTTGATATTAACGTGTGATCTACACTAAACCTAACCATACTGTGTTCAAATAAAGCAAAAACTGCACCACAATTACTACTAAAGCAACCGTGCCATTCCTCGTCTTTGAGATATGAATATAAGACATGGGTATAAACTGTAGTACTGTACCGGGTGTGCTTACGAGCACGTTTACTGCGTTAAAAAAGCCAAGCATGAAAATATATTAATAAAGCATTGCTGTAATAAAAGCGCTTTGAGGACATAACCCAGCGTTTTGCAAGGAGCTGATTTAGCCTATTTGAGCTGGAAATTGAATGAATAGGAATGTTTTTTGGGAGTTTTGCAAAACGATAAATATGGATATCCTCACAAGGATTTAGTAACCAAATGATGTTTCATCCCCAGATATGTAGATTTGTATTTTAAACAAATCAAACTGATTTTAAAGTGTGATCTGTTATACTCACTCACTAACGGTAAAGCATGTAAATGTGAAACTACAAATCCGTGTTTGTGCTGGTGAACCTGATTTACCAGGTGTTTCACATCCACTTTCCCACAACCTCTTTCTGCATCTCCATCGAGACTCAGTGCACCACAAACCTTCTTCCATTGGATGCACTGTTGACTTGTGGTGTTAAACACAGCACGGTTATATCATCTCCTCAGAGCAATACCTGTGTAACGAGAGATACGGCCAGTTTAACATCACTGAAGTACAGAGCTGCTGATCCACAGTCAAGAAGACAAAGAGCTTTCAACGTTATGAATGCTAAATGTAAAAAACAAAACAACAAAAGACAAGGTTTTCACATCATATTTCACCCCAAAACCACTGATAAAGTTAATTTGAAATTCATTTGCACAAATGATGAAGTTAAAATTGATTTGTGTCAAGTAAATGAAGGGCCGTTAGTAGTTTTTGTGTTGTGAAAAGGCAAATATGAATCGTTCTCGTTGAATTTAGTCTCTCTGAATTAATCTGGTTTTAGATTTCATCTTTATATGAATCCTAAATGTTGCAATCTGACGTCAGATGGAAATAAACACATGCACATAAATGTGTGCATCAAAGCAAGCTATGTTTGACAAACGTTTGCATGCGTGATTTATTCCCGTTGATCAGAATTGAGTTTGTATTGAGCTCAGGTGGATTGACTGAAGTGTTTACACGAATCTGATTATGTGTGTGCATGTGAATATAGCTACTTAATTTGTATTGTACAGTTATTTATATAGAGGCTTAATTCTTTTCTTAGTTAATTAAAATTCTAGTTTTTAATTTTGTGGTGACGTATAGACCTGGACCTATTCCTGACAGATTCCCAAATCGTTTATCGTCAGTGATGTCTGGTAAATATAGCAGAAGCGCTGGTCTCTCGTGGTCCATATTCAGTGGTATCTGTTTACTCAAAACACACTTCCCCAGTCACAACAGAAACCCGAAGCACTTGTGTGCCATCTTTAGAACCTCACACTGCTTCAGATGGGATCCAGTATATAATGACATGTATTCACACAAACTATCCTATATTTCATCCTCTCTTGTTTAGTTGCATCAGTAGGTCACTGGATGATGCGGTGAGCAATGGATTGATAGTCCTTCATTTAAAACGCCAAACATTTTGAGTTCAAAGTAAGATTGTGAATAAAATAATTATATTGGAATCAAAAGGAATCAATTGTGAATCATATACATAAACTGAGTGGTTTGAAACTCTTTGGATTGATCAAATTCTTAATAAGGGTTAAGAGAAGTGACTTTACCAGGTTTCACTTCATACACAGCAACAGTGTAAAGTGTGTTGACCTGTCCCCACTCACACACACACACACACACACACACACACACACACACACACACACACACACACACACACACGCACACACGCACACGCACGCACGCACGCACGCACGCACGCACGCACGCACGCACACACACACACACACACACACACACACACACACACACACACACACACACACACACACACACACACACACACACACACACACACACACACACACACACACACACACACCACACACACACACACACCACACACACACACACACACACACACACACACACACACACACACACACACACACTGTAATAATTCATTAGACCGCCTTCAGCTTTGATTACAGTGTTGTGGCATTGTTCTGACCTCACAATGCAATATCACAACATTAATTTCCATCAAGAGCTGCATTAATTGAGTTGAATTCTGTTGAATCTGTAGATGAGGTTGATGACAGCACACTCGTTTAGGGAATGGCACTCATAAACAGGTCCTTTACATCGAGGTTTTGCAGTGATGACATGAGAAATAAACAAGGAGTGAAGCCATTTTCCTAATCTGTGAGTATTGTATGATTTTTCCAAGAAATGAATTTGGTTATGTTTTATTCTGGCCTCCTTCACTTTTCTTCCTCTTCTTTTTTGTTGACTTTTATTTCTTTCACACAACATGACGTGCTCACCACGTGAACATCTCTTGTCTGTTTGGTTTCAGTTCAGACTGTAAAAAAAAAATTCTACTTCAGAATTTCATGTTTAATTCAAAGTGTTACATGCTATTACTTTGTAACTATTTTGAGAAATGTAATAGCAATTTCTGAGTGAAACTGTGGAAGTGAGCTGTCACTGAAGGATAAATACAGATGTTGTGCATTATACAAAGATCTGAATGTTCTTGGGAGGTTTCTACAGAGCAGATCACTGATCTCAAAAGCACTTCTGTCTGCAGGAAATATCACCTGGATCTCACAACACCGAGTTATAAAGAAGCATGCAGGGCTTTAATAACGTCTCACTGCTCCGATGCTCATTGAACGTCTCAGTTTGCTGTTATTTAGTACCAATTAACAAAGGAGATTTTAGCAGAATGTCTGTATCTTGAACTTTAAACTAAAGTGCATCATCAAGAATGGAAATAATTCAGCCTTTAGAATAAAGTGGCTCAAACTGCACCGGTCATCATACAACACTGCAATGCACTGGAGCGTTCGTGAAGAGCCTGGTTGAGGTTATCATCAATAGTCATCATGCACTGTATTAAACATAACAATTATAAAATGAAAGTGCATATGCAAATAAAATACACACAAAAATAGAAAAACCTGGCCTCGCCATTACTTTGTAGCTGTTCCCAAATATAAGGCACGAGATTGTTCAGACAACCAGTACAACTCTTTGACAAACGTGTTGAGCTTCTCTCGTTTCTCAGCTGATCTTTGTGACAGTGCTGCACTTCTACTTCACAGCGTCTGTCAAAGTTATGCAACAGTCAGAATTACAAATTATTGTTCATTTCATGGACATTTCAAACTGGAGATTTATTGATGGATTTGTTTGAGCTTTTGTCTTCTCTAGATGTTCACTGATGGACTGAGAGTGGTGTGATGTTTTTAATCAGACTCTCGTTCTGACGGCACCCATCACTGCAGAGCATGCATTGCTGAGACACTGATGCAATGCTACATGCAATTGAAACTGTCTACATTTTCTGGGAATTAATTTTTTTTATCAGTGTATTGTTAGTTATGTGGGTGTATTTTAATGTGAGAGACAATTTATGGACAGACTTTTTCACTGGAGGAAGCATTATTATGGATTATGAACTCATATTTTTTGCCAGTAGCAAAAGTTAAAAGTTAAAATGTCTCGATGGATTTTTTCTTACAAAGACGTCACTTTTGTCTTCTCAAGACATTAATTGCTGGACTGGAGTGGTGTGGATTACTTGTGGATTATTGCGATGCTTTATTTTATTTTATTTCTGTTTGGACTCTCATTCTGACGGCACCCATTCACGCAGGGCATCCATTCCTGAGACACTGATGCAATGCTACATTTCTCCAAATCTGAACTCATCTACATCTTGGATGGCCTGAGGGTGAGTAAATGTTCAGTACATTTACATTTTTGGTGAACTATTCCTTTAAGGAAATAATGCTATTTTAACTTTCTGAAAGTCATAAATCAAAGTCAGATTTCTCAGGTTTGACAGAACGAGAGTAAAAGCTTCACTGTGACCTGAACTCTCCAACTTTCCACATTTTGTCCACAGCTTTCACTTTTGGCCTGTGAATGTAAACCACAAAACTTTCAAGTGTGTGTGTGTGTGTGTGTGTGTGTGTGTGTGTGTGTGTGTGTGTGTGTGTGTGTGTGTGTGTGTGTGTGTGTGTGTGTGTGTGTGTGTGTGTGTGTGTGTGTGTGTGTGTGTGTGTGTGTGTGTGTGTGTGTGTGTGTGTGTGTGTTGTGTGTGTGTGTGTGTGTGTGTGTGTGTGTGTGTGTGTGTGTGTGTGTGTGTGTGTGTGTGTGTGTGTGTGTGTGTAGTGTGTGTGTATGGTGTGTGTGTGTGTGTGTGTGTGTATGTCTGTGTGTGTGTGTGTGTGTGTGTGTGTGTGTGTGTGTGTGTGTGTGTGTGTGTGTGTGTGTGTGTGTGTGTGTGTGTGTGTGTTTCTGCAAGCGCTTACTCACTCTTATCTACAGCCTGACTAAGAGACACGGTCCTGTCTTACTGTTCGAAGGAAAGTCTTTGAGTCATTCCTCAGATGTGTGTGTTCTTGTGTCTCTGTGCATGTAAGACGGCCTCATCAGTGCTATGATATTGAGGAGAATGTATAATACATGTTGACTGGGCTTTATTGACATTTGAGACGGCATGTGCCTCCCCCACCCACACGCTGATAACCCGGTTACTAGCTGCCTAGCCGTCTGACTGATGAGCTGTCTCTCAAACGCACATTCACATTTACTGAAAATGATTCATCATTCACCAATGGGTGCCTTTACTTTTCTGTAACAGCAGCCACTTATCAACAACAAGAGACCACAACATATCCTTTCGCATGCTGACTGTGTGACGCTTGACTCTCTGTGCACCCCTTAGAATAGAAGATCATAGAATGGAATAGAATAAATAGAATAGAATAGACTAGAATAGAATAGAATGGAATTTACTTGAATGGAATTGAATATAATAGAATACATTACAATGGAATGGAATAGAATAGAAATAGAATAGAATTGAATGGAATGGAATAGACTAGACTAGACTAGACTAGACTAGAATAGAATAGAATAGAATGGAATGGAGTAGAATGAAATGCAATGTATTAGAATTGATTACAATAGAATAGAATTTAATTAAACCGAACATGATAGAAAAGACTAAACTAGAACAGAATATAATGGAATAGAATGGAATGGAACATAATTTAATATAATAAAATAGACTAGACTAGACTTGAATAGAATAGAATAGAATAGAATGGAATTTAATTGAATGGAATTGAATATAATAGAATACATTAGAATGGAATAGAATAGAATAGAATTGAATGGAATGGAATAGACTACACTACACTAGACCTCAATAGAATTGAATGGAGTAGAATGAAATGGAATTTATTAGAATTGATTTCAATAGAATATAATTGAATTAAACTGGAACAGGATAGAATAGACTAGACTAGAACAGAATATAATAGAACAGAATAGAATGGAACAGAATTGAATATAAAAAAATAGACTAGACTAGAATAGAATGGAATGGAATGGAACAGATTATAATTGATTACACCAGAATATAATAGAATTGAATGAAATGGAATGGAATGGAATATAATAGAATAGAATAGAATGTAAAATGTATTTTGTCATGCAACATCTAAATGAACTGCTTTAGTCACAAATATTATTTAACATGACTGAATTAACCGGATTAGATCCAGTGACTGTAAGCGTCAAATCTAGTGATAATGCTTAATAAAATCCATTATTAACATTTATGCATTTCACTCTTTTATCCAAAGTGATTTATATTAATAGTTGATCTGTTATTCCCCATGCAGGCCCAGTTGCTAAAAAGCTTAATCTGGATCATTATGACCCACATATGAAAATCCCAGATTTTGCTCTCCATGATCAGGTAATTTTATTTTATTTTCATCAGTCTGGCCCGTCATGTGACCCACAACACATACATTAAAACAATAAATTATGCAACTATTATGATTAATATGTTTGAATGACCGACACCTAACCCCGCCCCTAAACCTACCGTCACTGGGGTTTAGACAAATCAGACAAAATCATACGAGGGTGGTTGCACGAATTCGCATACGAATTAGCCACCTCGTAAAATACGTCCGAATCGGTCGTGAGATAGCGTCGGTGCATCTCTGATGATCGTGTCATTGTAATTAATATACAGTGATAAATGAGAGTTGAAATGACATATACTGTATTATTTTGGTCTGATACTGATGGATGTTTGGGGCATTGTTTTTTGGGGACAAAATCACATTTTTACTGTACTGAAAGACTATCTCAACTTTATCTACTTCATCACAGTTAAACAAACCTGTGATAAAAACGTGAAAAATTTGCATTTATACAAGATTATACAAATGTTAAAATTATAATTTTTTTAAAATTCTGTCACTGAAATTTGCTCTTTAAATCTCATTTGGTTATATTTGATAATTTTGCAACAATCTAGTGTTCAAAGCGTCCAGCGTTTAGGGTTTTTTAAGTAATGTTTTTAAATGAGGTCTCTTATTAATCTGATAAAAATTAAATACTGAAATAAAAACCAGTAACATTGTGAAATATTGTTAAAATTTAAAACAGCTGTTTTCTATGTGAATATCTGCTAAACTTGAACTTATTCCTGTGATCAAAGCTGTATTTTCAGCATCATTACTCAGTCTTCAGTGTCACATGATCTTCAGAAATCATAATAATATGCGGATGTGCTGCTCAAACACATTTCTGATTATTATCAATGCTGAAAACAGTCGTGCTGCACATTATTGCAGTGGAAAATGTGATGCATTTTCAGGATTCACAGATGACTAGAAAGTTCAAAAGATCATTATGAGAACTTTATGAATGTCTTTACTGTCCCTTTCGATCAATTCAATGAATATTTGTGGAATAAAATATGAAGGATCTATTTATAATCTACGACTGTTGATTCAGAAGTATTTTTAGTCTGTTATGGAGTTATTACATGTACGTTCATGTGTCATACCAGAGGCCAATCTGATGAATTACAGCGGGGTGTGAAAACTTTTGAACAGAATGGAGATGCGTACATTTTTCTTATTTTGCCTAAATATATATATTTTTTTTTTATTATTGAGTACTGCCCTTCAGAAGCTACAGAAGATACTTGCATGTTTCCCAGAAGACAAAATAAGTTAAATTTACCCTGATCTTCAAATTCAAAAGTTTTCACGCCCCTTAATGGGGCTCTTAATGCATGGTTTTTCCTTCTGGAGCGTTTAAATCTTCTGTAATAGCTGCATACGAGTCCCTCAGTTGTCCTCGGTGTGAAAGGATGGATCTCAAAATCATAGTCACTTCTGGAAAAGGTTCAAATATGCAGAAGATGCTGGGAAACCAAAGACTATACAGGAGCGGGGGGGATTTTTCTGAAGAACAGCAGACAGTTGAACTGCTCGGGATCAACGCAGGACTCATGAACAACTATCACTAAACAGAAACACACAGCTGTGGATCATTCAGATAACAACACAGTATTACGAATCAAGGGGGTGAAAACTTTTGAACCGAGTCATTTTTATAAATTCAACTATTATTTTCTCTCATGGACTATATGCAAATATATTTTATGTGGAATATCTTATTCAGGTCAGTACTAAATAAACAATAGCATGCATTTTTGTATGAGGTAAAATAATTAAAACATTTTAGATTCTGAAAGGAGGGTGTAAACTTTTGACCTCAACCGTATAATCTACGACTGTAGAAGTATTTTGAATATGTTCTGGAGTTATTGCACATGTTATACAGGTGTAATAATAATAATAATAATAATAACACAGGTCGATCTGATGAATTACAGTACGGTTACAGGTCAGTCATTCCAGCAGAAGACTCTTGTGGCTTGATCTGCTTTCCAAAACAGGCTGCATCATTCTGTAACCGGCTTGCAATTTCTGATAAGTCTATTTATAGGTATGAATGAAGATCCATTCAGGTTATTCCCCCCCACGGCCCAGAGTTAACCTACAGCCGCAGGTAGGCTGGCACTTCAGAGAGCAACCATAGGCCAGAGAGAAGACCGCAGAGCCTCCCTTCATTCAGCAACACATCGCCAGCTCAAAGGCACAAACAAGCGATTGATAACAGGCCCGGACCTCTTTGAAAGGGTAGGCGAAGAGCGTGAGCGGGAAGAGGCGCGCGGGTACTTTCCCCCAACAGGAAGCCGAGGTGATGGGTAAAATCTTTCCGTGAGCCCCAGCCGGTGTGTTTTGGGTAGAGATGGGGGGGAAAGTGCCGTCTGTCTCTGCCAATTGTAAACAAACTATGTTATCGTCGTCTTCAAAGAAAAGAAACCTGCATATCGATTTCCACTCCATTATTAGGACGTCTTAGTCATTTTCCAGTTTTGTGTTAATGCAGATATAACAGGATGTAAACATGACATGACAAGCGCGTGCATTCGTAGAGCATCGCCGAAGGAAGACGAGCGATGCTTTAGAAGAAATATCCACTGAAGCATTTTATATGAAATATGACGAGAATACATGAAGATTTACAACTGAACTACTCGTCATTCTAGTCTAGCACTTAAAACCATATGGTGTTATTTCCGTAGCCATCAAAAATAGACCATTTGTTATTATTAAATTTAGTTCAATGGAATGAATGCACCGTATTTTAGTTTGCTAATATTTATTTGTATCTAATATTTGTATTTTCAGGGGTTTTATGGTTCTAAATTGCATTTATGCAGTAGTCATAATCCATTTAATATCTGTTAACCACTTGAGAAAGAGGCATGGATATGAAACTGTCGTCAAACTTAAGTTTGGTCTCTTTTTTAAGAAGACGCTTGGCCGATCATTGCTGAAATAAAAAATGAAAAAGTTTAAAAAGTGAAAAAAATTATTATGAAAAATTATATTTTATATCATTTTTGGTTTTATATGAACTATACATTTTCCAAAACACGTTTTCCTCTAGAACTGCAACAAATTCAAAGCCATAACTGTAAACAAGTTGCGTTCCAAATTTGATGTTGATGTCTTAAAAAATTAGCTTTCAGATTTTGTTTGGCCAAACATTTCCACTCGATGAAATTCATTTCCCATTCGTTTCCAATGGAGTCTTTTTTACCCTAAACAGTACAAGTCTGACTGCTTGTTCTGGACCATTTAACCGGTTTCAAACCATGTCCATGATTTTGTATTTATTAATTTATTTATTTTTGTGTGCACACTAAACGTTTCAAACCATTCTGATGAAGTTATAAAAACATAAAATAATTTTGACCGAACAAAACATGACCAAAAACCCTTTATGTCCAAATTCAGATGTAGTGTGTTCGGTGTTCAGAGATGCTGTAAACATTTTTTTTGACAGATTCATACAACGTATCATTTTCCGACCATCAGCAGAGTTGAAGCTCGAGACAGAGATGTGGCTTTTTGGTAAGTGACTCATCTGGGACAGAACCCAGGGATACAATCAATCTAAAGGTCATGACCTACTGGTGAATGTATTGAATCATCATTATCAAAACAGGGAATGTTTTCTCAACCAAAGCTGCTCAGTTCAGTTGTCATAATGTGACATAACTGCTTCTGATCGCTGACAAGAAGTTGTGTAAATTCACTTTAATCTCCATTTGAAATAACTATTTCCACGTGTAATAGAAATTGGGTGATATTATCTGTGTGAGATGTAAACACATTGTTTTTTTGCTTTAGTGTGGAGTGTGATATGTCACGTATTGAGCATGTTGCACTCTTTATAGATTTCTGATTCAGTGATCATGCAATTCACTTTCATAAAACATATTTGAATATGCATGATAAAAATAGGTGTAGGATTCACTCTGAAATAATTTGCACATTGATAGTAAAATTCACAAATACAGTTGTATGTGAAATGATTAATAACATTTAAATAAATGCTAACATTTTGTACAGTAGGAGGTATGAAATATGATTTCCTTTTAAAAAACACAACATCGAAAATATCACTTTTTACAGTGTGTAAATGTAATCAATTCAAGATTGGTAATGTAAAAAATGCTAACTATTTTTAGCCAATAAATATTGTTTTAATACTGTTTTTATTATATTTATAAAACATGAGACAACCTCATATTACACGTGTGCTTAAAACAAGGGTTCAAATAAAAGTATAATTTAATGTCAAGATTTGACACCAAAACAGATATTACAAAAACATATCAATATTTATGTTTTAGCTCATAGCAAAAAAAAACTGATTTTGAATTAATTTCTGAACTAGGTGTGTTAAATTATCACTATTAGAGAAAACATGCATTTATGCAATTCGACGTTTGACTCAAAGCTTACTTTCTAAAGCATTTCTACAGACTATTGATGTCAACCCTTCGAGCAGAAACGTCATATTTTCTAATCAAGTGTTTCACGGCCCAAACAAACGCTTGTATTTGTGTGTATGAGCTGCGGCGTGTAACATCACACAGACACACAACACTTCTGCTTTTGTTTGACACACGCTGGCACAGGGCGAGTAAATCACTTCAGTCGAGGGGGGTGGGGGGTGCAGTTCTTTTAAATTGTGCACATGTACAGTAAACTGTTGTGTCACAAAGGCAATAATACACCTTCACATGCAGAGCTAAAATGATATGAGTGTGGTGGGAAATCAAGAAGAATTCCCCCTGGTTAATATAGACCAGCGCTGGGGAGACGGGGGACTGAAATCATGTGTGTTATTGTGCGTGTGATGAGTGTGAGGGCGGACTGGAGAAAGAGGGGGAGTGTGTGTGTGTGTGTGTGTGTGTGTGTGTGTGTGTGTGTGTGTGTGTGTGTGTGTGTGTGTGTGTGTGTGTGTGTGTGTGTGTGTGTGTGTGTGTGTGTGTGTGTGTGTGTGTGTGTCTGTGTGTGTGTGTGTGTGTGTGTGTGTGTGTGTGTGGGTGTGTGTGTGTGTGTGTGTCTCTGTGTGTGTGTGTGTGTGTGTGTGTGTGTGTGTGTGGTGTGTGTGTGTGTCTGTGTTCTGTGTGTGGTCTGTGTGTGTGTGTGTGTGTGTGTCTGTGTGTGTCTGTGTGTGTGTGTGTGTCTGTCTGTGTGTGTGTGTGTGTGTGTGTGTGTCTGTCTGTGTGTGTGTGTGTGTGTGTGTGTGTGTGTGTGTCTGTGTCTGTCTGTGTGTGTGTGTGTGTGTGTGTGTGTGTGTGTGTGTGTGTGTGTGTGTGTGTGTGTGTGCGTGCGTGCGTTGCGTGCGTGCGTGTGTGTGTCATTAATTACCCCCCAGTTCTGTCTTCATATCACAGAAAAACATGTGTGAAACATGTGAGACACACGTCCTTCAATCCCTAGACCACAGTGGGAAGAGTTCACCCGTTAAATTATGTGTGTGTCATCCAAGTGTGTGTTCTTCATCAGTTTGTAGTGTGTCTCAGTGTCTGGCAGTGTGGGTGCCGTGTAAAAACATCACAATAATCCACAGTGTCCATCAGTTAACATCTGGAGAAGACAAACCAGCATGTGTGTGTCTATAATCCACAATAAGTTCCTCCAGTGAAAAAGTGTTCTCTCTGAATCAGGAGAAAAATGTGCCAAAACAGCTCTAAACTAATATACGTGTGTGTGAGAGACGACAGGAGATGTTTACACTGGAGGAAGCGTTATTATGTGTGTGTGTGTGTGAGTGTGTGTGTGTGTGTGTGTGTGTCTGTGTCTGTGCTGTGCGTGTGTGTGTGTGTGTGTCAGTGTTTGAGTGATGAACCCCCAGTCATCACCAAGAACTCAAACAGCCAATTTCTTCAGACTGTAAAAATCTTTTTGGGTGTGTTTTGGGTAGAAAGTGCCGTCTGTCCTGTCATAAACAAACTCGTCGTCTTCAAAGAAAAGAAACAGAAAAACATCATTTTCAGTTTTGTGTTAATGCGATATAACAGTGTAAACATGAAACATTCAATCATTTTATATGAAATATGAGATACTCAAAGATTTACAGAACTACTCTCATATTTCGTCTGTTCTACTCCGGTGTACGTCCCTCATTGGTGTATCAAAAATAGACCTTTTTTTATTTATTAAATTTAGAATGAAATGAATGCCCGTATTGTAGTTTGCAGTCTTAAGTATTTTCAGGATGGTGCTAACTTGCATTTATGTTCACCATTTTAATATCAGTTAACCACTCGAAAGAGGCATTAAATTGTGTTTGGTCTCTTTTACAAGTAATGCTTGGCCGATGTGAAATAAAAAGTGACTTTAAAAAGTGCAAAAAAAAGTTTTTATTATATGAAAAATCATATTTTATAATTTTACAAGATTATATTTTCCAAAACACGTTTTCCTCTAGAACTGAACAAATTCAAAGTTTAAACAAGTTGTTCCAAATTTAAGATTGATATCTTCATTTTGTTTGGCAGCACCAAATATTTCCACTAGTTTTTCTCATTCGTAGAAATCTTTTTTACCCTAACAAATACAAGTGTCTCACCATTTAACCGCAAGAGAAAACATGTATTTATGATGCTCTCAAAACTTAATTTCTAAAGCATTTCTACAGTGAATGTCAACCCTTCGGCAGAAAAGTCATATTTTCTAATCAAGCCGGCCCAAACAAACGCTTGTATTTGTGTGTATGAGCTGCGGCGTGTAACATCACACAGAACACAACACTTCTGCTTTTGTTTGAACGCGCTGGCAAACATCACAATAATCCACTGCACAAAGGCAATCCCTTCACATACAGTAAAATGAATAGAGTGTGGTGGGAAATCAAGAAGAATTCCCCCTGGTTAATCAGTAAGACGGGGGATCTGGAGTGCGTGTGAAGACAAAAAGAGGGGGAGTGTGTGTGTGTGTGTGTGTGTGTGTGTGTCTGTGTCGTGTGTGTGTGTGTGTGTGTCATCATTAATTACCCCCCAGATTCTGACTCTTCATATCACATAAAAACATCCAGTTGAAACATGCTCAACAGAGACTCACGTCCCTCAATCCCTAGACCACAGTCTTAAGGGAAGAGTTCACCCAGAAATTAAATTATGTGAAAATGTGCTCATAATTAGAATGAGTTTGATTCCATAGGTTTGTATGTGTCTCAACTCTTCAGTGAATGGTGCTCAGAATAAAAAACATCACAATAATCCACAGTGAAAACATCTGGAGAAGACAAACCCAGCATGTTCTGGTCTCTAAATCCACAAAAACGCTTCCTCCAATAAAGTGTTCAGGAGAGAAATCTGCACAGATGCCAAAACATATCTAAACAAATATGTGTCTGGATTTTGATGTGAGAGACGACAGGAAGATGCACTTTTTTTCACTGGAGGAAGCGGTTGTTATGGATTATAGACTCGCATTTGAGTTAAAAACGTCTTAATGATTGGATTTGTCTTCTCCAGATGTTAACTGATGGACTGGAGTGGTGTGGATTATTGTGATGTTTTTAACAGACTCTCATTCTGACGGCACCCATCCACTGTAGAGCATCCATTGCTGAGACATTTCTACAAACCTGATGAAGAAACAAACTCTAATCTTGGATGGCCGGAGGCTGAGCACATTTTCAGCAAATGCTTCATTTTGAGTGAACTATTGCTTTAAAGAGACTTGGTGGTCGTTTTTTTAACATTAAACTAGAAACAACCTTGGAAACACCAAGAACTATAACAAACAGCCAATTTATTCAGACAATGTAAAAATCCACTCAACATCTACTTCAGTGCATGACTTGATTTTACGGAGAATTTTAAAAATAGTCTTTCACAGAAGCTTTGAAGAGACGCAGGCCGGGGCGAGAGGAGGCGTTCGGGCTGATTTCCACCGGGTTTTGTTTCCCATAGAACAGGGGCCACAAACTGTCCTGCTTCTTATTTTTGAAGGTATAAATAGCAGCAGGCAGAAGTGTGGACAGGAACCTCCTGAAAGGACTGTCACTTTCGCTGGGTTAGAGCTGCGTTCACGTCTCACCTGGTAAGCAGAAGTGCTACCTGAGGAGAACCAAAACTGATTTGACTTGCAGCTGAGCACATTAACTACCGAGATCAAGCATGAACAGATAGTGTACACGATACAGTGCTGGAAAAATCCTCATATGTGTCCCTGCAGCACAAAAAGTCAAACGCAGCACATGTATATTTGTAGCAATAGCCAACAATACACTGTATGGGTCAAAATTATACGTTTTTATTTTATGCCAAAAATCATTAGGATATTAAGATCATGTTGCATGAAGATATTTAGTAAGTTTCCTACCGTAAATATATCAAAACTTAATTTTTGATTAGTAATATGCATTGCTGAGAACTTTATATGAACAACTTTAAAGATGATTTTCTCAATATTTAGATTTTTTTGCACAGATTCCAGATTTTCAAATATTGTCCGATCATAACAAACCATACATCAATGGAAAGATTATTTATTTTCATAAAATATCTCTAATTTTATCTTCAAATCCACATTTTCCTTGGCTATCCTATCCTGACAGCAAATTCAGTTCAGTCTAAAAACACATATTTTACTCGTATTGTAAAAGTATAAAATCAAGAGCTTTGACCAAAAGAGAGAGAGAGCTAGATGTTCAATCTGAATGTTATGAATACTGAATATGGCCCACTCAAAAATAAATAAGCTAATAAATAAATAACAAATAACAAAAATAGAAACAAAAACCTTCCAAAAAGATTATTCTGGATATATACTTATGTATTTAGATCTATGAAAGATGAAACGAGATTCTCAACAATATTTACCCCCCCCCAAATAAAGCATCCCTTAATGTACCTTCCGAATCAAAAACAAGCAGATGTTGATTTCTATTCCATCTCGAGGTGAATATGTGTTATCTGCTGCCCTCTTCTGGTCATCTGTCCAAACCGCATGCTTTCATCACTGACCGCTCGAGACATATTCAGAAATATTAATGCGAATGCGATCATTTGTTTGGCCTCTTTAGTAATGTTTTGACACAAAATACAGACTACGCATTATATTACAAATGAGTAATGTTGCACTTGAGCATCATTAGTTTAGTGTTTTAGAGTACACAATACTGTTACTGTGACAGTATTTATAATACACAAGAGTCAGTTACCGACACAACATGATGTTTTAAAGTCTATCAGAACAATATGTTTGATTATTCACTTGATCTGCTGAGTCTCTGGAAACTGATCTTCAGATGCACAGAATGACTTTATTTCACTGCTAAACCACTCAAATTAACAAATTACAGAAATATGACTTAAGTAGACCCTCTTTATATGACATGTCTTTAACTGCTATGGAGCAAAACATTTAATGCACGCATTGTGTGCATGCATGATTTTATGTTGCACTTATATTTAACAAATAACTGCATGCAATTAAATCTGTAATTAATTTCTGTATATCTTTAACCATACCAACAAATCAGTCTCCAAACTTACCCAGAAGTGGGTAACACTTTATTTTAAGGTGTCCTTTTGACACGTTACATGTACTATTATATTAACAATAAATGATGCATAATTACATGCAACTAGTCCCAAATCCATAAGTACATGTAATTCATTAATATTACCCAGCATGCAATGTAATTACACTGTAACAACGATGCGTTAAAATAAAGCGTGTCCGTGTTTTGCAATGCGACATCAACACAGTACTAACTATTATTTTTTCCTATATAAGTATAAAAAATATATTTTTATAAAACTTAAGTAGATGGCTAATATAAATAGGGACATATTACGTTATCTTCATTTCGCAAATAGCCAAATATGTCTCCGTTCATTCCTTAGAAAAACAAACACATTATTTAATTGTAGAGTGAGCTTTTCAAACCAAAATAAAGATTTATGAAATTGATACATATTCTATTGCATATTTGCTTTTTATTGGTAACCCTTTATTTCGATAGTTCACTATAGACATTCTACTAACAGTTAGTAACTTTGCAACTACATGTCAAATTAAATTGTATTAGTGGATGGTCTGCTTAATGTCTTTAATGCAAATATGTAAACTATGCAAATATATCAGCTATAACCCTAAACCTAACCTAACAGTCCACTCTGAGAGTTAGTAGACATGTAGTAAAACATTAGTTGACATGTAGTTGTAAAGTTACTTATAGTTATAGTCGAATGTCTGAAGTGGACTATAAAGTGCATCCTATTTATTAATGCATGTGAAAGTTTTGATCATTCCACTTTCATTGCAGCTGATTCCCGTCTGGTTAAATGAGATGTTTAAACAGATGTGTCTCGTGAAGCTCATGCGCGGGTTTCTGGAGGAATCTCCACAGTGACGCGTGTAGACGTGCGCTTGCAGCGGCTCGAGCGGTGTGTGTGAGGGACAGAGGCTGGCTGGCACTGGCCGGTCTGGGTGGTTTGTGTGTGATGTTCTGATGACAGCTCTATGGGTGGTCCCAGCGGTGCGAAAGCCCCCGGCAAATTAAGCAACATTGTACACTCTCTTCCCCTTTAAAAGCCGACAGCTGCCCGTGCGTCTCAGATGTTTAACTTCTAGGTTAAGTAAATCAAACACCGACATCAAGACGAATGAATACATCATCTGTAAAAGTGGTCAGGCTCTTAACGAGGGGAAAGCGATCCGCCAAAGCGCGTGAACGCTGATCAGATCCGTTCAGTGCAATGAAGTCAGCATCACATTAAGAGCAGAGACGCTCAGGCCCTCCGTCTTAAGAGAGATGATGCTCGGAGGAAGCCGAAGCTCTATTTTGGGACGGAGGTGGCACTCAGCGTGACTGGCAGCGGTCCAGGACATTTTCAATTTCAGGAACTGGAGGTAAAACAATAAACAAGGCCCATTCATTCTTGGATCCCTGATGGGAGATAAAAACGGGAAGACAGAACATACACAGAACAAGAAGAACAGCCTCCCGCCGTCTCTTTCTCTTCCTCTGCCGCTTTTCTCCTTCTCTCTGACGCGCGCACACACGCACATGCACGCACACACACACACTTCACACACTCACACACACACACACACACACACACACACACACACACACACACACACCACACACACACACACACACACACACACACACACACACACACACCACACACACACACACACACACACACACACACACACACACACACACACACACACACACACACACACACACACACACACACACACACACACACACACACACACACACAAACAAAAAACAAACAAAAACAAAAAAATAATTTTTAGAAATATTTTTAAATATAATTTTACGTCAGTTTAAAATAATGAATTGTTTTAACACCAAAACGTTGCTTTGATAAAGCGTGAACTATATTTGCTATCAATCACATTTATTTAAAAAAACTTAATTTTAATTGAAAGTGACATCACTGGAATTCTACTCTCATTTACCATTCATAATTTGTTGCCAACAATCAATATAGAAATAAATAGAAAGTTGTTTATTTTTTGTCCATCTATAGAAGTCATATTGCTGATTCTGATGCTAAAGTCCTTCAGCTTCGGAGAGAGCAGCAGCAGTTCGCCTCTCAGCACACAACACACTTCAACACAGTATCTGATAGAATGTTCAAATCGTTCAGAATTATAACATTATAAAAATGAAAAAGACGTGTTTCATAGCATGAGTGGAATCACATTTATGTTGTGGTTGCGGCCATAACAAAACTATATTACTGTGCCACAGAAATAACCCTACTAAAAATGCCAGTGAAAGCTATATCTAGCCCATAAAAAAACATTAATATATCATAAACCTTTCCATGCTCGCTTCATAACACAACTCACACATAAACAGTGTTCTGTGGCAGGACAGGGTTGTGCTGTAACCGGTCATTTCCCCGAACACGACGCAAAACCAGCTCTCAAACTCTTCAGCGCGTCAGACTATATACTTTTACCTGCGCTATTTTATAAGCGGTTTTCCTTTATTTTCTTTCTTTTTTTGTGCAACGTCAACCTTTCATTTCACAGCAGCAGAACATTAAATAAGCAACATAAATCAGATAATATTATTTATATTTTAAAATGCAGTATTTTTAATAATGGCATATTCAATAGATGTCACTACAAAACACAAACAAACATAACATTTTTTTTGCTTAATTTCACCTCTATAATGCTTTTTGGGAAATAATGCAGCAGACGAATGTTATCTATTTGTGTAAACTTGTGTAAAAACTGAACTTTTAAATAATCGCATGATTTTAAGGACCGAGATATTGTCTCTGTTCAGTGACGTCTCAAATGCTCTTTCACATTTCCTCATGAACTGTTTTTAATAGGACTGAGAATTTACACAGCAGTCCATCCTCTACACACCACACACACACACACACACACACACACACACACACACACACACACACACACACACACACACACACACACACACACACACACACACACACACACACACACACACACACACACACACACACACACACACACACACACACACACACACACACACACACACACACACACACACACACACACACACACACACACACACACACACACACACACAGGACCAGAGAGGTCTGCTTTTCATCAGCGTAGGCCAGCACCAGCTGGAAGCTCTCTCACTGTCTATAATCCATTATCGGAGCAAATGGACGTACTCCCAAAGAGATCCTTCAGAGCTAAACATGGACAAAAGACTCGACCCGGTCCCTCCAACAGTGACTCAGCAGCACAGAAACAAACCTCACATTGTTCCAGAACCCAATGCGTGGCGGTCAGGCGGCTTTGAGATCACATTTAGGAGCAAATGAAGATTTTACAGACTGGACATGTTGAGAGGTCTTTTGGTGACGATCCTACAAACATCTCCGAAGCTCAAATCACTCTCTGTAGGTCTGTGAAGGTCTGTGCTGGACCTCCCTGAAGAGAATCAGGAGATATCATCTGTTTTACTTCAGTTTAACTCGGTCCTACAATGACGTTTCTGTTCATTAATTATAGGGTGAATTCAGGTAAATTCACTTTCTTTCCAATTAGCCTGAATTAACCCTAGTATTTATCAGCAGCACACAGACAGATGCTTTCAATTCACGGAAAGTTCCTGAAATTGGTCAAAAACACAGGCATCGTAGTAAATGCATTCATTGAAATACATAAACTGAGCAAACTCAAGAAGGGTACATCTCTCATTAGAGCTGCTTTTTATAATTACAATGTGTAATAAAGCCATATAAGTGTGACTTGATTATTGTCCATTTTACTGAGCGACTCTTTAATAAACTTTTACCCTCTTGTCGACACCTCGGAGGTCACCGGCCCAGCGTGACCTTTGCGTGTCCTTTCGTGACCTCTGTGTTTGTCCGTCTGTATCGTGAGCCGATCCGAGTGTTTCTGACAGGCCGAGACCGTCGGGTTTCCTGCAGTTACACACCAGATTTATGACCTCCGGGTCCGTTGTGTCACGCCACAGTCATGGCTTTTCTCTTACTCGTTCCTTGCATCAGTTCACACGATATCGTTTATATTATTATACATTCACTATTATATTATGCATTCATATGCTTCAAGAAGAGGCGGCGTGTAGCTGCATTAAAAAGAAAAACAGCTAATAGCAATAATAATAATACATTTACTTTTTAAATATTATATATACTTTTAGGCTAAATTTGGACACTTTATACCTTTGAGATCATCGTGGGACAGAAAAGACCAAATTACAGTATTTTCAACTATTCACACACTTTTCAAAACTGTGCCTCTATTATTAATTTTCACAACTTTAAACACAAATCTGAGAATTGCACGCTCAAAATGCAAAATGCTTCATATTTCTTGCAAAATGATGCACTGCATTCAAAACATCACAAACATATCTCAAAAGCAAACATTTGCAAACACTTATTAATTCCGGTTATGTTTTTTTGTGTTGCATAGATAATTTTTTTGCAAAAAGACTTTTATGAAATTGAAAACTGAGTCAAAGGCCGAGAATTAGTGCACATGCTTTCAGAAATTGTGTGACAAGTAAAGATTTTGAAGAAAAAAACTGTAAAAAGAAGAAAAAGCCAATAGCAATAATAATTATTATTTATATTGCATTATGTATTTAATATTAAATATTGCAGCCTAAAACTTTTAGAGTAAATGAAGACACTTTTTACCTCTGAGATCATTGGGGGAAAGAAAAGTCCCAATTGAACTGATATTAAGGCTCGTTGTTCAGTTTATTGACAGGTCATCGTGTTCTCTGGGATCATCCCAACATCAGGACCAATACAAACGCAGGAGTCCACGCACATCCCAAACACGCATTGTTCGTCCAGAGAGCGCAGTGCAAGGCGAGATAGCGGCGATAACAGTATTTGTGTACTCGTGTTTATTTGAACGAGGCAAACAATGAGTCTGCGTCCGCGTCAGGGAAGCAATAACTGATGTGCGATTGTAATGAAATGGTAAGAATGGCGATTGTAAGCAACTGATTGGCAAGGGCTGCCTGTCTGCATAAACAGATGAGTAGATAGAGGGATTATTTGGACTACCTGATAGAGGTGAGTGTGTGTGTGTGAGTGCGCGTGCATGCGTGTGTGTGTGTGTGTTGTGTGTGTGTGTGTGTGTGTGTGTGTGTGTGTGTGTGTGTGTGCGCGTGCATGCGTGTGTGTGTGTGTGTGTGTGTGTGTGTGCGTGTGTGTGTGTGTTGTGTGTGTGTCGTGAATCTGTGAGAACTCAGCAGAGGATGCGTTCTCTCTAAACACTGGTGTTTCTGGAGACGAGCCCGAGAAACTGTCTGCTTACATCGCAAACTCTTTTGTGCTCTTGCCTGAGATTTATATTATTACATCACAGCGTCTAGAAACATAATAAACGCGTGCGATTTGCATTTATTCTCATTCTATAACGCTTCAGGAAGAACAACGCGGGATGTTATTCTAGTTTGTATGTGTGTGTGTCTCTCTGTGTGTGTGTGTGTGTGTGTGTGTGTGTGTGTGTGTGTGTGTGTGTGTGTGTGTGTGTGTGTGTGTGTGTGTGTGTGTGTGCATATGTGTGTGTGTGTGTGTGTGTGTGTGTGTGTTCATATATGTGTGTGTGTGTGTGTATATATTTATATGTGTGTGTGTGTGTGTGTGTGTGTGTGTGTGTGTGTGTGTGTGTGTGTTGTGTGTGTGTGTGTGTGTGTGTGTGTGTGTGTGTGTGTGTGTGTGTGTGTGTGTGTGTGTGTGTGTGTGTATATATTTATATGTGTGTGTGTGTGTGTGTGTGTGTGTGTGTGTGTGTATATTTATATGTGTGTGTGTGTGTGTGTGTGTGTATATATATTTATATGTGTGTGTGTGTGTGTGCTGTGTGTGTGTGTGTGTGTGTGTGTGTGTGTGTGTTTATATTTATATGTGTGTGTGTGTGTGTGTGTTGTATATATTTATATGTGTGTGTGTGTGTGTGTGAGTGTGTGTGTGTGTGTGTGAGTATATATATTTCTGTGTGTGTGTGTGTGTGTGTGTGTGTGTGTGTGTGTGTGTGTGTGTCCCTCTAATGTTTCTAAAGGTAGCTCATCGGGTCCTGCTCATGATAACATCTCAAAACAAGAAGCCAGCCTGCTGTATATTTTCATAACGTTTATAACTCGAAGTAAAGCAGCTTCTTGTGATCCCAGGGTTGGGGGGGGGGGGGGGGGAATGAAACATGTAAACAGAATTAAAAGCACTCCGAGTTTTTATAAAGATGTCTTTATTTGTGTTTTATGAGCTTTGTTAATTTGAGAGCTTTGCCGACGGATTGCGACTTTACGATGTTGACCTCTGGAACCCCGAGCGGCTTCATCTCTCTCTCTAGTGCTGTAGATAACCGCGGGGCATGTTGTCACACCACGTGGGGTAAGTTGTAAAAATAAGGTCGCTAATGATTATAATTACACTTTCTTTCTGGTCCGCGTTGTAATTATAATCATTAGCGACCTTATTTTTAACATAAATGTGCGCGTCTTCCAGTGCCATTCAATGAGTTTTACTTGTAAAACAAAATTAATAATAAATCAATAAATAAAATCGTTATGTTTGATATTGCAAACTTGTATTTGTTACCATATTATTTTAGTTAATTACCATAACCAAAACTCACTAGTTTGTAACGCAAATAGTTGTACCCTTAACTGCACTTTATACCTTACAAAAATTAACCATGGTTTTACTACAAATAATAATAATAATCACAATAATAATAATACAATTTGTGGTAACCACAAATTAACCGTGGATTTGCAACACTAATCATAGTTAAACCATGGTATTTGTAGTAAAACTGTGATTATTCAAATGGTAAGCTAATCAATTTACCAAAAAATAAAACTACAACAACAATACTTTTACTATAATACAACCACAATTTTCACAAGGGTATTATTATGATTATTATTATTATTACTTTCAGCTAATGAAAGTCTTACACATTCACAGATAATTGCTTCTGCGGAGCAAAAACAGATTAATAAAATGAACAATTAAAACCCTGACAATGATATTAATGTAGTCCTCACATCAGAATAGAACATAGAATATGATTTTAGCAATAGATAATATTTACACTAAGTGCAAATAGAATATGTTTTTAGCAATAGATAATATTTACACTAAGTGCAAATAGAATATGTTTTTAGCAATAGATAATATTTACACTAAGTGCAAATAGAATATGTTTTTAGCAATAGATAATATTTACACTAAGTGCAAATAGAATATGATTTTAGCAATAGATAATATTTACACTAAGATGCAAATAGTTTACTAGAATAGATAATTGCTATTTTTCACCCTATTCACCTCATTGCACCCAATATATTATACATTTAAAACAGTAGCGATAATAACGTTTTGAGTGGTATAGCCATCAAATTAAATTGAATATGGCAATAGATCATATTTACACTACCTGGATAATATTTACACTACACAATAGATAGTGCAAATATTAATTTACACTACTAGATTTTCTTCTATTTATTCTAATTATTGCAAATAGTGGTAATTATCTGCACCTTGGTATTGTAGTACCAGAAATTATAGTTTTAATTCAAATTATTAAATGGATGCCACCTTATTGGGACAATAAAGCCCTACTTATCCTGACCCGACCGATAGGCTACTTTTATTTTCATCTATTTGATTATATCCTTCATTTTTATTGAAAGTAAAAGCCTTTCTGATGCGATATGAGATTTGGAAAAGGGAGAAAGCAAAAGGTGGATTCGAACTCGGGTCGATCGCGTCAAAAAGCGCGCGCCTTTACCATCATACATCACTGACGCTGA
>CM049805.1:19816368-19931368 GCA_027422405.1 Ptychobarbus kaznakovi
AATATTTCGATTTTTTTGCACCCTCAGATTCCAGATTTTCAAATATTATCCGATCATAACAAACCATACATCAATGGAAATATTATCTATTCAGATTTCAGATGATGCATAAATCTTAGTTTAAAATAATGACCCTTATGACTGGTTTTGTCGTCCAGGGTCACATATAAGTACTGAGTGATATTAATTATTTACATGCATTTACTATATTGTTAGGTTGGATTAGGGTTACTTGTAATTATGCATAATTTATTGTTATTATAATAGTAAGTACATGTAACACGTGCAACAAACACATCTTAAAATAAAGCATTACCCAATTAATTTTTGTTAATGATTATAGTATATTTTATTTCACACTGTATTTTCTGTTCATGTCAGTGATCACAGGATTTATTATTGCTCGGCCGTGGATAAAGGACACAGACATGTCAAATAAAATACCCCATACGTGAAAAACTATAGCAAACTAAATAAAATCATGCAAATGATAATGTTAAATAATTTTTTTTTTATTTTTGCATTTTTTCAGACGATGCATAAATCTCAGTTTCGAGAAATTGACAATTATGACTGGTTTTGTGCTCCGGGGTCACAATAGAGTAAAACGTTGAACTTCATTTGTCAAAAGGGTGATATTTCAGTTCCCATACTTGCAGATATGGGCAATGATATGGATCAGTTTCATGCTAGACAAGATATGTGTATCTGTAAAAATATATACAACACAATCTAATGAAACAAACTGAATACAATAAAATACAGAGTTCTAAATCTGAACATATCAATATAAATCTGGAAAATATTGTTCTAGATATGTAAATGTAATGGAAAATATTACTTTATTGAACAACAGACATTTATTTTCTGTATTTCACAGTTCTGATCACCTAAAACATAAATAAAAATGATTAATATAAATAAATATTAGCCACCCTTTAAATCTGTAGTTTGAGGAGGTCATGTGTAGAAATCATCAGTTCATTTCTTCGTCACGTCACTGTTTTGTTTCTGTTCATGAAATGCGTGTTTCAGTTCAATATCGTTGAGTTTTTCATTAATACAGTTTTAACCAGAGTTATTTATGGTTACCAAAGATAAACACATTATGCATGAGTTCATAAGTGTTGTTATTGCACTTGCTTCTTAAATAAGGCAACGTGAAAAGTGCCTGATGAAATATTAAGTTGACAATGACAAAGTGCATGAAATATATCTGATGTATGTATAAAAATGTATGTATGCATAAAGAATATGTTTGTATTTATAGCTATATATTCATGATTTATACATAAACATCCAAATGTATAAATAAAGCATGATTAAGATGTAAAACTGTAAAGAGTTTCTGAAGTATTGCTTATGTTTGTGTGGTGATATTTTTAGTTTGGATAAAATCTCGTTCAGAAATGAAGCTTTATTTGAGCTTTGAGGAAATTAGATGATGCAGACACTTATTGAATTTAATATTCAAACATCTACCCCTTCAAACTTAATTCAGCTCATCATGACCGAATTTGGCAGACAAATCATTTTTTATTATAAATATTTTTATGAAAAATGTCAAATTGAAAGACAACAGGAAAACATTCTTAACTAACATACACTTTTCTATCTTTAATGCTCAATTTATTATTTTGTTATCTCTTTATTAATTCTACTTTAAAGAGCTTATATTCTGATGAATGTGCAGTTAAATTAAGTAAGCAATATGTTTTCAATATCGGCTAATTAAAAAGAAAATAGTAATAATGCTATGCAGCATGCTGTTTGCTTTTTTGGAAAAAACTATATTTTTTTTTAAATGAGATGTCCAACATGTGCATTTTAGTTTCTAGCTTCCGATCGCATAAATCTGCATCAGTTCTGTGTGTTATGAGGTGCTAATAAAAGTGCAGCTTTATGAAATCGGTCACTGTGGCGTTTTGTTGTACAGACGGTCAGAGTAAAGCGGCGGCCGTGGCTCGTTCCCCTCCCTTCCCAATCACATCGCTCCGTCCCGTCTCCAACGGCTCTCTTGGGACGGGCCCAGTAATGCTGCACTGCTGAGAAAGCGGTGTGCAAATGTTAATATAATCCACCGTTCTTCAGCAAAGTCAATAAACAGGGCCACCCAAATATCTAATTAGTGTGGGTGTGGAGGACAGGAAATGGATTCGCAAGAACAACCCCATCACCATCATCACCAGCCCAAAGGCACAGGCTAGGAATGAGGGAACATGGGACGGCGACAGCGCCGAGCGCCTCTGAGCGTCTCAGCCAGCACACTCAGACGTCTGGACACTCAAAACGGGTCGCAAAAAGCTTTGCACGCAAATATAAAATTGTGCCAAGTTTTTTATTTAATGCACAAGTTGGAGTGCATATGCAACATGCATGCAAAAATATGCAACATGCATTCAAAATGTGCAACATGCATGCAAAATATGCAACATGCATGAAAAAATATGCAACATGCATGCAAAAATATGCAACATGCATGCAAATATATGTAACATGCATGCAAAAATATGTAACATGCATGAAAAAATATGTAACATGCATGCAAAATATGCAACATGCATGCAAAAATATGCAACATGCATGCAAAAATATGTAACATACATGTAAAAATATGCAACATGCATGCAAACTCCTTCAATTGTGTTTAAAAGCATCGTGAAGATGGCTGAGATTGTCCAGATTGAGCAGAGCTGGAATCCACACAAAGACGGAGCTCAAATATAAGAGCTTTTTTCATTTGTTTAACATTTTAGTCACCAGACGTTGATTATTCTGAAGTGGTTCACAAATGAGACTTGGTCTTTCCATGATGGTGATGACGGGCTCTCAGAGGCTTGTAACACTACATGCTGCAACTGCATTATTTGTTATCCAAAAATTAAAAGCGAAGAGGGTAAATGGAAAGAATGATGGCCCTCTGTTTCTCATGTTGAGATTGAAGCGATGTGTGTGTGTCAGCAGCTTAATGGATTCCCAGAGTTGAGCTTCACGAGCGGATGAGAGTAAATCTCTGTCCTGAACACACTAGAACAGCAACAACAGTCATCCTGAACAAAACGGCATGCAAATACATAATATGAAGCAATATCAGTCTTTCCGTGGTGCTATTCTGTGTCAGGAAACTCCAAGGTTTGTCAAGCTACTCATCATTAAAATAGTTTTAAAGGAGGTTAGCTAGACTATACACACTGTAGTCTACATATTTTCCAGTTTACGGCATCTTTTGAGTCATGAAATGTCAACTACTTGAAAACCCACGTCAGCCCATGAATCCCAGCAAATGTTGCGTCATCCAGTCAGACACAGTTGACTGAGCAAAGCATTTAAAACTGAACTAAACGACTGAACTCTTACGGGATTGTGAGTTCCCAGCATGCACTGCAGCAATAGGATTATTTCGCTGTTTGCTGACTTTTATTGTGTCATTATTGATTTTGTTGTTGTGATGTTCAGAGCACATCGTTTCACATTTGTTGATTATCACCGTTCTTAAAGTTTATGCATCAGTTGTTGAGGTTTAACTGTTAAAACTAAATCCCAGATATATTTGCTTTGTAGCATGGATTGCTTTCAGAAAGAAACATAGCTGAGTTCATTTATGAAGCTCCTATATTACTACATATGTGACCCTGGACCACAAAACCAGTCATTAGGGATTTTTTTTTTAATTGAGATTTATGCATAATATGAAAGCTGAATAAATAATATTTCCAATGATGTATGGTTTGTTATGATCTGACAATATTTGTAAAATCTGGAATCTGAGGGTGCAAAAAAATCTAAATATTGAGAAAATCATCTTTAAAGTTGTTCAAATGAAGTCCTTAGCAATGCATATTACTAATCAAAAATTAAGTTTTGATATATTTACGGTACAAACATCTTCATGGAACATGATCTTAATATCCTAATGATTTTTGGCATAAATAAAAATGTATAATTTTGACCCATACAGTGTATTGTTTGGCTATTTCTACAGATATACCTGTGCTGCTTATGACTGCTTCTGTGCTCCAGGGTCACGTATATAGCTACCAAAATGATAGATCAGTTTATTGTGTTTCTAAATGAATGTTTGCTGAACAAGAATAAGTTGACATATACTTGCAACGTTTCTCATGTTGTATGTTGTGGAACCATTAAAATAAAGTGTTAGATATTAATCAGACAGTCTACTAATAATCTAATGACTGCTAGTTGACATGTAGTTGCAGAGTTACTCACTGTTAGTAGAAAAGTGTCTAAAGTTGGACTATTGAAATAAAGTTGTTACTGAAATCTGTAGTTGCCTCAATACATTTATAGGCAGAGTGAGACATTTTGCATTTAGTTCAAACTGACAAAATAGTGTAGCAATTATTTAGACAATAGTTGAGGGACTTAAACATCTGAATGTTTCAGTTTAGAGATTAAAAAAATAATACTAGCTAATCGATAATAGCTTACATATCATAGACTTCAGGTTTGTAATTAGTACAAAAAAGCTCTCAAGTGACAGTGTTACACTTGAACAGATTTACACTAAATACAACTAGAATCACATTTCTACAGCTCCTCCAAAGCCACGATACACAGCAGTATTTAAACATTCGGTCACACTTTAGAATATTAACTATGACTTTCCCCTCAATAAATCCCTGATATGCTGCTTTTTATTAATTAGTATGGTAGTTGTTAAGTTTAGGTATTGGGTATAGGATTAGGGATGAAGAATAAGGCATTGATATGTGCTTAATTACTATAATAAATGGCTAATATTGTAGTAATATGCATGCTAATAAGCAACAAGCTAAGAGACCCTAAAATAAAGTGTTACGAAACATTTGAGTACAAAACAGACTGGTTCAGTAGCTATATCTTCAGAACGAACAGTGAATCTGACTTGCATGGCCACATACTGAGAGAAAGCAGATTTTAGGAGCTTTGATTATGGCCTGTTGTTGGAAAAAGTAGCTCGTTCCTGAGTAATCAACATCACTTTGAGCCGAGGAATGTAAGTAGGCGTCATGTCGTTGAGTTGCCCAATGCACTTTACAACACGACTTGCTTTTGAACTCCCTCGACGCGATGTGCTCGTTCTTCTTGCACTTGTTCTGGGAACGAGCTGTCGTAGATAACACGACCACCCAAGCGCGCCGTGACGTGCTCGAGACAAGATAAGCACGAGGAGGCGCGGACACCTGAGGAACGGTGTGAAGCACGAGGGCCGATAGCGTGATGAAAGTTATACGGGACTTGATTGCTGCTTACCTTGCACGACTGCAGTAAGTGGATGCACATCAAGGGGCTAGTTAGTTAGCATAAACACTGCACTTAGCCAAATGACCTCAGGGACCCACACGGGCGTTTGGGGGAAGATGCTTTGCGGTGACGTTCAGTAATGAGCGCATGGGTTTCTGGGAGATCTCTTCAAAAGCTCATGTGAACGTGGCGTTGATAGTCTGAGTGCAGCGGCACCTGAACTAATATTTGCACAGATCTCGGTGTTCGTTCCTCTCATATAGACTAGACTCGACCTAGTTTTGGGATTCGTGTTGGCTGTGATAGCGTCCTACAACATAACATTTACCTGCGGCTTGTTAGAATCACAAGGTGGACTCCTGAGAACCCAGAAAGCGAATCTCTCAGAACCGCTCCGGTTACAGCCGTTTCTGGGCCAAATCGCTTCGGATCACGAGCAGAGCCTTCAGAATTAAAGTCTACTGCATTTCTGACATTCCTTTGAGTTTTGCCTCTTAACTTCACTTTTACCTCCTCATTCCGACAATGTAAACATGGTATAATTTCCCGCGAACTCCTTTGGTTTCTTCAAGTCCTGCAGACTTATAGATCACGTGTGAACAACTCTGTGCTGCATGTAAACACATTCAAATAAATTATATATATATATATATATATATATATGCATTGTTTTAAACTATCACAACAGATAACATTTCTTAGTTTTTTATTTATTCACTTAATTCACTTTTAGGCACAGATTTATCCCCAAAATTTGGTTAAGAATAGGTTAAGTACACACACATTTACTTCATTACCTAAAGGGGGGGGGGGGCAGTCCACAGACTTCTATTATTTTCTTATATACAGCTAGTTATAAATACAATACAAATCCTTTTGCATTTTTATAATTTAGAAAAACAAGTATTGACTTTTTACAAACAAGGATGTCCCCAAAAGGAGGTTTTGTCAGATTTAGCTAATATTTGGGTTAAATTAGTCCCCTATATGGTGAAGTACAGAAACAAATGAAGATTATATATATATAACTAATAATAAATACTATGGGATAACAAATAGACCTTATTACTAAAAAACAAAACAAAACCCCAAACATGTTATATTTTTAGATTTTACCCACTGAATATACTGAATATTTCATATTAATAAAACGTTGTTAAATATACCGAGCAGCTTTATCATGCAGATTGCTAGTTTTTATTGCATCTTCTCTTTGTTAATGTATCTGTTTGAGTCCCGTTGATCCTCTCTTTTCTCATTTTCCCTATATTTGATCCGTCAGATTGATATTTGATTGACTTTAAGCTTGTTTTAATGTAACTCTTTGCCTGCTAGTTATGGTCTCTGCATATAATAATTGGTATTTATAAACAAGCAGTAAATCCTGGACCAACCTGAAACACGGGCTTGTATCAGCAGCAAAGCCAGCTTCATCGATCCCATGCTTGTGTCTGAGATTGGTGAGAACACGAGACGTAACATGATAAGTATTCGTGGGTTATTGATAATATGCATCTTAATCTACGAATGAAAGATGAAACATCCAAAAGCAAACCCGTGCCTGAACACATGAGACCACACAGGTCTTTTTCTTCTCTCTTTACATGATAAATGACATGAAATCTGTGTTTACCGGGCAGTCTATAATGAACAATAGCTTGACAGACCTTGTGCTCTGTTTGGGGATTTTCCACATCAGGTTTTCATAATGCTTAAATACAAATATTAAAGCATTAAACGTCCTTTAATCATCAATATAAAGATCACTTAGAGAGCTCAATCTGCAAATGAGGATTCACATCTAATATGAATTTACCTTTAAAGTCCAAGTCATTTTTCACAATAAATGTCGTTTCAAAGCAGCTTTACAGCAAATTATGACATTAACGTATATCTTCTTAATAGCTTATAGTTTTTTGGTAACACTTAATATTGTAATGCCTTGCAATGCACCTTATAATGCATTGTATGATCTCATAAATAACTGTAACCATAAAAATATATTTTGTTATGCCTTAAAACTTCACATATTCTAATGCACTTTAACATTGGTTTTAATTATTTATGAAAATATATAATTCATTGCAATTTACATTAGCTTACCTTTATACACTGAAACAAATAATTATTCATTGAATTAACATTTTTTTAAAGTAAGTTTTGCAATCAATTTTTTTTACCTACATTTAAATAGTTTAGTAACTTTCAGCAAAATGTGTTTATTTAAATTAGCTAAAATTAATTGATTGCAACCACTTGCCTTACATTTTCAATTAATCATTTTTTCATTATAATGCACATTTTTTAAGTTCTTCTATACTGTGCAATACAAAAATCATCAGATGAAATTATTGTTATATATCTAAACACTGAAAACGTTTGAGATTTTCGCTTGTTTAAATGCAGCGTCACTAAACTCGTATTAATATCAGCTTTCATGCTTTACAGCAGTCAGTCTTATTCTTCATTTCAGTCGCTTGAATTATTGGACTATATATAGATAGTAAAATGCAGTAGTTTTGGGTCTTGTAGTTAAATGTCAAACACGTGTTGGTGAAGTATCATCTTCCATGTGCTGGCTCTGAGGCATGTGTCAGATGTGGGACAGGGCCGCCTGGTTCAGCTGTTGAACTCTTCACACACAGAAACTCAGTCAAACAGGACTGAACCGAGTCTAATACTGTCACCTAACAGCCCCTGTGAGAACGCTCAGATGGGAAAGCACACGGCGCTGAGCCTGGCTAATATTGTGCTTCCATCAAGCGAGGCTTACGACCGAGGCACTGCAGCAGTGTTTGCACAGAAACGCTGGGATTTAACAACCTGGGTTACAACAACAAGCCCAGCTCCTCGTGTGGCACCAGATTAGATGCGGCGCTGCTTCAGCCGGGCATTAGCACATGGTTATCATTACATTAATGTCCGGAGTGTTTGCTTACATTCGCTGGCTGTGCGATAATCTCGCAGATTAGGAACGAGGCGGATCCTGATTTCATCTGAGCGATGGCTGGCTCTGGCCGTATCTGTGTGGATTCATTTTACATCCATGTATGATCACACGGACCTGACAGAAGCCCTGGTGTGTCTACACGAGGATGCATGGAGCACAAAACCAGTCACAAGGGTCACATTTTCAGATTTCTGCATCATCTGAGAGCTGAATAAATAATATTTCCATTGATGTATGGTTTGTTATGATCAGACAATATTTGTAAATCTGGAATCTGAGGGTGCAAAAAAATCTAAATATTGAGAAAATCATCTTTAAAGTTGTTCAAATGAAGTTCTTAGCAATGCATATTACTAATCAAAAATTAAGTTTTCATATATTTACGTACAAAATATCTTCATGGAACATGATCTTAATATCTAATGATTTTTGGCATAACATAAAAATGTATAATTTTGACCCATACAATGTATTGTTTGTCTATTTCTACAAATATAGCTGTGCTGCTTATGACTGCTGTTGTGCTCCAGGGACACATGTTTGATGTTAAGAATTTGAGTTGAAACACTTAATGCCATTTTAATGACACGAAACAATCAAACAATGTAAAACTAAAATTAAAACATAATCCTGCGTAACTGTGGAACTGAATCAATATGAAGCCACTATAACAGCACTGTTAAAATACCAGCGTCATAATCCAGGTCACAAAGACCAATTTTGTCACCAGATTCCAACAATATATGCATAACATAATTTCATGCAAATACAATTTTTTTTAATGAAATTTTGTATCCCCCCCCAAACACTGTGAAAACTTTCCAATTTATTTAACTTAAAAATTGAACTGAGTTGAAGTTTCTATGTTATCAAACTGCCTCGACGAGCCATTTCAGCTCAAACATTGTCTGGTTGAATCGTAAAAAATCAAAGTTGAAGTTGATTGAAAATTATTTTTGTTATGTAATGACTTATTTATGACATGTGTCCCTGGAGCACAAAAGCAGTCATAAGCAGCACAGGTTTATTTGTAGCAATAGACCAACAATACATTGTATGGCTCAAAATTATCATTTTATTTTATGCCAAAAATCATTAGGATAGTAAGATCACATTCCATAAAGATATTTAGTAAATTTCCTACTGTAAATATATAAAAACTTAATTTTTTATTAGTAATATGCATTGCTAAGAATTCATTTGAACAACTTTAAAGATGATTTTCTCAATATTTAGATTTTTTTGCACCCTCAGATTCCAGATTTTCTAATAGTTGTATCTCAGCCAAATATCAATATTTAGAAAATGTCAGTAATTATAATATTTTGGTTGTAGGTTTGTTTGCTGAGGTTGGGTAATTTATTATTATTAGTATCATTTCAATACATATTTTTTTCAATACTTAGTTCTGGCAAACATGAAGGGTGCTAAAATAGACCTTTTAAGTGCTAAATATTATAATGTAATTAACAATGCCATGTCTGTGTCTTACACTGTATTTAAACAACCCCCCCCCCACCCTGAAAGAAATGTCAATAATGACATATGAATGATAATAGAAGTAAATGTGTAGCATCTCTGTTCAGATCCAGTCCTGCTCTTTTAAAGCCGATTGCCGAGACATTTCCAAATTCAACTTTCCCCTAAATTGTTAAGCTCATAATATAATTTGTAATGCAAAACAATAATACTTATTTTATGATGATACAATTTCACTGCACTGAGGTTTCTGCAGTTGAAGGCAGAAGGCTGTATTTATTGAGCGTGTCAGCAGGGGGCGCAATCCAACCCTGGATACTTCTGTGTGTGCAGAAACACTGAAGTCAGTGTCTCCGGGTCATCTGACGAGCTTTCATATGTCCGATTATTATGCATCCAATCTCTCACAACAAGTAATAACTCAGCTTTTCTGATTCTGAGCAGATGACGCCGGCTCCCAGCATAAGTGCGTTCTGGACTTGAAACCTGCATCTGTCTGGATGTGGGATGATTGTTGGCTAAGAGCATAATTGCAGCGTCTCTGTTTGTCTGAGGCAGCAGGCATGACCGTGTGAGTCTGACCTTTGACCTCACAAATTACATGCATTTCTCCCTCTTCCTGTGTCTGTTTCCGAGACGGACGGCTGCGTTTAGGACACTCGGCCTGTAGGGTCCCGTGTGTCTGGACCTCGAGTGAACCCAAAACGTCCCGCGTCAAATTCCTCGCATGCACACCGAGAGGATCTTTAATTCAGATTATCCTGGTTTGTCATAATAGAGGTGAAATACAGGACGCATCCAGACGCTTATCAGAGTAATCGTCTGCAGTATTTATACTTCTCCACCTATAAATTGCTGTGAATGTTTGGGCCTGAAGAGCAGCGCTGTATTTATTGAGTCTGTAGGCAGAAGAGGACCACCCTGTTACCACTAAAGCCACCTAAATCCAGCCCGGAGTCCCAAACCTCCTTTGGGAAAAACTGTGGGGTTTTAGGGAATCGGATAATAAGCTGCATCTGCTTGATTCCTCACACAAACGTGAGATAGGAAGAACTGCGTCTGCTTTATGATTTATCTTTATTCAAATGATGTACGGTTAGAAATAATCATGCAAAGTGTGTCAAAAACTGTTTTTATACTTGAAACAAAAGAAATGTTAACAGAAATAAACTTTTTTTTCAGCTAGTCACTTTTTAGTATATTAATTTAATGTACTAAAATAAATAAAACCAAAACTGAAATAAAAATGAATAAAAAAAAAATAATTATTGCAAAATATTATAATAGTATCTCTGATGATAGTAAAATAACACTGGCACACAACAGTCAATATTATGAGGACATAACTGAATTTTTGATCATAGAATTATGTCTGAACAAAAGAAAGACACAAAAAGTCACATTATATTTAAGAAAAATATTACTTTAAAGGCTGATATTGAATTGTATATTTTAAAATGTTAATTAATAAAATAAGATATTATGTAGATTTCACTGTTTTACATACATTTTGACATATTGTATATTATTGTATTACATTAAATAGATTATAATGTAAAAAAAAAAACATTGATGCAAAAAGAGTATTGCAAAAAATAAAATAACATAAAAAAATAAACTCAGAAGTAAAATGGGTTGTTATTGAAGTGTTTTTTGTCCTCAGTACTAATCAGTAACAATTAACACCAAACCTAAAATATGTAGTTTTTAAACTTTCCTTTTTTACAACTGCTGTCAGTGTTTGGTGTTTGCTGGATGTGCTTAATACTCATGCAAAAATCACAATGATGCTAAAAATACTTCATGTTATACATTTTACAGTCTTTCTTTTGCTGTAAAGTGGACATTTTACAGTCTTTTTTTTGCTGTAAAGTTTACATTTTATAGTCTTTTTTTGATGTAAAGTGGACATTTTACAGTCTTTTATTTTGCTGTAAAGTTTACATTTTACAGTCTTTCTTTTGTTGTAAAGTGGACATTTTACAGTGTTTCTTTTGCTGTAAATTAGCTGTAAAGTGGACATTTTACAGTCTTTCTTTTTCTGTAAAGTGGACATTTTACAGTCTTTCTTTTTCTGTAAAGTGGACATTTTACAGTCTTTCTTTTTCTGTAAAGTGGACATTTTACAGTCTTTCTTTTTCTGTAAAGTGACATTTTACAGTATTTTCTTTTGCTGTAAAGTTGACATTTTACAGTCTTTTTGTGCTGTAAAGTTGACATTTTACAGTCTTTCCTTTGCTGTAAAGTGGACCTGGGCTTGTTTTTGTCACATGAACAGCTTTTAGGCTTCAGTGACAGTCTGACTCAGTTAGAGTCAAACCTAGAGTCAAAAATAGATGTAACATTTACTGAAGTGTTGAAACCCTTTATTGTGACACTAGACATGACTGTTTTCAGCAGTTTCGCCACATGCGTGCATAAGCCGTTTTATCCTCCTCATAACAAGCGTTCATGCCTAAAGCTGTGTCCACTGTGATTGCACATGCTTTGTGGCTTATGCGTGTGTGTGCTTGTTCTGTTCCTACAGTAGATGCCCCTCAGAAACAAGGTCACATTCACAGTACAATCAGAAGGGAACAATTACAATAAAAACACTGCAATAAAACATCAAATGTGCTGTCCAAAAAGCATTCAATACAATATCAATCCTCAGGTTCTCTCTATGGGTTTGAGTCAAATGCTAATATTTCTTCAAATAAAAAATAGTCTTATTTTATTCCAAAATAAATGTTTTTGGTAAGAGTTTAGTAAAGGGACCAATTCCCACTATTAACTAGTTGCTTATTATTAACATATTGTCTGTTTATTAGTACTTATAAAGCACATATTAATGCATTACCATATTCTTCATCTTTAATCCTACCCAACACCTAAACATAACAACTACCGCACTAACTATTAATAACCAGCACATTAGTTGTTATAATTAGAGTTTATTGAGGCAAAAGTCGTAGTTAATAGTTTGTTAATAGTGAGAATTGGACCTTAAAATAAAGTGTGACCACGTGCTCTTTTTTTGTTATTGAAAATGAGTGTTATTCCAGCAAATATTGATTTATGAACTCTTCTGAAGCTAAAACATTGGTATTGTGTTGTCAAAAAATGAATATAAACATGCATATTTTTTGTCATTTTAAAACTTGAAAGAAATGTTATGAGTAGTTTACAGAATAAAACAAAAATGAAGTTTTACTCAAACACTATAAATCATAAATCCAGAGAAAAGTAGAAATAATAATATTTTTGTCATAACTGTATGTGTGTGTAGTATGCATATATGTAATTTTTTCAACAATTTAATCTAAAAATACAAAAAAGTAGTTGTAAAATTCAGAATATAAATATATTTATATTCTTTTTTTTTACTGCACAATTATTGAGACGCCACATTTCATATTTAAAATGAATTTGGCTGTTCGATACCATATGACATCAGAAAACATACTGCAGTTTAAATTATTTTATGGTGTATTTGTCATTATTGCAGTCTGACAAAATAACATATTTTGAAGTATGTTAGTAAACACACAGTTTACGGTTGCCATTGACTTCCATAGCATGGAAAAAAATACTATGGAAGTCAATGGGTACCGTCAACTGTTTGGTTACCAACATACTTAAAACTAGAGATAGTAACAGAAAAAAGAAACTGTTTTGGAACGACATGAGGAGGTGCTTTCCCCTCTACTGTATACGCTCTATAGATGAGAGTGAACCGTATGCGTCTCAATAGAGTAAATATGGCTGAACTTGGGTCAGGACTGCATGAACTGCATGCGTCGAGCAGCAGCATGAAGAGCGTAGTGAGCCTGACGCACAATGATGTTTGTGAGAGAGGGTTGCTACAGCACTTCATGCCAGCCCAGAATAACCCCCGCTCATCACTCATCCCTCTGTGACAGGGATTCTGAGCGTACAGCCGCGGTCATTAGCAGAAGGTCAGCGCTGGATTCCTCCGTTTGCTGTGCTCCTCCCTGCTGGGACGGGCCAGTTGGTCAGAGACCTCAGAATAGAGAAATCTCTGAATGCAGTGGTTCTCAGAGGCATTAGTCAGAAACTGTGTGGTCCTGCTCATATTCACTTGTTTACAGACCATGACGCCGGACGAGAACTGCAGCACGGCACAACATTGTTTTACGACCATTATATTTTTTGTGGAACAGCAGTGGTCTTAAATTGATTGTCAGAATTAGTTTTTATTTTGTATTTTCAGTTTTTATTAAAATTTTAGTCATTTTTTTCTTTAAATATTTTAAATTAACATATGTCTGCATTATTTTATGTTTTATTTTAGTTTCAGTTTATTTTAGTGCAACTAATGGACATGAGAAATGCTGCCTTGAGTTTAAATGAAATAAGTTTATATAAAATAAGTTGTTTGATATTTTATTATTATATGTGACCCTGGACCACAAAACCAGTCATAAGGCTCAATTTTTAGATTTACGCATCATCTGAAAGATTAATAAATAATATTTACATTGATGTATGGTTTGTTATGATAGGACTAATAAAAAACTAAGTTTAACTACTAATAAAAAATTAAGTTTTAATATATTTAAATGTACAAAATATCTGATAACACTTTACAATAAAGTGTCATTTGTTAACATTAGTTAATTTATTAACTAACATGAACAAACAATGAACAATGCATTATTACACTATTTATTCATATTTGTTAATGTTAGTTAATATAAATACAGTTGTTCATTGTTAGTTCACGGTGCATTAATGTTTGAATGATTTTAATAATGCATTAGTAAAAGCTGGAATTACCATTAAATCAAGATTAATAAATGCTGTTGAAGTATTGTTCATTCTTAGTTCATGTTAAATAATGAACCTTATTGTAAAGTGTAACTGTTAGAACCACGACATATAACGTCAGAATTGTGTAATTAATCTCAGAAATGCAAGATATCATCTTTTGTAAACAATAATCTTTGTTTACATCTCGATATTCTGAGTTTAAATCTTGCACATCTGACTTTTTTCTCAGCAAAAGATCTGAATTGTGAGATGAAAAGTGCAATGCACGTTAGTGTTTATCTTCCATAAGCCCTGAAGTGGACAGTCTGTGAGGTCAGGAACGCCTGATAATCGCACCGCAGCAGCTGAAGCGCTGAAGACTTTCTTTAATTCTGCATGGAGATGGATGTCTTTGGCCAATCTGTCACGTCTTGTTGTTCTTTAGCATCTCTCGCTATGAGTACGACATTTTTAAGATGCTGTGTCTAGTTATTAGAAGTTGTGCTCCTTCCAAATATTTTTGTGAAAACACGATGATTCAGGGATGATTCAGACTCGAGTCACTCCAATGGCATGAGAGTATTTTTATAGTTGTGTTATATACACCTACTCTATGTCAAGAGGAAGGATACACTGTATGTGATCAGTCACAGTGTGTTCTGTGTCTTTTAGGTTATCTGAGATTTATTAAACTAAAACTGTGGGAATCCAGTCTGAGTCTAGAACAGACCTAGATGTATACTTCTCTGAAGTCTCAGACTAGATTCATTTGCATGTTTATGAAACTTGATCCACTTGAAAATTAATAAGTCATTACCTTATCATTCTATCAAAAATAGAAATAGTGTAGAAACACGTAGAAATGACTTGTTTCATGCTTAAATCCTAAAGCCTTTATTTGGACAGAAAAACTTTGAGTTTGCACCACGGTTGTTATAGTTTACTAAAATTATAACTATTTAAAAAACATAAAAATACATGAAAATATATAAATGTTGACTGAAATATGTGTCCCTGAAGCACAAAAGCAGTCATAAGCAGCACAACTATATTTGTAGCAATATCCAACAATACATAGTATGGGTCAAAATCATAAATTTTTATTTTATGCGGATATTAAGATCATGTTCTATGAAGATATAACTGCACGCTATGAATCATTATTAATGTAAATGGAACAATGCATTATTAACCAGTTTATAAATACAGCTAAACATGTTTTGTTCTTGAGTATAAATATAATGTTTATTAATTGTATCAATTTATAATTTCTAAATTATTACGTTATTTACGAACCAGTTATTTAGGAGTTGTCAGTGGTTCAATATCATAATGTAAGTTTAATACATTATTTAATTGTACATTTATAAATCGCACATGATTATAAGTGCTCAGTGTGTTAATAAATGCTTTATTAACACATATTCCTGCTGTACCGACATATTATTTGTGTGAACATATCTCATAATTTATGACTTTATAGCTCACAGTTAAACAGACAAAAAAATGTTTATACCTCACAGTTCTGATTTTTGAAGTTTTTTTTTTTTTCTGTTAGGAAGATAACTAGCCTATTCTTTGAATTTGCTTAAAATCAAGAACAAGGCATTTATAGCTGTATTAAAACAGCTATTAATGATTATTAATGTTGGGACAATGCTTAATAAAGATGATGACATTAATAATGCTTAACTAATACAAGCATGCAGTCTGACATATTGTTTATATTTCTGTTTATAGCACATAGAGTATCTGGCTATATTGAATTTTGAACATGATTAATCCTGATTCTGACATTATATTTTACAATCATTTATATGACAAATTTTGATATCTCATGATTTTGAGATGATATCTTTCTGTCTTGCGATTCTGAATTATGTTTTGCAATTCTGAGTTTATTTTTCATAATTTTCTCAGAATTGCAAGAAAAACAGTCTGAAGTCTGAGATATAAAGTTACTGTTACCGTACTATTTTTCTACTAGACGTACACGTTCAGTCATACAGGAACAAAACAACACAATGATTTATAAAGCCACTCGTTGTAACATCCATTTATTTTTTACACCTGCCACAAAATATCATAAATCTGAATTATCTTCCTTTGAGAGCGTTTCTCATCAAATACTGATACAAATTGTGATTTAATTGTGACATGGTTAATTAATGAACCTACATGCATCACAATTCTAAAGCGACTTCGTTAGTAAATATACCTTGTTTAAGTTCATATTTCATAATCTGAATGAATAACCCCTTGGGCCTCAATATCCATTCCTGTAATTTATGAATCAGATTATGAATCTCATCTAAACGATTGAGTGTAGTCAGCTTAGTCATATGCACTGCAAAAACAATATTTCCTTACTTAGCTTTTTGTCTTGTTTTCAGCTAAAATATAAACAAATATTAAATCAAGAAGGATTTTCTAGATGTAAAAACGATTGTCTTGTTTAAAAAATTCAAAAGTCAAAAATAAGAGAGTTTTTGCAAAGAACAAGCAAAATAATCTTATTTCAAACAGAAAACAAGATTATTTTGCTTACCACATTGGCAGATTATTTTGTAAAAATTTATAATTTTTACATCTAGAAAATCCTTACATTTTTTTAATATATTTGTCTGAAAACAAGACAAAGAAAATCATTTTTGCATTGTGAGTGTAAGGTCCCACTAAACAATGCATCCATCATAGAAGTCAATGCACTTAAAATAATCAAACGGAAGACACTGGATTTCTCCTTTTATGGAAATAATTAATGCATTAGAGAAGATTAACCAGGAAGGACAACACTGATTATTTTAATTGTACAGCAGTGTCCGGTTAGGCTTGCCGGAGGAGTTTGATCTCATTTGCATGTTCCTGTAAGGTCATTGAGTCACTCACAAACAATAATAACAGGTGCACGAACTTCTGCTTAATTACATTTACTCAAAGGAAGCTAAAAAGCCTTGTTATTTTAAACCTGTATGACTTACATTCTTCCATGGGACACAAAGGAAGAACGTATCATAAAAATAGTCCATATTCCAGTCTTCTGCTGCTTTGTGAAATTATCTGATTTGTTTACCCACCTTGGTACACTTGTGGTGTTCCTGGTCAAT
Organism: Ptychobarbus kaznakovi; assembly: GCA_027422405.1. Classification (NCBI taxonomy): domain Eukaryota; kingdom Metazoa; phylum Chordata; class Actinopteri; order Cypriniformes; family Cyprinidae; genus Ptychobarbus; species Ptychobarbus kaznakovi. Next base: position 19,833,901 of record CM049805.1, read on the forward strand.
TTTGCTCATCAATTTCTCGTTATGATATATTGTTACCCAATATTAGGTTCAATCTTTCATCAGCTTGTTTGGTTTCAGTTAGCACAGGTCTTGTGTTCTTTTTCAAGCTGCTTGAGCGCAGGCCTCATTGATCTGAACTTTTGCAGTTTTTAAGTCAACAATACCAATTAAAATGATCCACAAATAATGCGTTTTCACTCAAAAACTGTGCATATTAAGCTCAGGTCAATGAGGCCTATGATATGCTAATTGAAAGAAAACAAGTTGACAGAAAGATTTAATCAAAGATTCGGTGAGAATATAGCTAAATGAGATTTTTACAAGCAGTTTTTGAAAAGCTGGTCTTTTTTGGATGGAAACATGTATTTTTATTAATATTTTGAAGGACATGTAAATTCAAAAAAGCTCAAACAAACCGTTACGCTGTGCTGCCGTTCTTGATTCGATGAAGTAAAATAAATCACAAATGTTATGTTTATCTAAAGTCATTTTTGCTTATTCGTATGCTTGAATTGAGTCATCGAAGGTCAGCAGCAGAGACATTGGTTATTAAATCGGGATTAAACACATAAACAATAATTTTGTTATTTAATGTCACAGGTTTGTGTCATATTCTGAGTATAAATTTCCCAGTTTTTTAATTTTGAGGAATAGTTAGTAACTGGCATTACTCATTGGAAAAAGTGACTATTTCTTGTAAATGTAAAAGTATTGCATGACTTGAAAAAAGTAATCTGATTGCGTAACTCACGTTACTCATCATGCGTTTCCCCAGCACTGCTCTTCATACGGATGAGAGGAGAGATCGTGTGATTAAATACATCAGCTGTTGTGTTCCTGCGGAGATCGTGTGATTAAATACATCAGCTGTTGTGTTCCTGCGGAGATCGTGTGGTTTGGGAACGAAGAGTGTGAGCAAATGATGACACGATGTCATTTTTAATGACTGATTAGTAGACTTGTGAACTCTCTGTGATCACTATATGATAAATCAGTGCAGCAGGTTTGTTCAGAAACACCTTTGTTGTACACTGTAAAAAATGACCGTGGTTTTAACGGTAAAAAACTGTGAAAATGCTACAGTAAAAACCTGTTAAATGGTTAACGGTAAATTCCTGTAAAATTTACAGGGAAAAAACTAAACTGACTTTCCCAGAATTCCCTGCATTGCATTCAAAATTTTGCTTGAATTTGATGTTTTTCTTTGAAATAACGATGTTTCTTCTCAGTTTTTTAGGGTTGTATGTTACACCTAATGTTGTTAAATGAATGTTTATTGCATATTAATGAGTCTCACCTTGATGGTGTTTCGTGCTTGTGTGAATGACACTGTGCACTTTCTATATGTGTTATTATTTAAAAGCTGCTTGTGATGGGCTTTGGTTCATCAAGTGACTTTCTCCACCTGTAGCTGGTGTGTGGTGAGCGCACTGGGCCGTTTTCCTGTGGCAGCCGTTGCATCATCCAAGTGATGCTGCACACTGGTGGTGGTTGAGGAGACCCCCCCCCCCCTCACATGATTGTAATGTGCTTTGGGTGTACAGCAATACACAATAAAAGCGTCCTATATGGATTATTCATATAATGTACGTCCCAAAATTCATGTTACGTCCTATAAGTGTCTAGGAGTCGTTTTACCATAACAAATTACGTGTCATTCATGTCTGGGCCCTGCCACAGCACCAAACCACAAGATCTCTGTTTTAACAGATTTATTAGAGGCTAGCAAAGCATAGCATTCTTTCAAAAGTACAATTTGGGAGGGAAATAAGGTCTCAGAAGGGGGCAATGCATAACAAACACATTCATTCAGCTTTAGATTAAATTCTTACTAAGTCTCTTAAAAGAAAAGAAAAGTAACAACTGTACGCTCACTCACTGTCTACCACAAACCACTTACAAAATAAACTCACCTCACTACAGTTCCCAAATTGACTGAAACAGAACAAACGATTCATTCAGGATGCCACAAGGAACTCATACTTTGTCACAACAAAGCAACATAACTTTCAACTTAAAGGTTTAGCAGGTTTAGCATTCAATAGCAAACATGCAACTCAACATTCAACAACATTTTCAAGCCAAAAGAATATTATTCATTCAAGGTTCCATGCACTCACGGCTTCAAAAACTGGACTGGGCAGGAGACAGACCATGCTCTGGAGAAGAATTCCCCTTTACATTCATTCATTATTCATTCATTCATTCATTCATTCATTCATTCATTCATTCATTCATTCATTCATTCATTCATTCATTCATTCATTCATTCATCACTCATTCATTCATTCATTCATTCATTCACTCATTCATTCATTCATTCATTCATTCACTCATTCATTCATTCATTCACTCATTCACTCACTCATTCATTCATTCATTCATTCATTCATTCATTCACTCATTCACTCATTCATTCATTCATTCATTCATTCATTCATTCACTCATTCACTCATTCACTCATTCACTCATTCATTCATTCACTCACTCATTCATTCACTCACTCATTCATTCATTCATTCACTTCACTCACTCACTCATTCATTCATTCATTCATTCATTCATTCATTCATTCATTCATTCATTCATTCATTCACACATTCACTCATTCATTCATTCACCCATGCACTCATTCAATCATTCATTCACCCATGCATTCATTCACTCATTCACTCATTCATTCACTCATTCATTCACTCATTCATTCACCCATTCATTCATTCATTCATTCATTCATTCATTCATTCACTCATTCATTCATTCACTCACTCACTCACTCACTCACTCACTCACTCACTCACTCACTCACTCACTCACTCACTCATCCATCCATCACCACATTCTTCATTCATTCATTCATTCATCACCACCTGCTTTTGGTGGTTATGTACAAAACAGATTTCAGTACTTTAATAGGTTGGTATATTAACATTATATCAGTCAGAGAAATCACGGTATTTAACTGTAAGTTTAAGTTAAAACCATAAAACCTAAAATGTTGTTACCGTATGTTTTACGATAGAGTTCCGGCAACCACAGCTGTCCGTTTTTTACCGTAAATTTTACGGATAGTTTTTTTACAGTGTACGAGAGAATGTGAAACTCAAGAAAACAATGAAAAAGACAGTAAATTGCAGAGAACGCAGACAGAATAAAGTGAAGAAGAACTGTTCTGAGAGGTGGCACACGTGTTTTCTTGCTACAGTGGCAGTAAACAGACCGTAGTGTCTGAGCATGTATAGCGTGCCGTGGCCGTCACGCCCTCCTGGCAGCTTCCACAAACCACAATGAGTCGCATCCTCCACGACCTTATGACCCCTCGCCTCTGCTAGCGTCACTGTGCAGACGCAACTGATGCCTGGCAAGAAACGCTACAATAACAACCCGCATGTCAAAACAGCCTCGGCCAGAGCAGGAACAGACTCCTCAGGTGAGGGAGAAAAGAGCAAAGCAGCTACAAAATCACTGAGATGTTAGGACTGTTCCCAGCTGGGAGGTCTGCAGTCAAACTAGGTCACGCTCTAAAGCTAAAGACATTAACTGAACATTAAATACAAATAAATGAAGGTAAAAAAGATGCAGAACAGGGAACACATATTCACAATTAAGAGTTTTGCAAGGCAAGTTTATTTATATAGCACATTTCATACACAGCGGTAATTCAAAGTGCTTTACATAAAAGTGAAATAGTCATAAAAAATACAAAATACCACAACAATAAAAACAAGATATTTAAATACAAACATGCTTTATGCAAACTCTTCCACACGAAGTGAAAAAACCTCCCAAACAACTAACTACTACCCCCGCTTACTTTACTTCTTAATGCTCTGCTTATTTATAGTAAGTACAGTAGTTGTACTAGTTATGTCTATCGTCGAAGGATGTAGAATATGGTCATGCATTAACATGCTTTATAAGTACTAAAAACACATGTCTTCAAATTTTATTTGACCCACTAACTCCAGCACTCTCTATTGTAATTCTATTCTTAAAAAACTAACTAACACTAGGTTTTCTTATCTTCTTGTATTCTATCTGTTTTCTTTTTATGTATTATACAATTAAGAAAAGGCCTCTAACACTATTTTGCTCTATTATTTTTCTATTCTTGCTACATGTACTGCGTTAAGCTAACTGGGCATATTATAGACTTGTGTATCATTGCTCTTTTGTTGGTTTGATTGCTTCTGTTGTCCTCATTTGTAAGTCGCTTTGGATAAAAGCATCTGCTAAATGACTAAATGTAATGCAAATGTAATAAACAGCCAATATGGCAGTAATATGCATGCAAATAACCAACCAGTTAATAGTGAATATGTTCCCTAATTCTAAAGTGAAACAATTCTAAAACTTCTGAGTAATTTCTATAGCGCTTTATACAATACAGACTGTGTCAAAGCAGCTTCATAATAAACAATTACATAACGGTGTTAGGCTATGTTCACACTTGGCGTCTTTTTTGAAGCTGCCGTTGTCTGTTTTACATTATAATCCTACGGAGTAAACAATGTTTTCATTAAAGTCCTCAGCGCGTTTTAAAACGGCACCGCCGGCGTCTTTTTCTGCTGCTCAGAGCGTCTTTTCAAGTTGAAAAAAGTTTAACTTTTCTGAAAAAAAAACGCCCTACGTCAAGCACCCTTTTGCCAGCTGACCAATGACAAGTGAGTGGCGAGTCATTTCCATAACAAGAAAAAGATAGCCGGTAGACAGATCGTACTAGTTCCGGTTCGTATGAAACCGTGCATCATCCCGCCGGTGCTCCTGGACTCACTTGTTGGAAGCACCATACCGTCTCCTTCCCCGTATAATGTCACGCTCCCATAAACGTCGTTGGGAACTGACATACCCTCCCCGTTAACTTTAAAACCCAACATTTCTGCTGCACACAGCGCTAGGCCACCATTGCAGCTATTTTTATAGCAACAGAAGACGCCCTCGGCTGCTATTTGTACCAAAACTCCAGATTTTTATTTTACTAAAAAAGCGCTCTTGCCAACTTCTTCTTGTCAAAAAATACGCCAAGTGTGAATTGCTTAATTGCTATAAATTATCAGTTGTGAAATAATTCAGTTTAAGCTGTAAAGCAGCTCTACAGAAGACAATACTGTCAATTATTCAGCTTAATATCAATGTTAATGCTGCAAACTTAAACTTAGCAGGATAGACTGCTGTTGCAGCACAAATACTGACCAGAATAAACATGACAAAAACTCACATATGCCTTTATCATTTTTCCACACTTAATAATTTAAAGCAAGAAGGCTATTTGGACAGTAACTGTTTCTCATGAGGACAACATCTGCAGTCTATCTACAGTTATGGTTTATCATCTACATTTAGTGACAACTTGGCAGTATAACGCTATCTCTGTCCTGACAGGCGTGCGAGAGGAATAACTTTCCCACTTTCTGTAATTTGTCATAAAAAAGCTGCCAGCCAGCTGCTTACAACTGAGATCCAATTCCTCCAAGCTTTCTGCCAAGTAGTGATTGCACACCTGATGCACTCACAAACCACAAATCACCCGCCGAGGTCAAAGATTCATCCGAATTGTACAATTGAGTCAAAAATCATATTGTATTTATTGTGTTATTTTAGTTTGAAACGTGTCAGTCTGGAATACATCGTGAAGAGTTATTTCTACTGGATTTGTTTGACCCTTAAACATGTTGCTGGTATGCCTCAATGAAGTTATGTCTAGCATAATAAATAAATTTGAATAGTAAATTTCAAAATGATTTGCTAATTAGTTAAACATGGCTAATCACATATTTCATATATGCTCAGAAATGCCACTAAATGAAGAAAAGCCAAGGCTATCACACAATTTGTGCATATTTTACGAGGTGGCTAATTTCGTACGATTTGTCTACACCCCAGTGATGGGTAGGTTTAGGGGCGGAGTTAGGTGTAGGTCATACGTACAAATTAATACGATATATACGTACGATTTAGCAAAAATCATATGAATTTGTGAGAGTGAGGTTGTACAAATAAGCCACCTTTGAATAGCCGTGAGATCAGGACGGAAGTGCCAATCATGAGAGATAATTAAAAAATAATAATAATAATCTTAAACGGCTTCAGAAGTCAATATAATACATAGGCTATAATTCTACAGACATACTCGGTTTGTGGCGTCTCGCTGTTTTTCAGCATCTCACTTATGAGCTAAAAAAAAGAGCTGCTAAGTTGTTAACCACAGTAAATTAACACAAATAGACAGACTTAATTAAACAATATATTTTAGAAAATCACTTTAGACGTCACCACATCAGGTGACCTGTTATTTTAGGGGTTAATTGTATTAGCTCTGGTGTTGTGTTGATTATATATCAAGGTTTAAAAACATAAAGACATAGAAATGACACCGAAACAGCAGCTCTCATGTGCTTATTAAAATATTACACACATAACTAGACACAGCATTTCTCCATTGAAAGTATGCATTCATTGTTTATTATTAGATTCAGTGTTTAACCACATGAAAAGCTTTTTATAGCTAAAAATTATCATTATATAGCCTTTCTTACGTGATATATATCCAGTAAATTGTACTAAAGTGATGAAAATGATAAATCATAAGAGTGCATGTCAGTTTATTTTCCATGCACACGAATCTGACAAAGATCAAAGGAGATAGCAGTCTGTTAAGTAATTAAACTAATAATAATAATAATAGTGCAGCCATGAATATGAGCTGGAATGATCTCTCACTGTTACAGCACACTCCACCCTAACCCCCCCCCAGCGACACCGTCTCACATGTCTTTGGCCTGGATTCAGCACGGCTGTATCTATATCACATATCTTTATAGGAGTCTCCCGTTGCTCCAAACACTATTCAGTCATGGGCTGTTATGCAAGGCCAACAGATCTGATGTTACAGATTTCTGCCATTGGTGGCTATTCACAAAAGATGAAGTGACGTCTGTCCGTACCTGATCTCAACATATCCTTGTCCTTGTTTTAGCACTATGTATTTGATGAGATCAGGCATGTTTCTCCTCATTGTCCTGTCACAGATGCGTGTGTATGTGTGTTTACTTCATGCACACAATAATACAAAATATTATATTATTATCCTCATGAGCCTCTGAACTGGATCTCCCTAAATCTGTTGAATGTTAGCCAACTAACCAACAACCCTGATGAACCCTCACTATTTACTCTGACAGTTTAATGCATTTGTGCTTGATATTGTGATTGGAAATATCATGATTATGAAATCAGATTCCAAAATAAGACCATACATATAAATATAATAGCCTATATTAAAGCGCACACGTTCACATTGCCTCTTATTTGCATGTAACGAAGGACTTCCCAAACTTTGTTTGTCAGGTGAACCTCTTTCACCAAATATAATTTATTGAATACCCCCCTAGACTTTATGAAAATATATTAATAATAAAGTAACGCATGTGTCAATCACATGACATGCAGGCATGCACATTAAATATTTAATGATTTTTAGTAAGTGTTTTATTATAATTGTTGTAATTTTGAATGATTTAATTAATTATTAGCTTTTCATTAAACTCACACACCCCCTGCAGTTCCTTTACAAACCCCCAGTTTGGGAAACTTTGACGTAATGTAAAGTTTACTGCACTTCATGTTTAATATATTTTCTCTTTTTATTTATAATATGGTACAATAATATCACATTTAAATAATTGTGATAAATGAGTTAGATCAAAAATAATCCAAAAGTACTCTGATTATTTCCCCTGAAATGTGTTATGTTATGGATATTAACTACAAGTGATGTTATGTAATTTGAAATCAGTAACGGATTACAATTAGCAATTACAATTGGTTGTTGGACTGTAAAAACTAATCAACGCTTATTTCTACCTGATCTAACCCTTAAATAATGTTGGCATACTTTAATGTAGTGAAGCTAATTATGTCATAATAAATACAGGACTGTCAATCATTTAATCACATTTTAAAAATGAACATTTTAATTGAACTAAAAACGTGTTATTCTTATTAATTACAGTGAATCACATATTTCAATATTTGGCCAGAAATGCCACTAAATGAAAATCTCAAAAGACATTTTTACAGTAGTCAATATAAAAAAAAAAAATTGTTTAATTGTTCTTTAAAATTATAGTTCCCCCCCCCCCAAAAAAAGATTATAATTATGTCATCACTTACTCAACCCTGAATGACTTACATTATGAACATAACACACGTTATTTTGAAGACTGTTGGTAACAAGCTGTTTTGTTTCCAATGACTTTCACTGCATGAATGAAAAAATTAAAACTGATGTGTTTCTCAAATTATCATCTTTTATGTTCCATAGTTTATGTTAGGCCATTGTATCTTAAACGCTTATGTGTAATACATTTAGTTGAATCTCAATAAAACATTTATTTCTAAAGCTACTATTTGTAGTGTCTACTTAATACTTTCTCATTTAACACAAATCTAGCTTTAAATAATCTTTGGGGTACTTTCACAGCGTGTTATTAGAAGTAAATATAGTGTTTGTGTTATTTCTGTGTATTGAACACAATCTCTCATTCCTTCATGTGAACACAGACAAACATCTCGCTGTTTTCCAGCATCTCACGCCATGAGCGCCGTGTCTTTAAGTTAAATGAAGGGCTGCTCTGGGGTGCGTTTCCCAAAAGTATCGTTAGCTAACTTTGGTCGTTAGTTCCATTGAACTCGATTGGTAACGACGGAACAAGTTGCGAACATAGTTGTTTTTGAGAAACACACCCCTGATTGTTTGAATTCCTGCACGATTAATTGCATAAAAGGTCATTAACCACACTAAATGAACACATTGAGAATGCTACTTCATATTTCTAAAACAGTGCTATTTCAGGGGTAAATGCTGCAATAATAATACATCACATAACGATGCTGATGTAGTTTTAAATGTTTACACGTCTCACAATACAACCTAACGATGTTGTATCAATCCTTTCAGTTTCTCATGAAGTGAAAACAGGGTGCGAAGTAACCTTTCAGAAGTGGGCTCAAGGCTGGTTTGGTTTATCATTAGTGAGGTGGATCATGAAATCTGAAGCGTAATCACATTTGCTGTCCTGCTTTATACAGACACAGGTAGCGTTTGAAAGGAAAGCCAGAGCAGGTTACGCCCTGTTGCACTGACTTGTGTACTGCAGGTTGTTGTGTGCTGGCAATTACACAACGACGTCAAAGATTTCTATCTGGATCGCGACTGAAATTTAAATACTTGTACAATATGGGCAGATCTTGCGATTTGATTATCTTGAGTTGAGATAGCACTTAATATACTCACACGCGAGCGGCCTACACATATGAAATATGTAGACTGTCTCGGTATGTGCTGAAACGCGGACAGCTCTTCAGAGACGTAAGCTTTAGTCACCAGCGTTACAGTCTGGAAATACCTGCTGTTTGTTTAGTTAGTTCAGCTTCAGAGTGATCACTGCTGTCTGCTTCAAGAGAGATGGAGGAAGCTACAGTTTACATTACTGCTTACTACAGTCTAATACAACACAGGGTTGTTATCATTAACTAAACTAAAATGTATATATATATATATATATATACATATATACATCTCACTGGCCACTTTATTAGGTACACTTTGCTAGTACCAGGTTGGACCTCCTTTTGTCTTCAGAAGTGCCTTATCTTCGTGGCAGATTCAACAAGGTTTTGGAAACATTCCTCAGCTTGGTCCATATTGACATGATAGCATCAGAGTTGCTGCACTGAATTTTCCCCACATCCAAAGGTCTCTATTGGATTGAGATCTGGTGACTGTGGACATTTGAGTAAAGTGAACCATTGTCATCAGCCCCGTACCTGGCACTAATTTATCATCCCCACCTGAACAGTATTATCCTGGCTATTTATAGCAAGCTTTCTCCTGGGCTCGTTGCAAACTCTTGTTTTACCTAGATGGACATGACTGAGTGATATCGTGGCATCTTTGGGTGTTTTTTTGTTGTTACCTTGCCCGTCTCACGGCTTTTGGACTCTTGATAAAATAAATAGTTACCAAACACTAAATCCTAAATTAAATATAGATGAACCCTTAAAGCTATATATTTTGCACTAACAAGCATCCAATCTTGTAAGATGTGTGGTAAGTACTGCCGCTCCAGTACGTGTGATCACGAATCTCGAAAGTGAAACTAAAAAGGATCGTACCTTCAAAAGCAGTTTTAATGCCAGGCATAATAGCGGCTCCCTGATGCCCGCAATATACAGTATAATGTACCTTTATATACAGGGGGGGGGGGGGTGTCAAGATTTTGAAATCTCCGCATCTACACCTACTTGCACAACCATGGCAAGGACAATCGCGGAAACAAGCGAAGATGACGCAAGCATATTCAAGCAAAAGAAAGTTTTAAATCTGATAAAATGATTCACGTAATTTCCAAAACAGAGAATAATTTGCAATTTGGAGCAGTGCATTTGTTGTTCAGGGCAGATGCTGTGACTATATTGTAATAAATCAGATGTATTCTTGAAACAAATGACTATGTACATTTGCTAAAACAATGGCAAACCATAAAGACAGTTTGCCAGAAAACAGGTCGCTAACAAAGAGGAGATGAACCGACCCAACAGGTTTCAGCATCAGACGGGATTCCCCAACATGGGTTTGGCTCTGAGGTCAAAAGGCCATGCTTGTCACGAGAGCAGCTTTCAGAGCCGCACAGTACAGTATATGTGCAGTATACACACACACACACACACACACACACACACACACACACACACACACACACACACACACACACACACACACACACACACACACACACACACACACACACACACACACACACACACACAGACGCACACACACACACACACACACACACACACACACACACACACACACACACAGACACACGCACACACACACACACACAACACACACACACACACACAACACACACACACAGACAAACACACACAGACACCACACACACACACACACACACACACACACACACACACACACACACACACACACACACACACACACACACACACACACACACACACACACACACACACACACACACACACACACACACACACACACACACACACACACACACACACACACACACACACACCACACACACGCACGCACACACACACACACACACACACACACACACACACACACACACACACACACACACACACACACACACACACACACACACACACACACACACACACACCAGGTGCTGAGACAGGCTTAATTAAAGGTTCAAGGCAATGAAAATAAAATATGGAAAGATAGATTACAGTACTCTATCTGCGCTCTCTAAACTGTCTGAAACTTCCCCGCTATTACTCAGTCCTATGGTTTTTGTGACATGTGTTATGGAAACACAACAGTACCAATCAAAGCAATGCTCAGATGTTTACAAGACCTTCAGCAGAACAGAGAGGAAAAGCACTGAAGCATCTGTCATGTAAAAAGCGTTTTACACCCAAGAGATGGTTCACAGCAATGCCACAAAAACACCCACTCAGAGGAGCTTTAACAAATGATTGTGTTTTCCTCACACCTGATGGTGACTCTTTAGCTTGATTCTTGAGTCTCATGCAAGAAAACAAACAACAGATGTGGGGAAAAAAAGTCATTTACATGTTGGTGCTTTTTCCTTTTTTCTCTCACAATGTGTTTAGTGTGTTAGATACAACCGTGTGCACTGCTAGATTCTCACAAACATTGGCAAACTCTAGTGTTCAGGTTCAACCAGGATAGATGTTCAGCTCTATCTATTGAACTGTCGGCACAGTCTAAAAGTCTGACACTGTCTGGTAGCTGACAGTGACGACTAAATCATATTTTGCATATCTTACATGTGTTGAATGCAGCAGCCATTGTATTTTTCTGGTGACCTTTACTAAAAAATTAAAGACATCATCAAAAAATTCCAAACATTTTTTCTTTATAATGTTGGGTGTACCAGAGATTGCATTCTGTGGAAATATAAGCACAGTTCCCTACACTGACAAACAATGTAAATGTAAAAACTTTAACTCAGAAATTGCAGGTAAGTTTGACAAATAATTACGAAGAAACAGCAAGGAACACAATGTTGTTCAATTAAAGATAATACAATATTATATCAGTCTTTCTACTTCAAAATCTCAAGTTTAATTGTATGTGTTACTTGCAGACTATCTGTAAAATGTACTAGCAACTTCTGAGTGAAAATTGTTTCTACACCATTTATTTTTTCTTCAGTGTAACAATTTTAAATACTGTGAGAGGTTTTGTCCCACATCTCAAAATCAGCATTAGTTTGTGACGTTGTGCTTTGAGGAGCACACCTGTCCGGTTGATGCTATAAACCTTGCTGGTCTTCTACAAAATGCACTGAGCCAGCGAACATTCTCATAGCTTTTAGGTTGTGTAAATGTTATTTCATTGTACCATTATTAATATTTCATAAACATCCTCGTAATGTTGAAGAGGAAACATTCCTAGAACAATGTTTTTTAAAGTTTAGAATGTTGTTTGTACATTCCTAGAACATGTTCAGAACTGTGCTCAACAACGTTTTTCAGTAATAACAATAGAATGTTATGAAAATCCAATGTTATCATTTTTTAAATGAAAAAATGAAATGTTTTTCTAATGTTCAACCATTTAAAAAATATTTTTAATGTAAAAAAAAAAAAAAATCTGAATTCTATTTTTTATATCAGTTTCAAAATATTGGAATGTTCCTTTAAATGTTCTTTAAACATCAAACATGGTTGTTTTAAACATTTTGAGAGAATATTCAAATGTAACATTCTCATAACAATTTTCAAAATAATCGAATGGAATGTTCCTCGAATGTTTACATGACCGAGAAGACATGAAGAAACTGTGTGTTTTGAATGTTTTAAAAACATTCAGAAATAACATTCATATCTTAATGAGAACGTTAGCTAAATGTACTTGGAGCATATTTTTGTTAGCTGGAGAGCCGTTGAGCTGATACATCTTGGTGAATGTTTTAAGGGAAGAGCACCTGTGCTCATACGATTACCTGCTCGGCGTGAAGGAATCCAGACTATGCAGAGATTCCCTTAAACACTGACAACTATTTAAGAGCAATCACTTACCGTATGACAGGCCTTGAGAAGTTTACGTGTCATGGTGTGAGTTCAGTGAAATCTCATGAAGGGATTGCTTTGGCTTGAGCGCCTTCTTAAATGCCAGCCTTCAGGATTTTTGAGAATATGGAGCTCATACTCAAGGATTACAAAAAAATGATGAAATTCTGATGCTTGTAATGTAAATCAATGAGATCTTAATAACAGTGCATCAGATAATGACAGTAAATGATCTAAATATCATATTATCTCCAATACTATGTCTCAGTAAGATGAAATGATCCAGACATATAATGCAATGCTGATTGAGAGATGAAGAAATAAACGCTCCTCAGAAGCTCCTCAGAAGATGTGAGATGTGAAGATCATTCCTCCGCTGAGGAACAGTGAAAGTAACAAACGCTGAGGAACAGTGAAAGTAACAAACGCTCCTCAGAAGATCAGATGATCAGATGTTGAGACTGAAACATGATTGAAGATGTGATGAAGATCAAGTGAAAGCTCCTCAGAAGCTGCTTCAGAAAGTGTTCATCTCCGCTGAGGAACAGTCGACTAGTTATCCTCTGACGTTTAGTTTCCAGAGATGTTGATAGCAGTGAAAGTTCGAAGATGCAGCTGAGGAACAGCTGCAGCAGCTGAAGATCAGAAGACATCCTCACAGCAGTGAAAGTTGTGTGAAACAGGTTCGCTACATTCAGTGACGCATGCAAAACCTGACAGGAGGAACAGTGACGCTAGATCCTGCAGACCCCAACATCCTGAACTGACGCTCGTGATTGAAAACAGAAGACATGCACCAACCATTCGGAAACGGACTTAATTGCATACCGTACCATACTGTACTGAACCGTACCGCTCGGTGGAAACGAGCCATTAGAGGCCTTAGACATTTGTGTATCAAATACCTTGCAGTGTTAAATCTATTTATCAAATAATGTCTTGGATTAAACTTCATATGGATTCATTTTACAATGTCTTAATGGACTTTTAGAAGAGCTAAGCACCCTCGAACGAAATCAATAGCACCATCAGTTAAAGCTGTAATAATGGCATTTCAGATTTAGCAAACTATCCACTGCTTTTGCGCTTTGGACATCGGTTTCTATTTCAACGTGTTTTTGCAGCATTGAGCAATGTAGCCAATCACAGACATATCTGTGGATTTCTTGAAGCCAACAGCCAATCAGAGGCTGTTTAAGTTAGAATCCACTCGCTGGAGTTTTTGTTCAGATGTTGTGCTGAGCACGAGCCGTCTCATTATAACAGTGTTGACGCGATGTAAATAAGAGATTCGTTGTGCAGCGTACAGTACTTCATTGATTATAATGTAACTTAGTGAAATCATGATGGACTAAGATGAGTGACAGCTTTTAGTGATTATAAACGGAGAGCTCTTTGTGCCATTGCAATGGACGGCACTAAAAGCTTATGTGACCCTGGAGCACAAGGTATATTCGTAGAAATAACCAACAATACATTATGGGTCAAAATTATCAATACTTCTTTCATGCCAAAAATCATTAGGATATTAAGATCATGTTCCATGAAGATATTATGAAAATATCCAACCGTAAATATATAAAAACTTAATTTTTGAATTAGTAATATGCATTGCTAAGAACTTCATTTGAACAACTTTAAAGATGAATTTTCTCAATATTTAGATTTTTTTGCACCCTCAGATTCCAGATTTTCAAATATTGTCCGATCATAACAAACCATACATCAATGGAAAGCTTATTGACCCTATGACTGGTCTTGTGGTCCATAATCACATATATATTAAGGTTAAACACCCTCAGTGTTTTGATTCTGGAGCCGGGCCTGGTGGAGAATCTCTTTAACACCTCACTCTACATGTGCACTATATTTATACTTCATACTTCTGTTTTTTTAAAGACGGACGGTCTTGACTGGGTCGCTTGCTATTTGTCTGGCAGTTATTTTCAGATTGGACCTACGTAGATCCCTTTAAGAATGGTGTGTTTTGATGCTACTTAGAAAGTGACGTCACAGGAATGACATCGGGTCAGAGAACAGGAAGTGCTTTCATCTGAACCGCCCCTCCAGCGCGCACCGTTTCCTCCATTGTTCAGTTTGGGGCACTGGTCGGCGTTCACATCATCCGAGTCCTATTCTTTGCCTTTCGGTGTGCATTACAAAACGTTCACTCAGGTTTATTAACTTTTTGTTGCAATGTGTAGAACGTATGCTATTGGTGTGATCATTTCTGGACGTATGCAGAGACAATAAGGTCAAAGGGAAGAGGTTTTTGAAAGTAAGTTTGCATCATGAGATGAAGCTTCCTTCCTCTTCTTCCAAGCCTGCTCGTATGACCTTCCTCTGGCCGCGTCACCCCTGGGTTGTGGGTCAAACTCACACCAAAGGCCCCCCAGAGAGAACGACTCCTTGTCTGAGGGACCAGAATAGAAAGCCCCCCCCCCCCCCTCCTTCAGGACTACAAACACTTGACGAGGAAAGGGAAACATCCAGCACTGCCAGCTCCAGACAGGTTAAAGTCAGGCCACAGGAGACGCTCTTTGACTGAACTTCCCTGTTGAACAACACAGCGGTGACTCTGGGGAGTTGTGTTTGTCGCTGGCTCCGCAGATGGTGTCGAGGACCTTTACTTTCATGTTTTTGCAGGTCTCAGATGAATACATTTTACACTGAAATAGAGATACAACTGAGCAGTGCTGGGCAGATTACTAATAAATTGTAATCAGTTACTGATTTCAAATTACATGACGAAAAATTGTCATCAGTAACGTAACGCATTACATTACGGTGATATATTCAGACTGCTTCTAGATCACTTTTGAGATGTTTAATAGGATAATTGTGTACCATATTGACATAAATATAAAAAGAGAAAGACAGTGTATTACATTCATTGTTTTTAACATAATGAAGTGCATTAAACTTTACATTAATCAAGGTTTCCCAAATTTGTGGTTCGTGAAGGAACTGCAGGGGGTTTGTGAGTTCAAATGAAAAGCTAATAAGTAAATAAATCATAAAAAATGTGACAGTCAACGAGCTCTACAGGTGCAACCGAGTCCTGAAAACAAAACACGGATCTGAGTTTAGTTGTAAATTGTGAAATATGAAATATGATATGAAGTGAATCACGGTTTCAAGGCATGTGATTGCCTGCTTATTATGATGTCACACTTTCCCGTGCACACGCTCCATTAACTCTACTCAGGATCAAGTTGACAGAGAAAGTTGATGATCAGCTTCATGGTCCCAACAAAGCCGGATCGGACTGGTTTGTTTTGTCATCTCGAAACTGATCCTGTAACCCTGAGTTTGTTCAGCCACCATCATGGTACAGGCCCCAGATCAAGACATCTTTAACAATCATCTTGCATGCGTACGTGTGCTATCTAAAATATAGTAATCATTTTAATTTTTTTTGGATTGATTACCATTTGTATAATCACAGCTTTACTACAAATATCATGGTTAAACTACGCTTAGTGTAGCAAAACCATTTTGTTTGTAGTTTTATGTAATTAAAGTAGTGCTGACAAACGAATAATCGCAATTAATCGCATCCAAAATAAAAGTTTTTGTTTACATACTATATCTATGTGTATTGTGAATATTTATTACGTATATATAAATACACACACATACAGTATATATTTTGAAATATATATACACACATATATAATACAGTATTTTCTTATATTTTATATTATACATAAATATGTTTAATATATAAACATAACATATTTTTCTTGAGTATATAAATGCATGTGTTTGTATTTATACACATAATAAATATACACAGTAACACACATATATTATGTAAACACAAGCCTTTATTTTGAATGCGATTAATCGCGATTAATCGTTGGACAGCACTAAAGCGTTTAAAACTATGTTTAATTTTGGTAAAGAATGTGGGCCTGGATCAAACATGAGCAAACCCAAACCCAAGCACCACTCAAAAAGTCTCAGTTTACAGGCCTATGCTTTATTTATTCAAGTTTCTCAGTACATTTCACTGTGAAAAACCTTCAAGCCTTCAAAATCTCTTGTTATGCAATGCAAACAAGTTTTTGTTAATGGTATTGTCTTGATCCGCTTAACTAACTGGTCTTGTGTGCTGTCGGCTTCTCAGGCCGGTAGGTCTGTGCGTGAGACGACTGTTTGCCGTGGCTTTGTTATTGTTTCTTTAGTCTTGTCACTGAAAGTATGCGATGTCAGATGGCGCTCGTATCAGCCCGCTCAATCCTTTGGCAGGTGTTTCAAAGCCGCTTCCATCTGACTTACAATCTCTCTGTAGAGATGATGGCTGGCCAAACATTTCATGAGTGTTTTTAAGCACGGGCTTGGAATGTGAAAGCCCTTTCTACGTCATCATGACTCGGTCTTATTTCCCCCGTCTGATCCGCATAGTTGTATTTCTGTGCAAAAGCAAACAGGATGTGCTTTGAGGTGAAAGGACGTGACACATCTGCCCATCAAACGCATATTTTCTGACCGATCTAATGAGATACGTCCAAGCACTCTTTCATTCAAAGTCCTGTCATCAGGGTGTTGCTGTGGCGTCCTCGTTGTTTTAAATGACTGCAGATGTTTATATAAAAGTGATCTGTGCCGTTCATCTGATAGCTGTAATCTGACGGCAGGTGGAATGATTGGTGAAATGAAGTGTAACGAGCTCTCACGCACCTCCGAAGCAACGACTAAACGAGTCATTACTCACACCTGAGACGTGTGATTGCATCAACAAACAGTCAATGGAACACCTTTTATATTTCCTTTGTAAATAGACATAACACATGCAAAACTGCCCCCCCCCCCAAAAAAAAGACAAATTAAAGGAAAAGTTCACCCAAAAATGAAATGAAAATGTGTTTGTCCTCATGCCATCCAAGATTAGGATGAGTTTATTTCTTCATCAGGTTTGTAGAAATGCATCACTGCATCAGTGTCTCAGCAATGCATGCTCTGCAGTGAATGGGTGCCGTCAGAATGAGAGTCTGATAAAAACATCACAATAATCCACACCACTCCAGTCCATCAGTTAACATCTGGAGAAGACAAAAAC
The DNA here is from genome assembly GCA_027422405.1 of Ptychobarbus kaznakovi. Lineage (NCBI taxonomy): Eukaryota > Metazoa > Chordata > Actinopteri > Cypriniformes > Cyprinidae > Ptychobarbus > Ptychobarbus kaznakovi. Next base: position 19,852,077 of record CM049805.1, read on the forward strand.
TACATGTTTGTAAGAGAAACAAATCCATCATTAACACAGTTTTAATGCTAAACCATCGCTTCTGGATAAATGCGAGTCCATAATTCATAATAATGCTTCCTCAAGTGCATCTCCTGATGTCTCTCACATCAAAAACCACCACATATTAGTTTAGAGCTGTTTTGTCTTGTAAATCTGTGCAGATTTCTGACACTTTTTACTGGAGGAAGAATTATTATGGATTATGGTCTCAGATTAGCCAAAAGCAATGCTTTGAAGTTAAAAATCTTAATAATGGATTTTATTTTCTTACAAACATGCATATGTTGTCTTCTCCAGATGTTAACTCATGGACTGGAGTGGTGTGGATTATTGTGATGTTTTTATCAGACTCTCATTCTGACGGCACCCATTCACTTTAGCGCTTATGTTGCTACACATACAAGAGACTGTAAGCATTTTGATAAAATATAATGTGTTTAAACAAACTGTATTGATTGAAATATTGTATACAATGGAAGAAAAAGTCAGTGTTTTTTACTATGTTTAGAAAAGTACAATTCTGCCCATAACCAGTAAACACTTCCATGTTTTGTTTTTCATTATTATTACATATTACATTATTAATATACTGTATATATATATATATACATATATATATATTATGGTAACACTTTAAGGACCAATTTTTATTATTAACTAGTTGTTTATTAACATGCATATTGGTTGTTTATTAGTACTTATAAAGCAAACAGTAATGCCTTATTATAGCATATTTTAGGTCCCTTAATTCCACCCAATAATTAAACTTAAAAACTAGCTTGCTTACTATTAATAAGAAGCAAATTAGGAGTTTATTATTGAGGCAAATGTCATAGTTAATAGTGAGAATTGGTGCCCAAACTAAAATGTGACCTTTTTTTCCCTACAATGAATAGTTAGCAAGATTAAATAGTCAAATTACTGCCTTATGAACACTTGGAAAATCCTGTATTATGAGTTATTAGATGGCTTTGATCTGCGTTTGATCAGCTATTATTGCAATTAACACACCCTGAAATTGAAATCGTAAAGAAACTCTAGATTACACCACTTATTTCTATTTACACCGTTTCCAGTCACGGGAGGTGCTCCTTTGAAACTCACAGCCACTATTTTAAGCACGATTCTTCCTAAAATATATTTATGATTTGGCTTGGTTGGGATAATCTTCTGTTTGCAAAGCGGCCCATCCTAATACACAAGCTGAAATAAAGAGACTGTTGATTCGCTGTGGTCTCTGTAATGCTGAAATCAGAGCTGTTTGTTCAGGACGGTTCAGAAACGCCCTTGGCATTGAGTTCCCAGCATGCGCCTCCATCTATCTCCTCCATATTTGTGTATTAACTCCTGTCCTCTTCAGGAATCCAGGACATTCCTCCTGAAATGAGATGACGAGTTAATCAGACAGGACTTACTACGGTAATGTGCAGCATTGCATCATTTCACATATCTTGGTTGCATAGAAACACATAGCTCATAGACTTGACAATTTTCATGTAGCTAAAAAACATGATAAATAAATATAAATAAATACATACATAAATAAATACACAAATACATAAATAAATAAATAGATACACAAATAAATAAATAAATAAATACATAAATAAATAAATAGATACATAAATAAATAAATAAATATATACACAAATAAATAATAAATAAATACATAAATACATAAATAAATAAATAAATAGATACACAAATAAATAATACACAAATAAATAAATAAATAAATAAATAAATAAATAATAAATAAATTAAATACACAAAAATAAATAATACATCAAATAATAAATTAAATACAAAATATTTACATAATATATGTGTACTGTGTACATTTATTATGTATATATAAATACACAACATGCATGTATATATCTAAACAAAATATGTTATTTTTATATATTAAATATATTTGTATATAATATAAATTATATGAATATAAATAAATATACATGAAAATATGTAAATATTTTCAAAATATATTCTGTATGTGTGTGTATTTATATATACATAATGAATATACAGTACACACAGATATATTATGTAAATACAAACCTTTATTTTGGACAGCACTAAAATAAATAAATACATATTTTTATAAAGGCTTTTTCAGCATTTGAAGGGGTGCTTTATGAATATTATTACACTGAAAAAAACTGTTGTTGATTTAAAGCAATCTTCACACAGAAATTGCTAGTAAATGTCAGAAATAATTACAAACATATGGCAAGTATTTTGAATAGTCTAATAATCTTTGTTTGATTAATCATTTTTACAGCGCAGGTTTTGTAACAGTTCTTACAGATGCAGGTAAACACTTTAAAGGTTTGGTACATTAAAAAAACAAAACATAACTCGTAACAATAGCATCGCGTGTGTCCATAATAAAAAACGCCAAGAGACTTCAAAACTGAATAGGACAATAAAGCTTTTGCAAAGCCTTATAACACAACTGTAATGTTATAAATAGCCTAAACCTGAGCTAATGTCAACACCCAGGTGAGAGTCTACAGGACTAAAGCTGAACATGAATGAATGAATGAATGAATGAATGAATGAATGATGCATTTATATAGCGCTTTTTGTGTATTGTTGTACCCCAAAGCGCTTTACAATCATGTGGGGGGGGGGTCTTTCCTCAACCACACCAATGCTTGGATTTGAACATTCCAGCATCCTCATACTGACGTCAAACCCCTGCCTGACATAAAAGACAGCCATAAATCATTTGAGCTTATTAGATGGTTGATGGCGATTGGGTGGGGGCCATCGCTGGCCACATATACAACCACAGTCCTATTTTTAGACGCATGTAATAGGCGACTAACAAAAGACCGTAATATGACACAGTTCAGGTGGGAAACCCAAATACACACGAGATGAATCACGGCATTAGACACAAGCAGACGTGTACGGAAAGCCTGCTGTGTACACACACACACACACACACACACACACACACACACACACACACACACACACACACACACACACACACACACACACACACACACACACACACACACACACACACACACACACACACACACACACACACACACACACACACACACACACACACACACACACACACACACACACACCCTAAACAAACACTACTCGAAACAGCGCAGACATAAACACAGTGAGTTTCTTTACAAGGGCCAACAAAAATCACTTCTTTGAGTTCAATAAAAATGCTGTTCTGAGACTCTATATATGAAAACTACAAAATTTGAGACTGTAAATCTCATTAGTTTGAGTGGAAGTACTTTGGCAATGCCAGATACAAGCCTGTGACCTTGACTGCATGTTCTGAAGTGCTAAAAATGCATGTAAACCATTTAAATCCCTTCACGTAAACTACTAAAAGCTACTGTAAATATTGTCAGGAAGAGATCATGCCGTCATGTTTCGCTGCTTGTACATAAAATCTCAGCACAAGAGCGAGAGATAAACAACCGAAGGTGTGATTACGAGGATATCGCCCACAAACAGGCCAAACGGTAACTCACGGCATGTCATGAAGATGAGTCACGGACATCAGGAACGCCAGGTGAAGGAGAGTCCCGTTGATGCATTCAAATTAAGTAAACAACTTCAAAATGAAAGTTCATCAAGGAAATAAGGAAACTTTGTGACCTAAATTGGTTACATATAGGGTTTGACTTCAGATGCACTGCAAAACCATGTTTGGCTTTAAGGGTTTTAAGTATTTTGAGGAATTTAAGGGAATAAAGAACAAGTAAAATAGCCCAATAACTAAAATTGATGGTAAAATATGGCAATTGAATCACTTGCAAAATAATATTTTTTTGTTTTAAAATACGCACACTGCTCTTTACTGAATAAGTGTTTCTGTGCTTTAACTTTCACTCATTCAGAAACTTGTTCAGTTCCTGTAGTATTTCGTTAGACAGACGTACCTGAACAATTGCTGCGGACTTTGTTCTGTGCTTGTCACGGTTTCTTTGTTCAGACTGTTTACTCATCTTTAATATGCTTGAGCTATTTATTTATGTACTCTACTGCTCAGTAACTTCAAAATCAACCTGAAAAAGAAGACATGGATTATGATCCATAGTGATATTCTTTTGATATTTCACCTACTTATTCACTCTTAATCGATTGGCTAATTTAATGAAAATCTTGTTCTGTCAATTCAACTACTAAATACATGACCCACATAAACAAAGGCTTTTCAATTCAAAATGGCAACATTTGTTCAAAAAACTATATACTTATAATAACTAAGCTTTACAGTTGTTTATTTCTCTCATTAAACATTTGTCTAATTCTCAATGTTTAGCTACTTCGTATCTCACACTCTTTGACGGCTCAGTCATTGCTCTGGGATTAATATTTGGTATCTGTGAACAGTAAAACCCGTTTTCTTTGATATGATTGGCCTCTCGAGCGTTTTAGAGCCAGACCACGCTTTAGGCTTCTTCTCATCCTAACATCAAACAAGCCGCATCAAGAATATCAAATAGTTTGTGTGACATTTTGGCCATTTCTAATTACTGCGCTGGTCTTGTGTGATTATATAAATATGTTGAGAGACGGAGAAAGACAGACGTCCAATAATGACTGAAGGGAAACACCCTTCATTTGTAATCATCAGCGTCGGCGTGCACAGCATGTCTTCACTAACTGATGTTTTACACTCTTATGTAAACGTCTAAGCATGAAACATGTGCCACAGCACAGAAGACGACCAAATAATAGAGAGACACGCTGACATAATGTCCTTGATCATTAGAAACAAACAGCTTAACATGCTCTGAAGTGTACAAATGCTTTACTGTTACAACATCTAAGCACTTAGTACTTATTCCCCAGTTAATTTAGTCGCAAAATCTAACTACACAATCATCTAGCTCTTTATATATATTTGGATATGTCTTTATACCCCGGTTTCACAGACAAGGCTTAAGCTTAGTCCTAGACTAAAATGTAAGTCTGAGCCGTTTCAACTGAAAGAAACTTGCACTGACTGATCTTAAAATATATCAGTGTCTTTGTTTTGTCTCAAGATGCACGTGTTTTTTTCGAAGCATGTCTATAAACAAATTACTTAATTGAGCTATGGCCTAATCCTGGCTTAGTCTAAGCCCTGTCTGTGAAACCGAGCCTAAATGTGTACATACAGTATATTCACATATAGCAGATGTAGAAAATATAATCTGCTTGAATGCTTGTATTGTTGCAAAATGTAAACTTATATAATCGCACAGCTCTAATCTGCTAAATGTGACTATAAGACATGAAGATATTGTGATATTATGAACATTGACATGATTTTCTGTAATGCTGCTTTAAAAGAAATGGGTATTGTGAAAAGTGCTATACAAATACATTTGTTAGATTACACTATTTAAAACAATATGATTGATCATTTCTGAAAAATGCTAATCATTTGTCACCCTCTCTGTGTAAACCCAGCTAAAGTGATTTTTTTGTGATTTGCTGTTTTCTACAAAAAAAATATTTTCATATGGTAAAGAACATTCTGTGAAAATGTAACCTTCATATCTTTAATATTGACTGAGTAAGATCATGTCAAACATTGAAATTATAGTGAAATTAATGGCAGAAATCAGACTTTGATGCTTGTTATCTCATAATTAGGTTTTGAGACTTTAGCTGGATTTCACAGAGAGGGTCACATATGAAATCGTGGCCTAGTGGTTAGTGTGATTAACTATTTTATGATCCCATTTATATTATATACAGTACTGTAAATACAGCATCAAAAGACCTCCGTATGTAGTATTAATTAAGAATGGAACCTGGATTACATAATACGATGCCAAAAGTACTTGTAATTAGACTACAGTAACTTTTTATAGATTACATGATTACAATAGATTATTCATAATTTATTAATTCTCCCTATTCTTATTTTTATAATAGCAGACCAGTCACTAGTCTGATGGCTATAATTACACAGAACATCGAGAGGCCACACAGCATCTAAACACTGGATTTACAACAATAACTACAATTTTAAATACAATTTCAATGTTGCATCAACTACTGCCGAACACATTAATGTTTATTTGAATTATCACTTATCATTTATTTAATCATCTTTTACTACTGTATGTCTTTGGGAGGGGTTTTGTCTTTTAAACACATTAAAATGCACAAATTAATTTATTTCTGCTTTACATGTAATGCTTTCTTTCATCAGCCAAACCTCTTTCACCTAAAATATTTACTTCAAGTACTATACCCTTGAAATTTTAAGGTAATATTTTAATAATTAAGTATAACATATTTGCATGTTGATAGTTTTCTGACTTTGGTTAATGATCACATGCATACATTTTTGATTGTTGATATTTAAAAATAATGTTATTAATTTGACATTTTTATGATTTAATAAATGTATTAAATTGCAAACTCCTTTGGTAAACCTTGACTTAATGTAATGTTTAATGCACTTCATGTTAATAACAATGAATGGAATATGTTTTCATTCTCTTTGATTTTTTATACCGGTATGTTTGAGGTTGAGGTTGAGATTATCCTATTTAAATCCATGTGATAAACGAGTTAGGTCAAAAGTAATCTATAGATAACCAAAAGTAGTCTCAGATTATATTACTTACAGACTAGTTTTTGTCATGCAATTTGGAATCCATAACAGACTTTGTAAGTAATATCCCCAGCACTGCTCCTTTAATATTTCTATCATTAAAAACTAAAATGTCCTTGCTATTTCTTTGCTTATTTCGTTCATTCATTGCAATCAAAGAAACCCGCTTTCTTTGATCTAATTGGCATCTCGGTCATTTTGACACTGACAAGCACTTTTTTTTCTGGCCTAGTGGTTAGTTAGTTAGTTAGTTAGTTAGTTTAGTTAGTTAGTTAGTGGGATCTAATCATTTCTGATTCATTGCCCTGTCCTCTCAGCATGCTACTGTAAATACAAGGGCAAGACTTTTGTTACTGTCATATGTAGTATTAAATAACTCTTAATGCAATCCATTCTCACTGGACTGCATGTTCAGGAATCCTCTTTGAAGACATGAGTTTTTTGTAATTCTGCTTGGGTGATGCCAGTGGCGCAGAAACGACACACTTCAGCTTTAAACACAGATCCGGCTGCATTCAGCATGAGGAGAGGACATAAATATTGTTAAACGGGCCTGTCAGCTTTGATTGCATCACGGCAAACGCGCTGCCATTGATCAAACCCCAGCCTACCTCTCCTCAGACATCTGCTCGGACCACCAGCGAGCTCTGTTTACGAAAGCCCGCGGCAGACACGCAGCCGTCCTCCCCTGGCGGCTTGACTTTCTTCACTCGAGAGGCAAAACAACGACTCAATTTTCCCCACGCCGGCCATTGAGCGCTGACTCAAATGTCATAACTCACTCCCGTTTTTCCCTTATCTAAATTTGCTGTGACAGGGAGGCTGTCTGTTAAAGAAACTGAGAAAGGAGGGGGCTCTGCGTGACTCTTCCTTTAACGCAATCGTGTAAAAAAGACGGTGGAATAAGGTGTTGAGTGACTGGGTCAAGCAAGTACAGACCCGCCAAAGACGACAACAAACGGTGCTCTATAGGCATGCAATAAAAGCAACAGCTTGATCGGAGTTACGAAACATGCCCCGCGAGTGACTCGTGTTTTTATAAGCCATCTCGCTCGTGAAGTGTGAACCTTTGAACCGTTTCCGTTTCGTGCAAAGCCCATGTTTCCACGCGCTCACCTGAAGGGAGTTCCTGACGCCGTTTGCACGCAGGCCTCTCTTTGTTGCTGCGGCTGCATTTGTTCCTCGCGCTTCTCCCTCCCCTTGAAAATAACCCAAACAGGTTCTGCGTGTAGTAACTGTGATGTTATCTAAGCTGCCTTCACCTGCAGGGATCCCAGTTGAGTCTGCACGAAAGAAGCCCGGGGCCAAACAAGAGGAGCAGCACCCAGACAAGACCGGCCCTGCTGACACCTCCGACTCCAGCCCGATACTTCGAGCGCCAGTTTCACCCCGCAACGCTTTGCGGTCGGATTTGGGGCCTCTGCTTTTGATTGTGATTGACAACTGTGCAAACATAGCAACACAAATAGTCATCTTTCAAGCTCGGAGCGCTGCGCTGGCATGTGAAGGGTGTAACTGTTTACTCTGATGACTTTGGTTTTTGCGCTTCAGATCTAAAATAGTCTAGATGAACTCGGCCAGGAATGCAAAGCTGTTAGACTGAAAACAAAAGTAGTGTCGGATTTTCTTTGAAATGGTTTTTGGTACATTTCACAAATAATTACAAAGAAGCAACTTTAAATGAAATGTGAAATTTGAGGATTTTCTTGTAGAACGCACTCCAGTAGTCTTCGAAAGTCATTATTTACAGTGCATAGTCGAATACCACGCACTTCATTTCATTATCTCTCTTATTAGAAATAAATCACATTAAGGCCAGATTTACTAATAGCCTGCTCCCACACAAACCTTCTTTTGCAATTACAAACTACTGTCAGGATTTACTAAAGACACGCAGTGAAACATTGCATGTGCATTTGTAGGAGTTTCACTTTTTGGGTACAGTTACACAACGATGATGAACTAAAAACGTAAAAGTTTCTCCTTTGCATTTATTTTTTTATTTTGCATTAATACAGCAACATTGTCAAGACGATCCCCGTTCACACAGATCTGCGAGAACAACTAAAAACGCTGTATTATTCACGCCAGTCCAGTAGTTTCTCCACTTTGTAAAGAAACACTATGCATCTGCACACATGCAATATACATGACATCACTGTATTCACAAATTTACATTTTCATTTTTAAAACTCACATTTTAAAACCATTTTCAAAAGTTTGCAGTTTTAGGCTCTCAAAAAGCAGTTGGTGTGTAAACGGACAGGCCAAATTGCATAAAAAGTTTTACATTTTTTAGTTGAAAACAAAGTTGTGTAAACGCCCCCCTTAGAGTCAGATTTACTAACAACGCTGTTCTTGGTAGATTGCTTTGGTCAAAATGGAAATTATCTGAATTAAATTGTTCTTTATTTTGCGCAATGTCAGTAGATCAACTGATAACCTTTAACGGGGTCATATGATGCTATTTTAAAGATGATTTTTTGTGTATTTGGTGTAACAGAATGTTGACATGCTTCAATGTTCAAAAAACACATAATTTTTCAAATATTGTACATTATTGTAGTTCCTCTATGCCCCTGCCTCTCTCAAACATGTCAAAGCCCCTCCTTCCAACAAGCACAGTCTGCTCTGATTGGCCAACTGTCCCAGTGCATCGTGATTGGCCGAATACCACAAGCACAAGTTGGAAATGTAACGCCCCTTTCCATAATCGGGAACTTCAGCTTTCAAAATAAATGTAAAGATAGTTAATAATGTACTTAGTTTTACCATCAGTTCAAGCCCGAAAGAGGAACAGATTCGCGTGACAGACGCAGTGATGAAGCTCGTATGTGTTTGCAAACAAGCGCGGTTAAGAAAGCTGACTCCACTGAGATGTGATCCTCTCTCTCTCTCTCTCTCTCTCTCTCTCTCTCTCTCTCTCTCTCTCTCTCTCTCTCTCTCACACACACGACACGCAAAACTCAGCATTTGAACAATCAATAGCAAATAATTAAACTAATATCAAAACATGCAGTCGCTAATTCAGAAGCACCAGATTGTCAGAGCAAAGTCAGAATTATCTCCTCTCCTAGGTTCACGAAACGGTCGTCCATAAAATGCGTTGCTGTTCTGTTGAAAGTAATCTTAATGTTTCCTCAATGCATTTACTTTCTGAAGGAGAAATAAAGTGCTTTTGCTTTCGGCCTAAGAAACACACAGAGTCTCCCTGACACGGCTGCATCAACACTACTGCGTTACTGAAACCACGCCGCCTTTCTTTGCGTGAACATTTGGGCGGCATTATGCAAATAGTTTCACATCGTGATGTAGACATGTTTGAATGAGCCGTTTTAGGGGGCGTGACAGAGTCTTAACTTTGATAAAGAATATATTTCTTTGGTTTTGAGACTTCAGTCTTTGTAACTTTAGGGATATTTTATCTATGAACAATCAGCTTGTGACACTCCAAAGAGAAAGCAAACTTGAACTTGCATCATATGACCCCTGTAATATAAATAAAGGAATTAAATTAGATGATTAACAAATACATTAATCATGGCCCTGTGTCTACTGTAGATATCAGTATTGTCTGGCATGACCAGTGTTGGCAAAAGTAATGCATTACAATATTGTGTTACTCCATTAAAAGTAACTAATTGTGTTCTTTAATAACTTTTCATGGAAAGTAATAGACTGCGTTACTTTTATCTGGGTTGGGCTTGCTTATTTGTTTTTTTAATATATATAAAAAAAAGTTTTGTGGTAAATGTAAAAGCCCTTTCTCATCAAAAGTGAAATGAATGAGCCTCGGGCTGAAGGAAATGCAGATTCACGCTCAAACAAACCTTCAGCTGTGCAGCCGTTCTGGATTGCATTAGGAAAGAAGAAAGTTCACCACTCAAAAAAAAAAAAAACACCAGAGTGGTCAGTTAGGGGAAGTTACCAATTACAACGGACACAAATCCTATAGTCGACTACGCCACCGGGAGATAACAGCCCTGTGCAAGGACACACATGTACATTGCCAAAGGCAGGGTGAGCACGGAGACATGGAAAACATACAAATTAAGCATTTTATTTACAGTTGAAGTCAAAAACTTTACATACACCTTGCAGAATCTGCAAAATGCATGCTATTGTTTATTTAGTACTGACCTTATAATATATTTCACATTAAATATGTTTACATGTAGTCCACAAGAGAAAATAATAGTTGAATTTATAAAAATGACCCGGTTCAAAAGTTTACACCCCCTTGATTCTTAACACTGTGTTGTTATCTGAATGATCCACAGCTGTGTGTTTGTTTAGTGATAGTTGTTCATGAGTCCCTTGTTTGTCCTGAACAGTTAAACTGTCTGCTGTTCTTCAGAAAAATCATTCAGCTCCCACAAATTATTTGGTTTTCCAGCATTTTTGTGTATTTGAACCCTTCCCAACAATGACTGTATGATTTTGAGATCCATCTTTTTCACACCGAGGACAACTGAGGGACTCGTACACATCTATTACAGAAGATTCAAACACTCACTGATGCTCCAGAAGGAAAAACATGCATTAAGAGCCTTTATGAGCCTTTAAGAGCCAAAAACTTTTGAACAGAATGAAGATGTGTATATGTTTCTTGTTTTGCCTAAATATCCTATTTTAAAAAATTTTAGTACTGCCTTCAGAAGCTACAGAAGATACTTGCATGTTTTCCAGAAGACAAATTAAGTTAAATCTACCCTGATCTTCAAATTCAAAAAGTTTTCACTTTTATAAGTTATGGCTACACAAACTGAGAAGAGGAAGTTCATGTACTCTAGACAGGATCTGCTGGGGAAATCACCTTTGTTAATTAAAGCCAAGAATAAGAAAGCTTTCTGTTACTGAACCATCGTTTGACTACTTTATTTGTAATTGTTTTGGTAATTTGAGCAAGGAGGAGATTATTTATGGTTTTGAGTTGTGTTAATGCTAAAACGAATTTCTCAAAACAAATAAGGGCTTCTGTGTCATTACTTTGGAGCATCCACTCTCTAACAATAAAATGGCATCATTATGCGGCTCAACCATGTGGGGGCTGCATTGGTTATTAAACACATTTCTATAACTGTATATAATTTGCAAATGAAGACAGAACTGAGTAATTATTTTCATTGTCCAAATCTTAATTTTTTGATGTCATCTACAACATCTGGGTGAGATGTCTCTGTGTCTGAAATGGTAAAAAACCTGGTTTCATTTTTGATGATGGCTTAAAGTTTGCCCGTCAAATAAATTCAGTAGTCAAAGCTTGCTTTTTTCAGCTGCGTTTGCTTTCTAAAGCAAAGCCTTTTCTTTCTTTTACAGATTTTGAAAAAGTAATTCACACTTTTATTTTATCTAGGCTGGACTACTGCAACCCATTTTAATTTGGGATTAGGCAGACAGCTATATCCCGCTTGCAGCTTGTGCAAAACGCTGCGGCTCGACTTTTGAGTGGGGTTAAAAAGAGGGAGCATATTACTCCTATTCTACATTCATTACATTGGTTGCCTGTTTGTTTTAGAGTGGATTTTTAAATGTTGCTCCTTGTTTATAAATCTAGAAATGGTCCCCTACCTATCTCTGTGAGTTACTGACTGAGTATCAACCGATTAATCCCTTCGGTCTTCCACCCAGGATCTATTGTCTACCCCTAAGTCGAGGCTTAAGTGCAGGGGAGATCGTGCTTTTAGTATTGCTGCCCCTAGGCTTTGGAAACGCCTTGCCACTCTCCATTAGACAAGCTTCTTCTGTTAATATTTTAAGTCCAGGCTAAAGACATTTTTATTTTCTAAAGCGTATGGTTGATGGCATAGTTGTATGATGTTATTTTCAGTGTTGGGGTAACGCATTACAAGTAACGTGAGTTACGTAATAATATTAAAGTTTCACTTTTTTCAAGTAACTAGTAAAGTAACGCATTACTTTTTAATTTACAAGAAAATATCTGAGTTACTTTTTTTACCAATTTATTGATGACAGTGCGCCGTGTGAACATGATCTTACTGTAGATCTAATCTAGACTAAATATGAATGTGTATTAATTCATCCCACTCGCAAAAAACAGATTCAGTATTCATCAAAATGAATTAAAACAGTGAAATGCAAACTCAGAATATGACGCAATCCTGCAATAATTAAATATGTTAAACAACACAAATATATCTAATCTCATTTTATTAACCAATGTGTTTGCTGCTGACCTTTGATGAACCAGTTCAACCATACTAATAAGCAAAAATTACTTTAGATAAACTAACAATTGTAATTCGTTGTTTTTTTATTGCTGAAGAGTGTTGAATCTTCTCCTGTGTTCTTCTGTACAGACGTGATTTACTCTTCTTCAGCCTGAGGTTTATTCATTACACTTTTTGGTGTGAAAGGCTTTTACATTTGCTATAAATATAACTTCTTGTATTAAAAACAAACAATCAAGCCCTGCTCATATTTAAAAAGTAACGAGAAAGTAACACAAAAGTAATGTAACGCATTACTTTCCATAAAAAAGTAACTAAGTAACGTAATTAGTTACTTTTTTCGGGAGTAACGGAATATTGTAAATTAATTAATTACTTTTTAAAAGTAACTTTCCCCGACACTGGTTATAACTTTACTGTTTGTTTGTTTGTTTGTTTGTTTGTTTATTTGTTGTGTGCTTTTCTGTTTTTAATGACTTACTGGAAAGCACATTGGTCGACTGAGGTTGAAATTAACTGTGCTATATAAATAAGTTGTCATTGTCACTACAGAGGCATACACTCCATAGCTGGGTCTCAGGAAGATACTACACAGTCGTGGAGAAATGTTAAATGGAGGGTGATTCAGGTGAAAACCGAGTGGTTGAGAGCGAATCAGCCAGTGTGAATGGATTTGAAAGCGCTGTCTGACATTATCACCAGAATCCATGTCATTTGTTGTGATGGTTCTTCGCTGCAGCGCCTCTCCTCCAGGTTATCAGTGATTCATGAAAATATGTTTGGAAGTCCCAGAGGTTTTCAATGAGATCATTCACCGAGCAAACAGAAAACAAGCGTTCTGCTTTGCATTTGCTTCCCTTAACTGTGCATTTGAATGTAATTGACATTGCGTAAGCTGCCGTGGTTTTGGGAGCGAGATAAGATTGTTGGTACATCATCTCAAACCGTGCTCTTCGATTTTCGCCATAATAGTCGACATTGTGACACTTCGGCATCCAGACAACTGTATGCAAACCAGCGTACACCTATCAACGCTCACCGGGTTTGGCTTTGCCCACAGAACACAATGGATCTCCAGACTAACAGAAGATTTGGAGAGAAGTGGCCCAGTCAAAGAAACATCCCATCAGATAAAACACTTGACTCTGGCAATTGCAGTTTGGTGTTATTCAAATCACCCGTTCGCCAAACACGTGCGCTTTTTCTCGTTTGTGGCTTCGCTGCAAATGAACCTTTCAACTCTGGGGAAAAAAAATGCCGATGCTGTAAATAACCCGGACGGCTTTGTGAGGAGCAGGCTTCTGCTTGCTGACGTTTCTATTTTGGTTGTGTTGTCTTCTCACCTCAGGGCTGCGGTAAACAATCTGTCAGAGCAGGTGGAAGCAAAAATGCACCGGGACCGCGAGAAACCAAGTTCATGTACAGGTGAGGAGAAGCACAGTGTTCCCTCCTTAACATCTGTGCCAGCTGTAATTGCTGTCTTTAACGGGTTTCGTTATGAAAGTTGCACACAAACATAAAAGTGCAAAATGTCAAGGTGAAAACCTTAAGACTAACTGAGATTATTGTGGCACTGCAATTATTGCATGTTCAAATTAAGCAAGTGCTTAGCAACCACACTAAACACCTTAACAACCACATTGCATCAGCCTGACAACAGACAACACACGAGTTTCGTGATGATGAGCGATTATGGTTGCAGTGCAGCAATATTAAGTGTAATATCACAACTTTAAGTGTGGTTTATTGTCATTATGATCATTTCTATGTAAGCAGGGTGATTGCAACACTGTGTGGAAATTATTCAGACGGTATATAGAGCCTAGCTTCCCTTTTGAGATTAATTTCAATTATTGCACTTTTAACTTTCCCTTTCTCTGCGTGTGATTAATGCAGGACCTTAAAATACAAATTAATGATGTTAATTAAAAAAAAAGATTTGGGATTGTTTTTAAAGATTTTACCATATTATTAAATTCCAGTAAATACACATAAAAAAGCATTAAAATAAAATGCATTAAAATAAATCTTATTCAGCATTTAAACAAATAAATAAATAAACAAAAACGTGTTTTTAAGCATGAAAACAATTAGTGGAAGGAGGTGTGAGAAGATACTTTTATTCAAGATATATATCCTAAAAATGTGTTTGTTTTATTTTATTGTTTTTATTATTATTATTATTATTATTATTATTATTATTATATCCCACTGGAAAATAAGTCAAAATGAGACATTAAGGATTTATTGTTTTGCAGTATTTCAGATGTAACTTGCATCGCACTAACTGTGATTAACACAGACTCAAAGATGATTAAATTATATTAATTAAAAAACCACACAAGTTTTGTAATCTCCCCACCAAACAAGCTTGTATCTTGTAATATGATATAATATTTCTTTATGTGCCATATAATATTCAAAATAAAATGCTAGATTAATAACGGTGTTGGCTAAAGCAAGCATCACTTTTACAGTAAATTTAGGGAAAAGGTTTTTTATTGATCAACATTTTTAAAGGCTAAGTATTTTCAGGTGATGGATTTGACTCTGAATATTTGAAGTAAGTGATCACATAACAACTACCAATAACAGGTTAACAACGTGTCTGTGACTTTCTAGTTGCATACAAAAATAAATAAATACAAAATATTTTGTACATTTACAAGTCACTAGGGAGTCGCTACGCAACAGTCAATGAACTGCATTTGTATTTTTACACTTTAACAGCTAGACGCTCGCTCAACAGCTCTGCATACCAGCTTGCATATGTCAGTCAAGAAGTAAACTATTAGCGCCCTTGTTAAGAGCTGTCATTATACAATCAGCTGCTTTAAAGCTCTCCTGTTTCACACTCGTCTCTGCAGCTCCTGACCTGTCACGGCTTGCTCCACATATCTCACACGGGCCAAGCTGTGCTTGAAATCTAACCTTGAATAGTAGAGCGAACAAGTACAACACTACAATCCTCTGACTTCAAGATTTGTGTGTGTGTGTGTGTGTGTGTGTGTGTGTGTGTGTGTGTGTGTGTGTGTGTGTGTGTGTGTGTGTGTGTGTGTGTGTGTGTGTGTGTGTGTGTGTGTGTGTGTGTGTGTGTGTGTGTGTGTGTGTGTGTGTGTGTGTGTGTGTGTGTGTGTGTGTGTGTGTGTGTGTGTGTGTGTGTGTGTGTGTGTGTGTGTGTGTGTGTGTGTGTGTGTGTGTGTGTGTGTGTGTGTGTGTGTGTGTGTGTGTGTGTGTGTGTGTGTGTGTGTGTGTGAGTGTGTGAGTGAGTGTGTGTGTTTAAATGGTGGCTGGCTGTGAGTATAAATCTTCCACTGTAAGGTAAGAGTCGAATGCTACAGGACACATTAAACTTCAGGGCAAAAGCAGGATTTCAGCTCCGTGTGTGTCTGATGTACAGAATAGATCATAACCTGACATTACACAAGCAGATTACACCTACTAATATTTATAGTCTTTATCCACTATTGATATATTATATTCTAGTAAATTCACCCATGGAAAATACACATTTGAAAATGCACTTACTCGGTTTTTGTTATTATTTTCCAGCAAAATCTTGTTCTTGTGAATATATCTTGAATTAAAAGGTGTTCACCCAAAAATTGGAAATTCAGTCATTTACTCACCCTCAGGTTGATCCAAAACCAGTATGAATTATTTTGTCCCCCATCGAACTCAAGAGAAGATATTTGAAGAATGTTGGTAACCAAACAGTTGATGGCAGCCATTGACTTCCATAGTATAAAAAAACTATGGAAGTCAATGGCTACCAGCAACTGTTTGGTTACAACAGAAGATAGAAAATCATGCAGGTTTGAAACAACATGAGTAAATTATGAGATAAGTTTTCATGTTTGGGTGAAATATGCATCTAAGTTTGTTTTTATTTTCACATTAGTTAGTTATAAATACATAACTAGTTTTTTTTTCTTCTCTTGAGTATGAAAACAAAGGCTATGAAATGTAAGATACTTATATTTCATATACCTTTCTAAAAATTTACATAGTTTTAATCTCTTCTAAAAATCTCTTCTCTTCTAATCTCTTCTTTTTTTAAGGCAAAAATAAAGATTAAAAATAATGTTTCACATGTTGCACATGTTTTGGTCTGTTTCTAGAGAGCAACAGGAATTGTTGCACTGAAAGCAAATGGAGATTTCTGTGAAATGTCTTAGATCTTTCTCCATAGAAAAAGTAGTTTCACAAAAGATCTCAACAGTATCTCTAACTGTAATCTGATTTGCCAAGATTTGCAATCAAACTCAATACCATAATTGTCCCAGTTATCCATTATTGCTTCTCAGGAGTAGCCTAATTTTAGGAGAAACGCACACAGAAAGAGTGGATACTGGAATGAAACTCAGTTATGTCTTCATGGAAGAGCAACTTTGACAAAATCATCTGACCGAGAAGAGAAGCCTGCAAACCAATTGTTTCTGTCCTCTTTAATCTGAGGACGATCACTGTATGATGGGGGAGGGATGGCGGGATCTCGTGCAAACCTCCTGCGTGAGTAAGTTGTTTGGCTGTTTTTTCAAGTTTAGACAGAAAAAAAGATGAGTGCGAGGAGGGAGGGTGGGGGAGGTTAGCGTGGATCCTGCCAGAGGACTGGCGTGATTCTGACAGTGTGCCCATCTCTCTCATGACGCGTCTTATAATGATCAGTCAGCTGGGTCATTGCTGCTGTTCGGTGCCTTTTGTGTCCCTATTAAAGATCACAAGCTCACTGCCTTAAAATGCTGAACAATACAAACATCAAAGCTGTCTTTGTCATTAATAACACCATTTGAACTTATATTGAAGTTGATTTAAAAAAATATTTTGAAACATTTAGCAGCATTTTAAACACCAAATATCATCATTTGTCAAATGCATAATCAAATTTCATCATAAATACAATTATTTTGTTGATTGAAAGTAATTTAAGTTATGAAGTTTTACAGTATACATATTTAATAATATGTAGTGTATTTAAAAGTCTTAAGTAATATTTCACACATTACTTTCTTTCAAAACCTCACATTTTGTGTCTGAAAACAAAAATGTAAAATGATGCGTTGACAAGAAAAAGACAGTACAGTTCATACATTATATAAAGAATTATACAATTTATATATACAGGTGCACCTAAAAAATATATATATAATGATGTTTTTTTTTTTTACTTATTTCAAAAAGTGAAACTTTCATACATTTTAATATTGACCATCCATACAGAATACATTTATCTTGTTCTGTGAAAGCACCGATTCAAACACTTGGGAGAGCTTCACAAGGAGTGAACTGAAGCTGGAGTCAGTGCATCAAGAGTCACCACGCTCAGACATCTTCAGGAAAAGGGCCACTTCTGAAACAGAAACATCATCAGAAGCATCTTACCTGGGCTAAGGAGAAAAAAATGAACTGTTGCACAGTGCTCCAAAATCTTCTTTTCAGATGAAAGTAAATGTTGCCTTTAATTTGGAAATCAAGGTCCCAGAGTCTGGAGGAAGAGTGGAGAGGCACAGAATCCATGTTGCTTGAAGTCCAGTGTGAAGTTTCCACAGTCAGTGATGATTTGGGCTGCCATGTCATCTGCTGGTGTTGGTCCACTGTGTTTTCTGAAGTCCACAGTCAACGCAGCCACCTACCAGGAGACTTTACAGCACTTCATGCTTCCTTCTGCTGACCAGCTTTATGGAGATGCTGATTTAATTTTCCAGCAGGACTTGGCACATGTCCACACTGCCAAAGGTACCAAAAGCTGGTTCAATGACCATGGTGTTACTGTGCTTGATTGGCCAGCAAACTCACCAGACCTGAACCCCATAGAGAATATATGGAGTATTGTCAAGAGACACCAGACCCAGACCCAACAATGCAGACGAGCTGAAGGCTCAATATTGCCCCAGTAGAGCCACAGGCAGATCGCGTCCACACTCACTGATGCTGGACTCTGTGCTAAAGGAGCCCCGGACAAGTCCTGAGTGCAGAAATCAACATACTTTAAAGAAACTTGAACTTTTCTGTTCTGAAAATCCTTTTTTTGATTGATCTTTAAAAATATTCTAATATTTTGAGATAGTGGATTTTTGACATTCATGAGCTGTAAGCTCTAATCATCAAAATAATTAAAAACAAACAACTTTTTTATGATTTACTATACATGTAATGAATCTAGAATATATGAAAGTTTCACTTTTTAAAATACGTTACCACAAAAAAAAAATATATGGGAAAAATATTTGCCTGACGTTTTCATGTGTATTAATGTGTCATAAGCTGATTTGACAGAATCATCAACCTGCCAAGTCCTTCACATTGTGCAACTCCAGAATTCAGCTCGTCACTTCTGAGTAACTTTGTTCTCTGTTATTTTAATTAGCAGTCTCATTGTTGTCTTGTTTCCATCGAAGGTCTTTCATACAAGGTGCGAGACCTCGGTACCAAAATAGATGATTCACAATGGGCTCCGCAGGTTCAGACCTGTCTCTGCACCAGCCCTCATATCAAAGAACGTGAAAGAACTTGAACCCGGTTCACCTTCATCTGCTGATCCTGTACTGTAATTACCAAAGAAACACAACCAGCAAGTGTGCTTTGACAGACGCCAAGTCTGCATTTACACAGCAGTACGTCTAATATCCAATGGATCTTTCTTCATCATCATATTTATATCCACATAGTGAAGCCTTCATCACATTTAAAGACTTAGTTTGAATCGGGAAGACGTGTTTTCACCCGTAACAGCACTTATAGATGATCATCTACAAAACAAGCCTTGAAACTTTAAATATAGTTTTACTATGTAGTAAATATATATATAGTTTTACACTTTTAATGCCACATTTCGAAACAACCGTCATGCTTTTATAAGTCATTATGGAACCGAAAGTGCTAACAACTGTGATTATTTGCATGATGAAAAATAATGTGAAGAATGCATTGTATTATGAATTATGTATAGGTGTTAAAGGGGCAGAAAACTATGCTTGGCATTACAGGCATGTTCCTATTAAGGTGTTTGTGTCCAGCCCTGATCTGGAATCTGTTAGGACGCTTATTCATCGTAACATGCATCCAAAAATACAAATAAACATCACTTATCAGACATGTTGCGAGCAAATGCATTTTGAATGTGATGTTTTTATGTGATGTTGCATTTTGATGAGGCGGTTTCTAGAGGACGCATGTAAAGGGACATTCTGCTATATTGTTTGTCATTGGCATGCTTTTAAAATATGAAGCCAAACCTCTTACAAAACAAAACAAATATAAATGGTTAAATATCTCTGCTGCATTATTGAGGGAAACGTAACCGGTAAAGTTTCGTTTGGGGAGCAATTCTCAGCATTAGCTATGACTTTTGCCCCAATAAACTCCAAATCTGCTGCTTATTAATAGTAAGGTTGTTAATCTGATTACATGATGAAGACTGTAGTTAGTAATGTAATCTGACTACTTTTTAAGATTACTTTTAGATTATACCATCAAATAAACCATATTGATATAAGAAGCAAAGAGAAATACAATATATTCCATTGTTTGACATGCATTAAATAACACATTACATCAGGGTTTCCCAAACTGAGCTTAAAACAAGAACAAAGCTAAGAATTATTTCAGTCATAAACAATGTCAATGTTTCCATTAATCAACATCAGAGAAGCGAAAACATTCAAAAGTATGTTAGATTGTTGAAATATTAATGAAGACATTTCAAGTTAATATTGCTTTATTTTTAATTGACTTTATCAGCATTGTTGTAGGTGAGGACGTTTTGTCATTAAAATCAACTGAATTGTTTTGCTGTTATAATACCTTTAATACAAATAATTCTAAATTCTATTATGAAGATATGGAGAGTTCTATTTTCATGTCAAACGTTCCATATATAAATTTAAACATCAAACATTCCAATCATTTAAACGTATAATGGACCCTTTCCACAAGACTGTGGTGACGCGGTCATCAGCATCGTAAATCCTCAAAAGTTTTTCAGATTTGTATTTTTTTTAAATGTATGTACATTTAAAACACTATTCTTTGTATTAAATTACCTTTGCATCAAATTACAAAAAATAGTTTATGCTAATGCGAGGGTGTATCTAATCCAGCGTCTATGGGAGGGATGGTAAATTAGACATTGCTTGTTCTTCTGACTGCCGTTTTCAGTCTTTCTCAGTTTTTTCCTTTTATTGAAAGTCATGAAATCACTATCGTAGAGTTTTTATTTGGCTATTTGAGCAAATGGGAATGTAAAACATATATATGTGGTACTCTCCCATTCACTGCTCTTCAAGTTAACCCGACTATGACGACTTCTGCTGCTGAGGAACCTGGACATCTGGTCTGTCATATCAGAGGAGTTCTAAATTACATGAACAAAATTCATAATCATGAAAACAACAATGACATAACTGTATATGCTGTCTTTCAGAATCAATAATGATTTACAGGCATTGTGTGAATGATATCATGTAATCCATAAAAAGTAACTGTAATCTGATCGCTAGCATTATATAATCGTATATACTTTAGTATTTGATTTTTTCAATTTTGGAATCTGATTATATAATCCAGATTACATGTAATCAATAACTACCCAGCTCTGGGTATGTTGTAATATTACGTGATCTATGTAAATATGTGACCCTCTCTGTGAAATCCAGGCTAAAGTCTCAAAATCAAATTATGAGAAAACAAGCATCAAAGTTGGATTTCAACCATTTATTTCACTATAATTTCAATCTTTGACATGACCTTATACTCAGACAATATTAAAGATATGAAGGTTACATTTCCACAGAATGTTCTTTACCATATGAAAGATGATTTTATGTAGAAAACAGCAAATCACAAAAAAATGACTTTAGCTGGGGTTTCACAGAGATGGTCACAAATGGTCATGCAGAATACGGCATTAATATGTACATTATAAGTACTAATGAACAGATAAAATGGCAGTAATATGCATGCAAATAAACACCTAGTTGATAGATAGTATTGATCCTAAACTAAAATGTTAGCTCTAGTTCATCCTAATAAAATATGAAAAATCACTCACCTAATAATCAGATATTTCCAGGATTATTAGGTGCATTATTAATAATTTTTTGTTTAGCAAACAGTGGTTCATCTCTCATGGTGACGACACCAGTGATATTAAAGCTCAAGCTACTCACCGTGTTTCATTTCTCTTCATGCACGAACTCTGCTTGATGTTCACAGTTAATTGAAAAGAGTGAATTGAAGCACTCAGTGCTTCTCAAAGAGGCCGCCAGACTTCGTGCCAGTTGCTCCTGGATGATTTTTGTTATTATGTGACTGTGTGGAAAGACTCACTCCAGACTTGAATGATGAATGCTTGTGATCATAAACAAGCGTTATGAAAGTATAAGCTGTGGAAAACAGATCACAACAGTGGTTCATCTACCAGTTTTTGAGTTCGTTTTTGGCAACTCTGATGCATCAAAATGGAGTGGAGATGCTCATTTGATAACACAGACCCAGATCTGAAGAAGATTACAATGTAAACGGTGTTAACAGATCACCGAGTCTGAAGGTTATTACTGTCGTCAGTGCACAGGAGATCATCTGAACGAAACAATGGACTAAAGACTGATAGGAGGAGTTTAGCTGTGATGCATTGTTGAAGAAAAAGCCCGTCAGGTCTGGCCTACACTCACGACTGTTTATGCTCAGGCCTGTTAGTTGTGCGCTCCAGATTACTGGAAACAATTTCAATCAGGAAAGCCACATATAAACACAGGAGGGGGAAATTAGAGGGAGCACATGCCTGTAACTCCACTGGTCCATCATATTTTCTTGCTAAACCTGCTCTGAATAACGCAGCGCTACAGACCACAGTATGTGCCATATTTATTTGGCTAGGCCAGTGTGGAGTAAGCAGGTCCAGGCCAGGTTTTAATGGAGGAATACCCATTCATTCCCAACTGCAGGAGGAAAAATAACTCACATCACGAATTCGGCCAAGTTTTAATGAACCGCATTCAAATATCAGTGCAAGATCCAAAATCTTATGCTCATTACAGCGCATAAAAAACGGTTCGGCTAAGTGTAGAAAACCAGGTGGTGTGCATTTAATGCACATTTTGACCAATTTGAAAAAATGTCCCGATTTCACGCAAATCTCATCATTACTCACATTCATCGAAAACAAGCTTTACATTGTCTATACGTGTAGCAATCCACGTATGACTATAATTACATCTGTCTGATTTAATTAGCTCTGACTGCTTCAAAAAATGAAATGATATTTACAAATCGAATTGAAATCATACATTAGTCACTAAATAGACCAGTCTTGCCTTTTGAATTGCAGAGGTGAGATCTAAATCATACGTTGTGGACAGTTAATAGACAATTTATTTTAATTAATTAATTAGCAAGGGACTGTATGCATCATGCGTTTTCCCCCCCGTCACACCTTTAACTTGTTTTTACGGTCAGTGAAACACGATGAACTGGTAATGAGGTAATTACCAGCGTTCATGCGGTCGGCCGCAGTATGGAAGTGGAACCTACTGCTTCATCCAATGTGCCGAGTGTGTGGTAAACCTCTCCTCACACATTAATGAATATCTGAAATCCAAATATTTGAGTTATGGTTCAGACTGCTAGACTCTCTCGCCAGCCAACACGTGAAACCTGTGAGCGAGCGTAAGAGTGCGTCAGGTTCATGGAAAGCAACACACAGTCAATGATGAAGATTGGAGGATAATAATGTGTCTCAAGCTGATTCTGTAACTAAATAAATGTTTGTTACAAACGTGTGGCATATTAATCTTGGCAGTTGTTTCTTGGCAAAGCAGTAGAGAAACCATTGATGCTAATGAAGATTACTCTACTGGTTGTATTGGCATGAACCATGTCAAATATGCATTTCAATTCTTGAGTACGAGGAGAAAACAGAAAAAAGTGCATGTACCTGAACATGTATTTCCTATCATTCATCAAAGACAAGAAGTAATCAAATAATAATAATAATAATAATTAGTTACATTTATATAGCGCTTTACTAGACACTCAAAGCGCTTTACATAGTAAGGGGGGGTATCTCCTCATTCACCACCAGTGTGCAGCATCCACTTGGATGATGCGACGGCAGCCATAGTGTGCCAGAACGCCCACCACACACCAGCTTACTGGTGGAGAGGAGACAGAGTGATGAAGCCAATCAGTGTATGGGGATGATTAGGAGGCCATGATGGTTGGAGGCCAATGGGCTAGTTTGGCTAAATGTCAAATGCCTAGTATATACTTTAATAAAGCATCTTTTTATGTTATATATATTTTTCTTATTTATGTATTTGTGCAATTTACATAAAAACACAATTACTTAAAAATATCAAAAACTACTAAACTCGTTGAGTGTGTGTGACCTTGTTGACCTCAGAGCAGGTGAAATATATAAAGTTGACCTTAAAGTTGTGAGATTTTCAGTTTTTTAAAGTGACTTTTCTTCATTGTGGTATTAGTATGATTGCAGAACCTTGCCATTGTTTTTATTTGAACACAAATACATATAAAACAATACTTTTATTAACTTAGAAATTTACAAAATGATAAAAAGACAGTATATGTATGAAATGCACAGACCCAAATGAGTGTCATGACATTGAAGCATATGTTCAATATCTGCACTGATCCTGATTTACAGTCTTAAAGGCACTCTGACATCATTTCAGTGTTCAAAACACATTAAATAAACTATTACACATGTTTGCATAATGCATGTTTAAAGCATGCACACGTTGTTTATGTAATATAAGTTGTTTTAACTGCACTAGACATGCGACACAAGTCAAAATGTGTCCATTTTGTGTTTAATGACTACAATTTTTGATGCAACCTAGCTCGAGTTTGAAGAAATATACTCTAAATGCATGCATAGCTGGAATCTTATTTACCTGCATGCATGACATTCATCATAAATTCTGTATACGTGTATAAATGGGATGCACTGTTTTGTTTATAAAAAGTAGTTTTGCAGTAATTAAACAGTGTAATGCTCTACCCCATAGGGATGTTTTACACCAGAGGTTATGCATGACATCTTCAACAACTGTCATGTAACACACTGCAGTTAACGACTAATGAGTGATGTGATTGACACTGAAATGTTGGGACGTGATTAACAATACGTTGCGATTTATTCTGATGAAGCCAGACAAGTTGTGACTCTAAATGTACTTTTGAGGGCTATTCTTCGTGTAGGTAAAGCGCTGTTGACTGCGCGGCATGTCATGTCTGATAAACGCACGCCACCTGCTTTCCTGAGGTGAAACTCTTCTGCGGAGCAAAGGTGAGCAAGGACGCAGGTGAAGCCGCCTCGCTGGGACGAAACCAACAGCGCAGTTCATCACGAGTCTGTCTGATGTTTGTCCGCTTTATTTCGAAACAGGGTGTGTATGATCCGTGTGTTTTTGTAAGAGGGATTTTAAGACTTAAAGACAGGCCCCGCCCCTGTAGGCATACCCAGAGGTGAGCGCCTATATTAGACAGCTGAGCGCGCGCTAGGGATGTTAAGAGCACTTATCTGCAGCAGGTACAGACCCTGTCACTCTCACGCGCTGGATTGTGTTTGACAGCTCCGCGTGGCTATTCTAGCTCTCCTTCTCCGGTGTTTTCTTAAGGAGCCTTACTCGACCGAAGCGCTTGGACAGTTAAAGTGTCACAAGCTCAGTCAATGAAGCTGGAGGTTTTCTGCGGGGGTCACTACGACTCCAAGCCCGCGGAGCTCTGCAGCGACGCCGAGGGTAGCATCCCGTCGCCGATGTCCGCGGAGGAAGAGCTGGGCTCGGATGGAGACTGCGTGGCGCACAGTCCCGCACCTGCTCCTCCAGGCGCAGAGAGCAAAGGCAAGCCCTACACCAGGAGACCCAAGCCTCCGTACTCATACATCGCTCTGATCGCCATGGCCATCCGTGACTCGAACTCAGGCCGCCTCACTTTGGCCGAAATCAACGACTACCTCATGAAAAAGTTCCCGTTTTTTAGAGGCACCTACACCGGCTGGAGGAACTCGGTGCGCCACAATCTGTCTCTCAACGACTGCTTTCTCAAGGTGCTGCGGGATCCGTCCAGACCGTGGGGAAAGGACAACTACTGGATGCTGAACCCACAAAGCGAGTACACCTTTGCGGACGGAGTGTTTCGTCGGAGGAGAAAGCGCATCAGCAAAAACCCGGGCAAGGAGCCAGAGGGGCCGAGCCAAGCTCCTGCGGTGGACACTATCGTTACGCCTCCTTCCAGCGCCAAGTTTACAAGCTCCTTCGCCATTGATAGCATCCTCAGCCGACCTTTCAGGAAAGAGGAACGCAAAGCCGACACCTGGCACGGGGGGTATGTCATGCGGGGCTCCCCTTATGCTCTTCCCCAAACGCATGCGCTTCGATCCTTTGGTCCCCCGGATGACCCCGCCATCAGCTACCGTCACCAACGGCACTTTCTCCCGTTCCAGCTGACACCCGAGTGCCTGTCGACCCCACACGCGTCCGCGGGCTTTCACCCGTTCAGGATCGACTACTTGTTGTCGTAGTATCGTGTGAGTCCAGGCTGGCGAACTTTGGCACTTTCTGAGCACTTGTGACTTGACAAAGACATTTCATCCGCCTGCGTAAAGAAAGTTTGATGCAACATGACAAAGTTGTGAACTATTTAATAGCTGTTCGATTTGTATCGTGCTACTGAGCGGCTGCGGTGTTTTAAGCTGTCGTCTGTGTATTTATTTGTCCTTTGTGTTTGTTTTAAGTGTGTTGAACCAGGTTCCTCAAACGATTCTTGCAAAAGTAAACTTGTTTCATTTCAGATGTATACTGTTGGAGATAAACTACTCAAGAGACAAGCTCAATTTGAGTTATTGCAAAGAAAGCGAGGCTCCTGCATCTAAACTGGAATTATTGTCAACTATGTTGTTTCTGACAGAATGCATGCGCATTTTATATTGAATAATAAAACATGTTTTCAAATGAAACACGAATTGATTGTTATCAATCAATAAGTTCATGGCCAGATGTTTTAAAATATATTATCATGTGATATTATTCTGTCATATTGCACGAATAAATGTTTGCACAATTACTGATGGTGCTTCTTATTGTGATTTAAAATACCAAATGATGATTACAATTAAAATATGATTTCTAAGTTCACGTTTTCCAATCCGTTGTCCCATATTGGTGAATTCAGGTAAATTGGGACACTTTTTGCCATTGAGATGACTGGGACAAAAAATGTCCCAAATATCCCGAATTAACCCACGTGACCCTGGAGCACAAAAGCAGTCATAAGCAGCACAGCTATATTTGTAGCAATAGCCAACAATACACTGTATGGGTCAAAATTATACATTTTTATTTTATGCCAAAAATCATTAGGATATTAAGATCATGTTCCATTAATATATTTTGTAAATGTCCTAACCGTAAATATATCAACACTTAATTTTTTGATTAGTAATATGCATTGCTAAGAACTTAATTTGAACAACTTTAAAGATGATTTTCTCAATATTTAGATTTTTTTGCACCCTCAGATTCCAGATTTTCAAATATTGTCCGATCATAACAAACCATACATCAATGGAAGGTGTATGTATTCAGCTTTCAGACGATGCATAAATCTCAATTTCTCTAAATTGACCCTTAAGACTGGATCACACATGATACTGTGTTTACAATGGCCAGAGAGTTTCATATACAGCAGTACCTGCAGGGGGTGTTATCATCATGCCCTTGTTTGTGTTCACACTTCCTCTGCATCCGCATCCTTAACACGTGTATATTAATAGTTCAGCGCGGCAGTGTTGAGACGCATGTGAAGGAGAATACAGCAAGATAAAGCAGCTTCAGTTTGAAATCCCAGTCCACACGTTTCCACGAGCTGTCCACGGTGCTGAAGATAAGATGACATGACTCAGCTGTCAAGATCAAGTACAGTACTTGACATACTGAACCAGTTAAACCATGAGATGCTTGATTTGTAAACGTGTCCTTGTTTCGGCTTTAATCAAAGCCTTACACAAACATTTGGTCGTGTTAGTAGCAGTTTTTGTTATTATTGTTACATTTTCGTTCGTTCGTTTCCATTTTTAATAAAAAAAAAAATATTTACGTATTATTTTAGTATTTCATTATTATTTTTATTATATTTTGGGACTGTGTAACTATATTAATCCTTGTTAATATCTTACAGAACATGATATTTCGGTAACACTTTACAATAAAGTTCATTAGTTAACATCATTAGAACATGAACATGAACAATACTTCTACAGCATTTATTAATCTTAGTTAATGTTAATTTCAGCATTTACTAATGCATTATTAAAATCACAGTTGTGCTTGTTAGCATAGTTAACGAACTAACAAAGAACAACTCTATTTTTATTAACTAACATTAATGAAGAAAATTAAATAGTGTAATAAATGCATTGTTCATTATTTGTTCATGTCAGTTAATACAATAACTATGACACTTTATTGTAAAGTGTCACCGAGATTTATTTTGACCAGACACGTCTCAATAGATAATTTTCCTAAACGGCAGACGAATTATGATATCAAATCCGCAATAAATTGACGAATTAATAAATGAGTGGAGTTTATATAAACATTCGCCTGCGCGAGAGAATAACCCACAGTTCAAATATCGATCATATTTGTATGCTTCATAGTTTCTAAATGACAGTCACACATGTTATTCAGATAATTGAAATCGAAATCATATATTAGACAGCACTTACTCCTGCCAAACTAAAAAAATTAAAATTAAAATTAAAAGGATAAATCGACCTCACGTGTAACGTGTCGTGACGTCAGAGAGAAAGTCATCATCAAAAGAAAGGCCTGTTACCATGTATGGCGTCTGAAGGGTCATCATCTGAAGAGACTATACTGCAGCCTACAGGAGGTAATGTACTACATCTACAGCACTACAGCAGGCACCAGTGTGACATCCCAACGACTAGATCAGTGTGTCACATTTATTTCAAATACTCTTTTAGAAAATATAAATAACTGGCTTTTATAGGTATCCACATTTGTTTATTTTCATATTTTTTTTTCATTATAACATGAGCATGGGAATTGAACCCCACGTCAGTGATTCCCCACAGAGCGCAATCTTTGTCATCATCATGCAGTTTATTTGTTTGATTGCACTTTAAACAATAGCTGAAGTTGTTGGACTTGTGATGGAGAGAAACATTCGTCATTCGAAGGCGCCTCGAGAACCCAGGGCTTTGTTTTTTCTTCGCAGTTTCCCCGAGAGCGGACACAGATATATTTAGCAGTTCAATATTTATATTTTCTGTCCAGAACTGCACATATCCGTCCCCCGAAGCGCCCCATGTCACGCGGAGAGTAAAAACCTCTAATATCGGCATTATTCAGCTCTTAGTCGACATCGATTTGTCACCTTTGCTCAAAAGGTCCCCTAACAGTAGAGGAATCCAGCAGTCTAGTACAACAACACTGTCCGCGCGACGAGAAGCCTTCAAAGTCTCTCGTTTTTCTTCTGCACCGAGCGCGCGGCTTTCTCCAAGCCAAGCGTGCATCCTGAACGCAGCGGGGATGGCGGGTTTGATGTTGCCGGGAATTTTTGGCCCGATTATTTTCTTTACCTTTATTGTTATGACGAGGGCTGATTTTATCTCCACATCCTTTTGTTGTCTTTGATAAAGATGTGAGGCTGCTTGTTGCTGCCCATGAGGCACGGCTGTGAATATTGCCCTCGCGCTGCATTGGTATATTTTAGTGCGTGTATTCATGACCAAGCCAAATTAGAAAGAGCAACTGCTGTGTTGGCCTAATGTTTCAACTGTAAGAGGCCAGTAAACAGTGCTAGAATCGATTAGTTTACAGAGAAAATAAATATAGCTATATATACACACAAATACTTGTTTTAAATAGGCCTAATCATTGACGCGTGAAATGATAATAAAACTAAATTCGTTAAAAATAGAACCGACTACTTAGATTATGCAATCCTAAAAACTATTATTATTATTATTATTATTATCATCATCATTTATTATTATTTTGCATGCACGGTTGCGTTTTTAATAAAATATTTAAAATATAATGGCGCATTTATTGTTGTTTTTCTTTCACGGTAATAACAAATGTTGCATTTCTTTTCTTTCTTTTTATTTTTATTTTCGTATGGCCAATTAAGCTCATTTTCCACAATTAATTAGTCTCTCTCGGGGGGGATGATAGGGGTCTGGGACGGTAAACTGACACTGCGATGTGTGTGGTATCCGAGCACTGGCGCAGCGGCTGATGGAAAAAGCCTGCTTCCACTCATGTCAAAATCATTTATCCAGAACAGCCCTTTACAAGAACTTGTATACACTTGGAGACGGGCTTTTTTCGCCCACCCCCATCATGCGTACTTGACAAGATGCTCGACCAGGTCACTGCCTTACGTGCTCGCATTCTTCTCTCTAAGGCGACGCGATGAACGTACCATCGACGGTCAAACGCGCCTTTACACCGTGCCACTCACTAGAAGTGCTTTTCTATTTCAACCTCCCGTCCTCCGGTGCCAGAACTCTCACCAAAACACGCCATTAATTACTGGAGCTCTGACAGCCTTCGCCCCGGTGTTTGGCGTGTGGCGCTGTTGATTGAAACGTCGGACTAGGCTTGATAAATGGCGTTATTGCGTGTATTTAGGCTGTCAGAGGGGAGGTGGGGAGTCTCTCTGCTCGGACTCTGCACAGCCTCCTGCCAGACCGATAGCTGGAGGCATGCCAGACATGGAAAAGGGGTGGGTCTCTGCAGTTTGAGGAGATTTCTTGGAGGAATTTAGCGGGGATCTAGGGGGCAGAGAGAGATTTAGGAATTGATAGGTGGTCGCGTTTTGTTTGGCCGCACGTCTTTGCGCCAGAGGACTCTGGAGCATTGAGTTTCCTTCTCTTAAAGGATTAGTCTTCACGATGGCCACCAAGAGACTAAGGAGGGGTCGCTATCCTGGCGACACACAGCTGGCTTCAACCAGGAGCACAATTGTGGCGCACTGACCTCGGAGAGACACTGGTTTTAAGAGAGTTTTGCTTGGAGTACGCATAGTTTCCTCCCGTATTTTTAGCCCCGACTCTCATTCTTTGAAGACCGAACCCGTCTTTTTAAATCCGTTCAGCTTCCTTTGGGCTACAAGGCTTAGCGATGACGACTGAAAGCTCCCAGCAGCAGCTGGACACGCCGGCTCCCATCAGAACCAGCCCTGCATCCAATGCCATGCACTCGGGGCTTCAGAGCACACAGACAGTGCTGGAGAGCACAGCTGCGACCGGCAGCAAGGGCAAAAAGTCCAACTCGGGCATGAGGCGCCCCGAAAAGCCGCCTTACTCCTACATCGCTCTCATAGTCATGGCGATACAGAGCTCTCCGACCAAAAGGTTAACGCTGAGTGAAATCTATCAGTTCCTCCAAGCGCGCTTCCCGTTTTTTAGGGGTTCCTACCAGGGATGGAAAAATTCCGTCAGACACAATTTGTCTCTTAACGAGTGTTTCATCAAGCTTCCCAAAGGCCTTGGGCGGCCGGGAAAAGGCCACTATTGGACCATCGACCCCGGGAGCGAGTTCATGTTCGAGGAGGGCTCTTTCCGACGCAGGCCTCGTGGTTTCCGAAGGAAATGCCAGGCTCTCAAACCCATGTACCGCATGATGAACGGCATCGGCTTCGGCGCTTCGATGCTGCCCCAAAACTTCGACTTCCAGTCACCCTCCGCGTCCCTGGCCTGCCACGCCAACGGCTATAATCTAGACATGATGAGCAACCCTGTGCCTGGCGTTCACACGGGTTACGATGGCCTCAGTACAGGCCACCATGTCTCTCACATGTCGCCCAGCTCGGGCTCTACATACATGACGGCATGCCAAGTCACTTCCAATGGCGAGTACGGCCCCGAAAACAGCAACAGTCCGCTTCACTCGCCGCCGGCCATGAGCGGCTCTCTGGAGTGCCATTCGCCGTATGGAGCCGCCTCGGCACATTGGGCTTCATCAAGTGTGTCTCCTTACATTAAACAGCAGCCGCTAGCCTCCAGCAGCCCAAACTCCTCTGGATTACACTCGAGCATGCCGTCTTATTCTATGGAGCAGGGCTATCTGCATCACAACAGCAGAGAGTCGGCAGACATCTCAGGTAAGAGCCGCTAATGCACGCACTCTTTATTTGATATTTCTGTATAAAGTTTAGCAGGTATAAGAAGGCATTTATATAAATACTTAAGTACTCTCTAAAAAAAATATGGGTTGTTTCAATGCAACTTTGGGTCAAGTCAAATTTTAATTCAAGTTTATGTGTAAAAATACTTGACTATATTTGACTTAAAGTTGGGTTGAAACAAGCCAGCATTTTTTAGAGTGTAATTTACCATAAATAAATAAGAAAAATCAATGTAGATGCTGTTTAAAAAAAAATAAATAAATAAATAAATAACGAATAGCCTACCCAAATATTAAAATGTAAGTACACAATTCAAGTTTTTATACAGGAGGTAATGCGTTTTTAGCCGACATCATGTGTAACAATTTAGTATTTTTCGATGCACAGATTGTCGAAGCAATTCCATTTATGCTTTGAAAAATGCATGTTATTGCAATAATTATGCGTGTTCGTCGATAATTATTTAGCCTACAATCAGGGACCACAGTATTTACAGAAAGGCCATTTTCCCATTTCCTGCGAGTGTACAATCACCCCCCCCCCCTCAAATTGTATCATGTAAGTAACTTATTTATTAAGGCCTACATATGTTAAGCGCATTTAGAGTAATTAATTAAAGTGTGTGCGTGGCTATGGAGAATCACTCACACTTTTTGAGTAGATTTTCCGGCAGTGCTGTTTTGGAGACACAATATAATTAGGAAAATAGCAGATGTGTGACGCAAAAGGCCTTCGTGAGCTGTTTGCGACTTTTTCTTTCCATCGTTTCATAAGGTTAAGAAAACAGCGCGTGGTTTGTCGTATAGTTTGGTAATGAAAGCCCGACATTAATGCAAACTAAAGAGATTGTACACGTGTGTTCAGTGTCGGGCTGTTTTCACCGAGGCCCAGGACAACAACAAATAAACACATAGACACCTACATGACGTCTTAATATAAGAAAACACAAGAGATATGATTCTAATAATGCGTTGACACAAAAATGAGAGGAAGTTTGATATTGATATGGCGTTGAAAGCACTAGAATACATTGAGCTGGTAATACGCATTAAACATAAAAACATTATGACTTTTCTTTAAAAAGCGCTAAAGTGAAATGCAAGCTCTGGGGCTTCCACTTAAAGACAATTAAGCATGCTTTCGATGATGCCATTACTCCAGTAATATATTAATACTGGTGATTTATGATATGTTTTTCACCAGCAGGAATGTCTCGATACCAAACCCACTCCTCGCAAGTCTGTGACAGAAAAGACTTTGTGCTGAACTTCAACGGCCTCACGTCGTTTCATCCATCCAGCAGTGGATCCTACTACCATCATCAGCTACATCACCAGGGAGTCTGTCAAGACGTAAAGCCATGCGTTATGTAATTTAAACTATGACAAGCCAACACAATAATAATGCGAACGTACGGACTGAACTCGCACAATGTGCTTGATGCACGGTTATGAAGAATACAGCAATCAATGGAAGGCGAACCGAAGTCGACCAGAAACGATGAAGGAAGGAAGGGATGGGGGGGGGGGGGGGGGGAGGGACGTTATGACATATATTTACTATCTTGGAAAAAAACACGAAACGTCTGCAAGCGAGGAGACATGTTGTTTAACAAAGCTGTGTATCCAGTCCATAATCAATAGACTTCAGTTTGATTTGACCACATGAGGATACAGTGAAAGTGCTCAATAACCGAGCATATCATAACCTAGTTATTTTCGATGCACAGCGCGGAACACTGACTCGTGAGTTCACAAACACACTCGAATACAAAGTATCTTATTTGTCTGAACCTTATGTGTGTTTCTTTTTGACGGCTCTTCAGTTATCCCACCTCTTATATCTCCAGGGGTGAATGTGTGGGTCATTCATGTGCCTGTAAAACCTAGTAGAATAATAATGATTGCACTTTTGCTAGTTTAACAAGTTGACAAATTACAGTTATGTACAGTACAATAAAACGATGTATTCTCCCAAAAACAATAAGTGTATTTATTTATTGCTTAACCATGTTTAAATTAGTTGTTTATTTGTAAAACACAACAAAGACACTGTAACTGGGTTGAAGCAAATATCGGCTTATTTAATTGTACAGCCTTCTAATAATTAAAATCAGTTTACCACTTCCCTTATATAGGAATACCCCCCCCCCCCAAAAAAAAAAAAAAAAAAAAAACCTTGTTACGCTTCTTTGGAATAACAAAACAAATAATAAATAATAAAAACCGGTCAAATATTTGAACCAGCAATATTTACTGTATGCATTTAGGCAATTGTCTGTGAACATGTATATTTTAGAAATAAGAATAACTCGCTTCAAGAAGAAAAGAACGAGGTCTTTATTAGACTGCTGTAGAAATAAACAGGCTACAATAGAGATAATAAACGATTTAAACTGGGTGCTACGGTAATAATAATAATAATAATAAAATAAACATAACCCAAAGCAAAGAAAGCACACGTTTGACCAATTTCTGATCAATAATCACAGTGATTTTCTCATAAACTCGTAAAACTCGATCGACAATAGTCGCACTTATTATAGATGCATTCTGATGTCCCTCTAAACCAAGCACACAATTTATAAACAAAATACACATTTCAATACATTTCATTCATATTTCAACACATTGCTGAATGGAATCTTAATTTAAATAAAATCTCAATTATCAGAAACACGTTATATTCCGACTCCCATTAAATCAGTGAGAGTCAAATAAAAGCTGAATATGAGGATTATTGGATTTGTCAATGAGCAGAATGACCAGAGAAAGCGGACACGCGCGCTGAGGTTAACTCAGTGTAACCCTGCTGCTAAACTCAAGGCCATTGTTTTAACGCGGTGCAGTGTCGCCATCTACCGTCACACCACAACACGTGATGGATAATCGATCGTTTATGGCTTTAGCCTTTGTATGGCAAGTAGACTATATTCATGTATATTTTGAAACTTATTTAAAATAACTTTGTGTATATTATTTTCCTTCAAAATAATACTAAAATAATAGCCTACAAAATATCTTACGAAAAACAAACATATTTTATCCATTGTCCAATAATAGCACTTCAGTGTGTTGAACGTGGACTTCCAAGCCTGGAATTACATCTTTAAAAACAGTAAATATAATTAACATTAGATATTAATTTAAATGCTACATATGTATATTGCAATAAACTTTCGTTTATAAAAGCGCTCGTAATGTTACTTGTCTAACTAAAAAAATTGTAGGCTATTCATTTTATAATATTATAATATTAGCCTATGTAAAGGTTAAATAGTGCACGCATTTAAAGACAAACATACTAATATTCAATTCACACTTCAGCATACTCAAGCGTTATTGATCTATGGATACAATCAGGACATGTACTTTCCCTCATAACACCTTTTGTTTTTCATTTTGTATTTTAAGGAAAATAAATGTACACCAAGGCATTTAAAATGAGCTTCAAATCCTACTGTAGAAACACAACGAACTGCGTTATTTCTTCGCATGCTTTAGTAAAACCAAATACAATATTTGCTTGTCGTTTGTAGTGTGTTATTCAAAATATTAATACAAAATGTTAACACTTTAGATTAGGGAACACATATTCGCTATTAACTAACAGTTTTCCCTCAATAAACTAAGGCAGTTGTTGTAGTCTACTTATGTTTAGATATGATGTAGGGTTAAGAAATCTGAAATATGGTAATTTAAGACATAATTACGCACGTTAGAAGCACTAATGCACAGCCAATGCTAGTAATATGCATGCTAATTAGCAACCAGTTAATATTGAAAAGTGTTCCCAAATCAAAAGTGTTACCATTTAATTTACAGTTTGCATTGCTTGTCTGTAGGCTATTGCATGCTTTAGTATCCCTCCAGGGACATGCAAAGGGCATGACTAATTAACAAAACTGATAACGCTGTTTCTAGGTGGTTGATTATGAATGAAAACAGGTGCACGTGAAGTGTGCACTTAAAACGCGTTCTTTCTCATTTCCTCACATTTAATGAGACTGACAGCCAATGAGTCTCAGAACAACCCGACTTTTGATATAACAAACACAACAACAAAAAAGGCTCACCTGCCAATTGTGTTTTGCCGAAATCTCGCTCTCTTCGGACAACGTCTCAGCCACACACACCGATGTAATACTGAATAAATAAATGATCAACCCGGTAACGGGAAGCTCACCGATAACGGGTGAAGCCTAATTAACGGAGTGATTTTACACCGATTGCATGTGATGCGCATTTACCGTATAGCATATCTCACATGCACAAATTAGACATTATAATAAAAGACACTGTTCTGCAGTCTCTTCGTTGTTTGCGTCATAAGAGCAGCTTTACACAGCCGTGTTTCACACAGTGACTGGCTCACAAACAGCACACGGACTGTTAAGAGTTGCTTTTAAGCTTCTGCTGTGTAGCCTAAACATCTGATAGACGTCTTTAAGATGTCAGATTTACATAGGCTACATTTTAAATCATAAACCTGTTTATTTTATTTTCTAAACGTCTATTTGACATTTGATAGGAAACGTCCTAGACGTAGGCCTATTGCAGATGAGCAAAACTTAATAAAACACGTCTTGCAGATGTCAAATAGAGGTTTATGTGATGCAGGCTACGTATGCTACCACAGGGCGCTTCCCTTGCGAAAATGAATCATGGTTTCACTACAGTAGGTTATTTAATTATCGGCACTATTGTAAGTGTCATTACAAAGGTGCTTGTGTTAATTATTTCTTCCACGTGACGGGATCTCTGAGTTTGATGGTGCATCATGTTGCCAACTCCCGCGAGACAAATAAGCAACCCCAGTTTCAAAAACGAGCCCAATATTATTTATTATCACTTTATGTTTATCTTTACTTTATCTGTGTCTCAGTGGTAGAGCATTGCATTAGTAGCGCAAAAGGTTTTAGGTTCAATTCCTAGATAACAAATACTGACAATAAATGTATAACCTGAATGTACTGTAAGTCGCTTTGGATAAAAGCGTCTGGTAGTGGTAAATGCATAAATATAATATTTATTACCTATAAATGAGCCTGCAACATATTAAGATGAAACCACTCTTTTATCTGAAAATCAAAAACAGAAGCTATTTTACAAAAATCAGCAAACTGCAACAAACATGGGAACAAAACTCGTCTCCAATCACCTGTGATCAGAATAGCATTGTAGAGATGGAAAAGGAGAAAAACACGAGAGCTTCAAAGGGGAGCTGTAACATATAGCCACATATTTATAGTCCTAACATATATAGCCTAACATATATAGCCTAACATATATAGCCTAACATATATAGCCTAACATATATAGCCTAACATATATAGCCTAACATATTTAGCCTAACATATATAGTCTAACATATATAGCCTAACATATATAGCCTAACATATATAGCCTAACATATATAGCCTAACATATATAGCCTAACATATATAGCCTAACATATATAGCCTAACATATATAGTCTAACATATATAGCCTAACATATATAGCCTAACATATATGGTCTAACATATATAGCCTAACATATATAGCCTAACATATATAGCGGTCATTCTATGGAAATGTCCATTTTCTGTCCCTAGCCTTTACAGAAATATTATACTTGAAAAACACTTGGTTACATTTTCGGTATATTTTAAAATGAAACAATGTGTTATTTGAACAATTACACCTTCTTGAGCCATCTATGTGTCAATATTTGTTTTTAATGAATTATAAAGAATTCCGAGCACCACAGAAGTGCTCATGTACAGAGAAAAAGTGCTTTATTTGGAGGAAACAGGTTTTTCTACCATTTAAGATAAAATAATGTACATACATGACGCTACAGCACGTATATTATTGCACTGGTTGGCTATTAACACTGCGAGCTGACAGAGTCAATCAATGCATTGGAGAATACGGCGAACATAAACAAACGAATTTGTTTGTCAGATTTCCTTAACAAGCAACCATCTTTATTTTAAATAAGCCCAAAAAACCGCAACTCGCCACCAGATATTTTTTTTTTCACGCAACTTTACCATAAAGAAGCCCACAGTCGCGTATCTGTGGTCTCCAGTGTTAACAACTCATTTTCAGAGAAAGTTGCTGAAGAAAGGTCGATTTGTTTGCTAAAAGTTCCTGAATGACGTTATGATGTCACTGCGCGATGACGTCATTGCGTAATCACGGCGCAAAATTAAGTCACAACATCAAATCTCAAAAAAGACTATGTTAATTTATATTAGTTTGTAAAACGATATGATATGATATTAAAATATAAATAACTTGTCATTTATTTAATAAATTTCATATATATATATAATATCATGTACATAATTTTAAATACATTGAATTATTGAACACTGACACATTTTTTGATAATTACCATTGACGTGTTTTTTAATAGTTAGTAAACTAGTAATACTATACACATTCTCAACAGTTCTGCTTCAAACAGTGTATTAGTAGATAGTTGGTGTGCTACACTCCAAGACATGTCTGTAAAAATAGGGCACAGTCTGTATGTTAATATGAAATAATTTTCCATATTGCTTTTTTACCTGCATTTCAAATTAAGCATTGTGATTTCAGGCTACAATGCATAATAATGTCCTGGAAAATTACTAGCATCTTTTCCCTTTTTCTTACAGTGTATTAACTGATCAACAATCGCAAGTACAAGCTACTAGCAAAGTGTATCATAAATGAACATTTATTCAATTATTACTATTATTATTAAACTAAACAATTGCAAATAGCCACTAACTCAATTCACGTGATGTGTGTACTGATGTGCATCTTTGGTGTAATTTGGAGGGAAAATGTCTGCCTTTTTAGAGTCACTTCTCAAAAGTTGCCAAATAAATACATACAAAAATGCTAAATTGTTGCTAGGTGGAAGAAAAGGTTGCTGGGGTAGTCTGATAAGTTGCTAAGTGGGCAACACTGGCCTGTCCGGCCTGAGGGTGTTGAATCTGTCGTGTCACAGCGCCACCTGTCGGCTGGAGCAGGTACTGTTCAGTTCTGGAGAACTGCTGCTTTCTGGGCCGTGACCTCAGAATATTAGAGTAAGTTATTATAATAAAGTGACCAGATTTATGAAATGGAAACTGGGGACAGAATTCGGTGGTATGTTAGTTCATAGTTGAGTGCATGTTATTTTAATTGTTGTGGGTTCCACAAACTGTTATCATAATGAATAATTATTATAATGATTGCGGGCTAAACTGACCTAAATATTTTAGCACACCAATGAAAAATAGTAAACAGTATTCAGTGCAAACAGATATAAAACAACATTACATTGTAACACCATTACAACTTTACAAAAACAGAAAATATAATAATAATAATAATAATATATGAGAACACACTAAAACTGCATTTAACAATTATTTTGAACATTCTCTAATTTATTTTAATATTTCATCTTCACAAACTGCGAATAGCTAATATTGTATTGTAGCTACAACTTTTCTAATATTATATTATGTTTGTTCTTGTGCTGTCTTTACTATCCCTAATTTAGTCTTATTATTTTGCTATAAGCTCATTTTGCTGTCTGCAAATGTTAAATGTAATTGTTCACTGGATTATTGTTATTTTGTATTTATTTAACCCACGTGGTGTAGTGTGGGAACTTTTAAAATTATGTGTAAAATATTCCTGCGCCCTGTTATTTAGTTCATGAAACAGAGTTACTTTAATTTAACATGAATCGTTAGTCACTGCCTCGTCATGCTGGTTTGCAGTGACAGTGACGATGGGAACATGATGACACTTATTTGAGCTAAACTCTTCTCTCGCCATAACTGTTTAAAGTCAATTAAATAAAGTAGATTGGTTTAATTAGAATCTGAAAAGACAGACTGATTATCCCTTGACTAACTGAACATGCTGTAAAACACATTTCTGCAGACGTAGACAGGACACCAATATATACTCCTACAAACAACTGAAACAAAAGCCTGCTTCTTGAGAGGTAACAGTACATCCAGTCACTGGTCTGTCGTGTGAATAAGCAGATACTCACTATCTTATCCAGCGATGCATCACACTATGTGTGTTAATCAGTGAGTATCTGGGAATGAAATCTAGTTGTGTTATAGGGGTCTCAATCCTGCTCCTAGCGGGACAATCTTCTGCAAACGTAGTTTTGCCCCAGGACACCCGTCTGAGAGTTTCTAGTGATGCTGAAGATGTTGAATGTCTGGTTCAGGTGTGTTTAATTAGGTTTTGAGCTGAACTCTGCAGGATTGTGGTCGTCCCGGAGCAGGACTGGACTCCACTGATGTAGAGATGATCAGCTTCAGCTGTTACTGTAGAGAGCTGCATGTGTCTTTAGCCCTAAAGCTCATTTATTTTATTTTTAGTCATTTAGCAGACGCTTTTATCCAAAGCGACTTACAATTAAGAAAATTTAACAAACTATAAGTTAAAACTCTATAAATATTATATATACACATTTAAGAAAATAAAGAAATTAAATAAAAATGACAAATGCATACAACAACATTTCAAAACATTTAAATGAAAACAAAAAATAAAGCTAAAAACAATTCAAAATATTAAACCAACAAAAGGTGTGAGTATAAATATGATTCCAACATGACACTAAGCCAAACACCCATATATATATATATATATTATTTCATTTCCATGTAGTATGTAGAAGATACGTTACTAAAATAACTAAAGAAAACTAAAACTAAAGAAAATACCTATAAAGACATAATAAATTCATACATAATTTATCTCAAATTTAAATAGATAACAAATCAAACGGCAGTAGTTCATCAGTAATCCTAAAAGAACACACATGCTAACAAACAACAACTTACACATAGTAATAATTGGTTATAAAAACTAAAACAGAAGTGAACAAGCAGAATGAAAGAAGATAAATAAAAAGTGATACTTATATCGTTTGCTGGTGTCCCTGTCCGGTGGAGTCGATGGTCTTTACACTCTTCGGTCTTCTCACGAGGAGGTAAACTAAGATTTTTATACCCATCTAACAAAACACTACTCCAATTCAGCTGAACACACTTTCCTGTTAATCACAATAAATGGCCAAGCAAGCGCCCAACACTGACAAGGGACGCGATACATTACGAGACCAAATGTGATTTCAGCATGTCTCCACACAGTAAACAAAACTAATTTCTAATTAGTTAACACAACAATATAACTTATCCCAGGTTACACCGATCAGTTCACCCGATTAGCAGTTCCTCCACGATTGTGTGATCTTGCAATCGCAAGAATTAATGCAAATACAACCATGCCTTGTTTCTGAAAAAAAAACAATATTATCCAAACAAACTGATCAGTTCATGTTCAACTGTCCTACCACTGTATTGTAGTGAATTTCATTAAAAACATAAGTGCAGAATATCCATGCTGCTTTTTGCCATATGATAAAATTAGACTAATGTATGGGTACAATGGGGTTAAAAGCATTTTTTCCCCATTAATATATTAAATGACATTAAATCTGATCATTGAGGTCATCAAATGCAATAACAAAAGCATGACAGTGAAGTGATGTACAATACATTTAGTTTTTTAAGGGGTTCAAGCGAGTTACTAATTAACTATTATGTTACAGTTTTCCAGCAGCACAGGCTTCTTTTACTAACAGATAGGTTTCCACTGTACATCAGTATATAGCGCTCTCTAGCGATAATAATCAGAACTGCTAGAGTTATATTATCTGCTAGGATTCAGAGGTGCTGCTTCAGGGAAGATATATATATATATATATATATACACATGTGCTCGAGCAAGAGGAGAAACACAGCACTTCTGGAATATCTAGATAATATAAATATGTTAAAATTAAAGTTACTCCAAAATGTATTCTGTGTTTTAAGAGTATAATATCCATCTATCTATCTATCTATCTATCTATCTATCTATCTATCTATCTATCTATCTATCTATCTATCTATCTATCTATCTATCTATCTATCTATCTATCTATCTATCTATCTATCTATCTATCTATCTATCTATCTATCTATCTATCTATCTATCTATCTATCTCTTCCTCTATCTATCCATCTCTCTCTCCCATCCATCCATCCATCCATCCATCCATCATCCATCCATCCATCCATCCATCCATCCATCCCTCTCTCTCTCTCTCTCATCCATCCATCCATCCATCCATCCATCCATCCATCCATCCATCCATCCAAAAATGCATGTAGCATTTTTTTATAATAAGACTGGCCAATTTTTTATTTTTACTTTTTAAAATTAATCAATATAGCATTTGTTATGATTAAAATACTGCACATTTAGAATCAATAGCTATAGTATGCCACAGTTGTAATATAAATCTGTAGGGAAAAATCTATCTCCTTAACATATTATCTATTATAAATTCTACAAGAAGCTAGACTAAATTTTACACAATAAAAAAGCCAACAATAACATTCTAGTAAAGGTGACCATTAGTTGCTTACTTTAAAAAGATTTTAATATATAGTGCTGGTTCAAGACTGTTTTCTCCTCTTTTCATCAGTATTTTTAGCTTATTCGCCTTTTTAAGATACTTTTTTATGTACTTGCTAGTTTTGGTTACAACTATGCCCCTGTTAACCAGCCAAACCTTGACTCTTTGGTTGTGCTAGCAGTCCATTTATCACCAGTTCCCAGTATCTGTATGAGGCTGACATCTAGTGGACATTTCTATTATCTAGGAATTTACAGACACGCCTGTTTTTCCCGTCTCTCAAACACAGAACCAGGAAGAATCAGTGTAGAGAAACCGAAACTTAAGTGCTGTTGTCTTGTAACTTTATATCAGTGCTCACATGCAGTAAAATGGCAGAATCCTGTATTTCAGTGGATCAGCTCAGCTGTCCAGTGTGTCTGGATCTCCTGAAGGATCCAGTGGCCATCCAGTGTGGACACAGTTACTGTAAGAGCTGTATTACAGACTGCTGGGATCAGGAGGAAGAGAAGGGAGTCTACAGCTGCCCTCAGTGCAGACAGACCTTCAGTCCAAGACCTGCTTTAGCTAGAAACACCATCTTAGCTGAAGTGGTGGAGACGCTGAAGAAGACTAAACTTCAAAGTGCGGTTCCTGCTGGAGCTGGAGATGTTCAGTGTGACGTCTGTACTGGAAGAAAACACAAAGCTGTCAAGTCCTGTCTGGTGTGTCTGAACTCTTACTGTCAGAATCACCTCGAACAACATGAGAGTTGGTTTAAAGGAAAGAGACACAATCTGACTGAAGCCACTGGACGACTGCAGGAGATGATCTGCCAGAAACATGAGAAGCTCCTTGAGGTTTTCTGTCGCACTGATCAGAAATGTATATGTGTGCTGTGTTTGGTGGATGAACATAAAAACCACGACACTGTATCAGCTGCAGCACAGAGGACAGAGAAACAGGTATTTAACACTAGACACTAAAATAATTAGCCTTGTTCACACTTCCGGATTGATGCTTTTCCAGTGACAGCATCGGCAGTACTGAACAAGAATGAATTGGAGAATTAAAGTTTTTTTTTTTTACAAATTAGATCTTGTGAAAATGCTTGAGCTGCCGGTACTGTACTCTACAAAGTGCAAACATTTCACAATCATCACAAAGTACAAGTTTGTTCAATTCTAATGGTGGCAGTTATAATTCAGTTAGCTTTGCCGTTCTGTCCGTTTGGTGCTGGCTGTGCATTATGACTCTCCACGGGATTTTTTCACTATTATTATTATTAAGTTAAAGTATTTTCAACTCATGTATTTTCTAGACATGTACATTGTATAATGTGCCCTGGAAAATACATACAAGAGATGACTCAGGATTCATAGCTTTGTTTTTATTCTATCTGGATTACGTTTTTGTGTTGAGTTTAATATGCTTCAACTGGACTCAGAATTGTTTAATGTGTTCTTGTAAAAATGGTCATAAATGTTGTCATTTTGAAGTAATTTATCATGATGTGGTGATTTGAGGGAGGGCAGGGGTGCTCGTCACTTTCAAGTAGGCTACATTCATAATCAAAGACGTATTAAGACAATGTTTTTTGTGGTTATACACCTAAATACTAAATACACATATTGTACCTGAAAATTAAACACAATTTATTTTATTTATATATTATGTGTATTTGTGAGGTGTATCTTTGCTCTCATTTTTTAATTACAAAGATAAAATAATGACAACTATTTTTATCTTCACCCACTTTGGCCTAAATATCCGCCATACTTTTTAATATTGTGTTACCTTGAAAGGCTTTGTCTTTATAATATGGAAATTAGTTTGGCTGTAATACTCAAACAGCTTGCAAAATAGAAAAACCAACATGAGAAAGAATCTTGATAAAATCGTGAATCGTGATACTCCTAGACGAGGGGGACCGGGGACCGGGGTCTACGATTGTGCCCTCGTAATGCCATTTCGCCCCTGCCCCTCCGGAGGCCTGTGCACACCACTGCATATAAGTTACAAACAAGTAAAAAACATTTTTTTATAGATTATATAATAACAATTAGGAAAAAATACAAAACAGAAAATGTAAGAAGCATTCTTTGAGAAAAGGGTGAACTGATATAATAGGTGCAGACCTGTAACAGAACAAATTTTACCCTGTGCTGACGTTTCCGATTTTTCTGAAAAAGGCTAATTATGTGGCAGCAGAAATGAACAGCAGC
Organism: Ptychobarbus kaznakovi; assembly: GCA_027422405.1. NCBI lineage: Eukaryota > Metazoa > Chordata > Actinopteri > Cypriniformes > Cyprinidae > Ptychobarbus > Ptychobarbus kaznakovi. The sequence goes on from CM049805.1 coordinate 19,896,749, forward strand.
TGCTAGAAGAGTTTCTTGAAAATGCACTATAAACCACCATAAATCAACTAGGGTTGCACAGGGGTGGGACATATTTGGTAAATTTCCGGAAACTTTCCAAAAATCCTGGAAAGTTTCAAAAATTTCTGAAAATTGTCCAACTTTTTGCAACCCTAAAATCAACAAAATCTTTCATAGAATAGGCCTTGAGTAATCAACATAAAATGATGGAGTTATTATCAGTGTTGGGCTAGTTACTCAAAGAATGTAATATATTACTCATTACTAGTTACTTCTTTCAAAAGTAATATTGTTACTTTACTTATTACTTTCTGGCAACAGTAATTAGTCACACTACTAGTTACATTATTTTTACTTTACGCCCCACAGAAGTTGTAACTGTATATTCTGTTTATCTTCTCCTCATAATTTGACCAATATCCACATCGGATCGCAGTCAGACGTTATTACAGACACTCAATAGTGACAGATAGTGACATTCAAGTAGACGTGTTGTATTCATCTCATTAATTGCTTGAAGCTAATTGTAATTTTGGTGTTACACATAAACGATTATATTGCATTATGTATTTTATAAAATCACATAAGTTTGTAAGAAACAGTTTAATTTTCCCAATTTTCTTTTAATTATAGTGATATAATGTAGCACATGCTGATCAGAGGGATGTAGTGCCAGAGTAAATTAAAGCCACAACTTACACAACAGTGTTCAGTGTTCCATATTCAATGCTTGCCGGCTGCGCCGGGGACATCGCATCAACTTTTTAAATTTAGAAATCCACATGATTTTATGCCCTTTGTTTATTTATTTACATGTAAAGCCGCAGCTTAATTATGCAGAACACAGAAACACTGTGAGTGTCAAGCTCCAAGTCTGTGTCTGTTTCACTTTTATACTTACTCTCATTGTGCCTCATGTTAATTCATGTACAATGGCGGTAAATTATCAATCATCCCTTCTCGAGTTTGAATCTACAGACTTTTTTGTGACATCACTATCATGTGTTTGTCCTGCAGAAGCAGCTGAAGGAGATGCAGAAGACGCTCCAGCAGAGAATCCAGCAGAGAGAGAAAGATCTCCAGCAGCTGAGAGAGGCTGTGGCGTCTCATAAGGTGAGTCTGGAGAAGAAGAGAAGTTTGTCTCAGTCTCAGTTCAGACTCACTGAAGCCTGAATCACTGTGTGTCCTAACAGCGCTCTGCACAGACAGCAGTGGAGGACAGTGAGAGGATCTTTACTGAGCTCATCCGCTCCATTGAGAGAAGCCGTTCTGAGCTGATACGGCTGACCAGAGATCAGGAAAAGCTAGAAGTGAGTCGAGCTGAAGGACGACTGGAGCGACTGGAGCAGGAGATCAATGATCTGAGGAGGAGAGACGCTGAGATGGAGCAGCTTTCACACACACAGGATCACATCCAGTTCCTGCAGGTAACATAGATCTAGAAGAACGGGGTCATAGTGGACTTGAGCAGATCCTGCAGGTAACACAGATCTAGAAGAACAGATCATAGTGGACTTGAGCAGATCCTGCAGGTAACACAGATCTAGAAGAACAGGGTCATAGTGGACTTGATCAGAGGTAAACAGATCTAGAAGAACTGCAGATCCTGTAACACAGATCTAGAAGAACAGGGTCATAGTGGACTTGAGCAGATCCTGCAGGTAACACAGATCTAGAAGAACAGGGTCATAGTGGACTTGAGCAGATCCTGCAGGTAACACAGATCTAGAAGAACAGATCATAGTGGACTTGAGCAGATCCTGCAGGTAACACAGATCTAGAAGAACAGGGTCATAGTGGACTTGAGCAGATCCTGCAGGTAACACAGATATAGAAGAACAGCATCATAGTGGACTTGAGCAGATCCTGCAGGTAACACAGATCTAGAAGAACAGCATCATAGTGGACTTGAGCAGATCCTGCAGGTAACACAGATCTAGAAGAACAGCATCATAGTGGACTTGATCAGATCCTGCAGGTAACACAGATCTAGAAGAACAGGGTCATAGTGGACTTGAGCAGATCCTGCAGGTAACACAGATCTAGAATAACAGCATCATAGTGGACTTGAGCAGATCCTGCAGGTAACACAGATCTAGAAGAACAGGGTCATAGTGGACTTGAGCAGATCCTGCAGGTAACACAGATCTAGAAGAACAGGGTCATAGTGGACTTGAGCAGATCCTGCAGGTAACACAGATCTAGAAGAACAGTGGACTTGAGCAGATCCTGCAGGTAACACAGATCTAGAAGAACAGCATCATAGTGGACTTGAGCAGATCCTGCAGGTAACACAGATCTAGAAGAACAGGGTCATAGTGGACTTGAGCAGATCCTGCAGGTAACACAGATCTAGAAGAACAGATCATAGTGGACTTGAGCAGATCCTGCAGGTAACACAGATCTAGAAGAACAGGGTCATAGTGGACTTGAGCAGATCCTGCAGGTAACAGATCTAGATCTAGTGGACTTGAGCAATCCTGCAGGTAACACAGATCTAGAAGAACAGGGTATAGTGGACTTGAGCAGATCCTGCAGGTAACAGATCTAGATCATAGTGGAAGCAGATCCTGCAGGTAACACAGATCTAGAAAACAGGGTCATAGTGGACTTGAGCAGATCCTGCAGGTAACACAGATCTAGATCATAGTGGACTTGAGCAGATCCTGCAGGTAACACAGATCTAGAAGAACAGGGTCATAGTGGACTTGAGCAGATCCTGCAGGTAACACAGATCTAGAATAACAGCATCATAGTGGACTTGAGCAGATCCTGCAGGTAACTCAGATCTAGAAGAACAGGGTCATAGTGTATTGAGCAGATCCTGCAGGTAACACAGATCTAAAAGAACAGATCATAGTGGACTTGAGCAGATCCTGCAGGTAACACAGATCTAGAAGAACAGGTCATAGTGGACTTGAGCAGATCCTGCAGGTAACACAGATCTAGAAGAACAAGGGTCATAGTGGACTTGAGCAGATCCTGCAGGTAACACAGATCTAGAAGAACAGGGTCATAGTGGACTTGAGCAGATCCTGCAGGTAAGACAGATCTAGAAGAACAGCATCATAGTGGACTTGAGCAGATCCTGCAGGTAACACAGATCTAGAAGAACAGGGTCATAGTGGACTTGAGCAGATCCTGCAGGTAACACAGATCTAGAAGAACAGCATCATAGTGGACTTGAGCAGATCCTGCAGGTAACACAGATCTAGAAGAACAGGGTCATAGTGGACTTGAGCAGATCCTGCAGGTAACACAGATCTAGAAGAACAGCATCATAGTGGACTTGAGCAGATCCTGCAGGTAACACAGATCTAGAAGAACAGGGTCATAGTGGACTTGAGCAGATCCTGCAGGTAACACAGATCTAGAAGCATCATAGTGGACTTGAGCAGATCCTGCAGGTAACACAGATCTAGAAGAACAGGGTCATAGTGGACTTGAGCAGATCCTGCAGGTAACACAGATCTAGAAGAACAGCATCATAGTGGACTTGAGCAGATCCTGCAGGTAACACAGATCTAGAAGATAGTGGACAGGGTCATAACACAGTCTAGAAGAACTTGAGCAGATCCTGCAGGTAACACAGATCTAGAAGAACAGGGTCATAGTGGACTTGAGCAGATCCTGCAGGTAACACAGTCAGATCCTGCAGGTAACACAGATCTAGAAGAACAGGGTCATAGTGGACTTGAGCAGATCCTGCAGGTAACACAGATCTAGAAGAACAGGGTCATAGTGGACTTGAGCAGATCCTGCAGGTAACACAGATCTAGAAGAACAGGGTCATAGTGGACTTGAGCAGATCCTGCAGGTAACACAGATCTAGAAGAACAGTCATAGTGGACTTGAGCAGATCCTGCAGGTAACACAGATCTAGAAGACAGGGTCATAGTGGACTTGAGCAGATCCTGCAGGTAACACAGATCTAGAAGAACAGGGTCATAGTGGACTTGAGCAGATCCTGCAGGTAACACAGATCTAGAAGAACAGGGTCATAGTGGACTTGAGCAGATCCTGCAGGTAACACAGATCTAGAAGAACAGCATCATAGTGGACTTGAGCAGATCCTGCAGGTAACACAGATCTAGAAGAACAGGGTCATAGTGGACTTGAGCAGATCCTGCAGGTAACACAGATCTAGAAGAACAGATCATAGTGGACTTGAGCAGATCCTGCAGGTAACACAGATCTAGAAGAACAGGGTCATAGTGGACTTGAGCAGATCCTGCAGGTAACACAGATCTAGAAGAACAGGGTCATAGTGGACTTGAGCAGATCCTGCAGTAACATCTAGAAGAACAGGGTTGTAGTGGACTTGAGCAGATCCTGCAGGTAACACAGATCTAGAAGAACAGGTTCATAGTGGACTTGAGCAGATTCTGCAGGTAACACAGAATTAAAAGAACAGGGTCATAGTGGACTTGAGCAGATCCTGCAGAACACAGATCTAGAAGAACAGCATCATAGTGGACTTGAGCAGATCCTGTAGAACAGTCATAGTGGACACAGATCCTGCAGGTAACAGATCTAGAAGAACAGGGTCATAGTGGACTTGAGCAGATCCTGCAGGTAACACAGATCTAGAAGAACAGTCATAGTGGACTTGAGCAGATCCTGCAGGTAACACAGATCTAGAAGAACATAGTGGACTTGAGCAGATCCTGCAGATCTAGCAGGTGGACTTGAGCAGATAGATCTATCGTGGACCAGATCCTGCAGGTAACACAGGTCTAGAAGAACAGGGTCATAGTGGACTTGAGCAGATTGCAGGTGATCAATTTAAAGCAGATCCTGCAGGTAACACAGATCTAGAAGAACAGGGTCATAGTGGACTTGAGCAGATCCTGCAGGTAACACAGATCTAGAAGAACAGGGTCATAGTGACTTGAGCAGATCCTGCAGGTTCTAGATCCAGTCCTGCAGGTAACACAGATCTAGTCAGTGGACTTGAGCAGATCCTGCAGGTAACACACATATATAGAAGAACAGGGTCATAGTGGACTTGAGCAGATCCTGCAGGTAACCCAGATCTAGAAGAACAGCATCATAGTGGACTTGAGCAGATCCTGCAGGTAACACAGATCTAGAAGAACAGGGTCATAGTGGACTTGAGCAGATCTGCAGGTAACACAGATCTAGAAGAACAGGGTCATAGTGGACTGAGCAGATCCTGCAGAACACAGATCTAGAAGAACAGCATCATAGTGGACTTGAGCAGATTCTGCAGGTGATGAACAGGGTCATAGTGGACTTGAGCAGATTCTGCAGGTAACACAGATCTAGAAGAACAGGGTCATAGTGGACTTGAGAAGATCCTGCAGGTAACACAGATCTAGAAGAACAGGGTCATAGTGGACTTGAGCAGATCCTGCAGGTAACACAGATCTAGAAGAACAGCATCATAGTGGACTTGAGCAGATCCTGCAGAGAACACAGATCTAACATTGCTGATGTTTTGATCAAGTAAAGTTGATGCTTAAAGAACATTTGTATCGTCATTTCTTCAGTTTGTGTGTTTTTGTCTATATTATTATGCTTGCGTTTGTTTTTGTGTGTCTGTAGAGTTTGCAGTCTCTGTCTGTTTCACAATCTTCAGACAGCACTGCACAACATGTGACTGTCAGTTCTCAGCTGATTTTGGATAAAGTGAAAACATGTGTCTCTATACTGAAAAAGCAGCTTGAGGATTTCTGCAAAGATGAAGTATTTGATAAAGGTAAAATACAGGACATTTATTTGCTCTTTGGAAAAGAGCATATAATGTTATAAAATGTAAAAACAGTGCTGTACCCATGGAATACATTGTTTTTAAACTGAAAACATCTACTGGTTTTCATAGTGAAATGCCTCAAGATAATTCCCATCCCTGAACCCAAAACCAGAGAGGAGTTCATACAATGTAAGTTACTGGACATACAATCACAGAAGGATATAACTTTATTTATATAGCTGTGTAAATTATGTAATAACAATCTGAGACCACAAAATCTGGAATTCATGAGAACTAATTAAACCAGGAATACTGAAAGCAATACGATTAAAAAAAGAGTAAATATTATGCCACAAAATGAAAACAACGTGCCTGATCAAATATAAGTAAATTAATCACAATCATCATGTGTGTTTGTACAGATTTTGTTCCATTAAAACACAATGCGCTCCTTGAACCATTTTCAAATCATGCTGGAGAACATGATCATCAGGTTTTCTTCACTTCAGCTCCAGTGCTGCTGGTATTAAAGCAAAATAGAGATAATGAGAAATTCATGTGCTTTTTTTAAATATATTATATAAATAAAAATATTTTCACTCATGTTGATAACATTTGTTGAGGAGAAAAAAATACAAAATTGAGAAAAATGCTAAATATTTTTTTTTCACTAGTTTTGGACCCCTATGTATATAAAAAAAACACTACATTATTTTTTTTTTACATTTATGTGCAGAATTATTTCCTTTATTTCATATTGCAACAACAACAAACAACAACAACAAGATAACAACAAGTCTGATAATTGCGTGACATTATCAGACGATTACAAAACTTGAAAGTCATCTTCAGCATTTTGGTTTCAGCATTTAGCTCACAATATCAGAGTTGAATAGGTAGTGGAGAGTTCTAGATGAGATAAAAAACTGTTTAAACAGAAATTAGGCAAAATTAAGTTTATTAGAAAATTATTCAAAACTGCCAAGACTATATGAGATATTTAAATAGCATTTAATTTAAAACACACACGGGATCTTTCAAGCTTTTTCAGTAATGTTACCTTTTGTGTTTCCATCAGACTCCTGCTACTTGACTCTGGATCTGAACACAGTGAATCCAGTCCTCAGACTGTCTAATGGGAACAGACAGATTTTTCAGGGAGACACATTATACGACTACCCTGATCATCCAGACAGATTTGATTACTGGGAGCAGGTGTTGTGTAAAGAGAGAGTGTATGGACGCTGTTACTGGGAGCTGCAGTGGAGTGGTATTGTTGAAGTAGCAGTGTCATATAAGAGCATCCGCAGAAAGGGAGATCATATGAGGAGGGAGTGCTTATTTGGATGTAATGATCAGTCCTGGAGTTTGTGCTGCTCTGAATCCAGGTTCTTATTCAGTCACAATAACATACAGACTGATCTCTCTGTGAAGCCCATCAGCAGCAGAATAGGAGTGTTTGTGGATCACGGTGCAGGAACTCTGTCCTTCTACAGCGTCTCTGACACAATGAGCCTCATCCACACAGTCCAGACCACATTCACTCAGCCGCTCTATCCGGGGTTTAGAGTTTATTATGGAACAACAATGAATCTGTGTGATTTATCAAAATAAAATTATATATTTTTTGTTGTTTATTAAATTACTGCTTAGAGCTGCATTATGAATGAGTAAAAATTAGTCTCTTGTTTTCCACCAATAAATAAACATGTAGTTGTAGTCGAGATGTTGCTGAGGGCAGCACAGTGGGTCAGTGGGTACTGTTGCCTCACAGCAAGAAAGTCCTGGTTTGTGAGTGTCCTGGCTGAGCCAGGAAGCCTTTCTGAGTGGAGTTAGCATGTTCTCCCCAAGTCTACATGGGTTACCTCTGGGTGCTCCAAAGTATAGGTAAATTGGCTGTATTTAGTGTGTGTGTGTGTGTGTGTGAATGGGTGAGTGAGTGTGACCTAGCACAGGGGTTGCATGAGTTAGTGCACTCTCAGTGCTGGGTTGCGGCAGGAAGAGCAAATCAGCTGAGTGGATCACTCCACTGTGGGAGTGATCGAAAGAGAGAGAGAGTCGAGATGTTGCTGAATATGTTTCAAATTCAATTAAATAATTTATCATAACATTAATCTAATAATGGGATAAGATTCATCACCGACACACATTACAGACAGAACCATATCATTTTGCATGTATTGCACTGAGCCGCTTAGCTCTTTTCTTCTTCTTCTTTTATAAACAAAGCAATCAATTGGACTGCGTATGTGCTGATGAATTGTCCTGTGACATTTATATGCAGGTGATTGAGTCTGAATTAGCTAAAGCCCTGGCCACAGGTCATATTAACTTGCTATGTAATACTAACTAGTCACTGTCATGTAAAATCTAAAATCATAAGATTGATCTTTTATGGTTTAAAGATAAATAGAGGGAATGTATGCATAGTACATAATGCAATGTAATGAGTCTGGACTTTTACTGTTTGTTAATGAAATCGTGGATTACTAACCACATCTTCTTCAATAAATGATGTGCAAAATTCCATGGATGTTCAACTGGACTAATTCAAGCAATCACCAGAAATTATGTTTGTAGGCCACATAGTCTAAAAGTTATTAGTAGAAACATGCTATTGGTGTAACAGAGCAGGCTAGGGCAGAACCAGCAGAGCAGGAAGCCAGAGCGGAGCCGACGGAGCAAGAACCATGAGCAGAGCCATACTAGGATGGAGCCGACAGAGCAGAAACCCACCAGGCCGGAGCAGATGGGACTAGAGCCCACCAGGGCAGAGCAGACAGAACTGGAGTCCACCAGGGAGGAGCAGACGGGACTGGAACCCACCAGGGCAGAGCAGACAGAACTGGAGCCCACCAGGGCGGAGCAGACGGGACTGGAACCCACCAGGGCAGAGCAGACAGAACTGGAGCCCACCAGGGCGGAGCAGACGGGACTGGAACACACCAGGGCGGAGCATATGGAATAAAGGACCTCCACGGTAAACCAGACTGATCAGAAGGCCACCATGGACGGAAGAGAAGACCACCAGAGCCAGACAGCAGACCACCACGGTGGAGCAGATGGAACAGAAGACCACCACGGCAGAGCAGACGGAGCAGAAACCCCTGGTAGAGACTGGGACCTAGGGGAATCTGAGACACAAGAAACAGAGAGAGCACTGTCTCAAGGACCGAGGCAGGGAACACAAGAAGTCCATCAATACTTTCCTTGGTGACAACTGAGTGGGCAGACAGTTCACAAGCTAGCTCATTGATCGAAACTGGACAGGCAGACATTTCAAAATCGGACTCATTGACAGTGACTAGACAGACAGGCAGTTCAAAATTTAACTCATTTACTAGATCTGGACAGGAAGACCATTCAAAATCTGACTCATTGACAGTTACTGGACAGACAGGCAGTTCAAATTTAACTAATTTACTGGAACTGGACAGGGAGACCATTCAAAATCTGACTCATTGACAGTGGCTGGACAGACAGGCAGTTAAAAATTTGACTCATTGACTGGAACTGGACAGACAGACAGTTCAAAATTAGCATCTAGACCAGGGGTCGGCAACCTTTTCGGCCATTTTCGGCAACTCCCCCCCCCCCACCCCATGTTCTAACATTTCTTGAACAACAGCTATACACTGTGACCATACTGAACACTACTGTGTGTGTGAGAGACAAGACCAATATATTAAAACCGTTCAGTTTAATCACTGTTCTTTCCTAATTCACACACACCACTCGCTCACAGAGATCGGAGATCACATTCAGAAGCTCACAAACTTCTTTTCAGTGCTGCCACGTGACTTTTATTAATCGATACTGAATGGCTACTTTATATTTCTTAGCAATGAGCGGGTAAAATTGCTGTATTTCAAGTAACTAAACTCAGCTTCATTGTTTGTAGAGAGATGGAAGCTTACAATTGTCACACCTCCCTCTCCCTCTCTCTCAAAATGGCCATATTTGAGAAATACAAATTCAAGCAGTTTGCATCACTGGATATACTGTGCATCTGTGAATGGTAAACCCAGCCTACTTTGATTTGATTGGTCATCTCAGTCATTTTGACATTGACAAGCGCTATTAGACCACTGAGGCTTTGATCTGAAGCGCCTATGTGCAGCGATCATGCACACATCCATAGATTAGCGCAAGTTAATTCTAACAATTTAATAGTATTTATAGCACCTAACAAGCTGTGTGACTATGATAAGTTATTACATCAAAATGTATGTCAGCATGCAGTTTTCAGCCAGCGATTATCCCTCTGCGTGCCTTCACTGTTGGCAAGCGTGCCGTAGGTTGCCGACCCCTGATCTAGACAATCAGCTTCCAAGGCTGATTCAGAGCGAGACGAGAGTTCGGAGATGGTCTCATTGGCTGGTTCAGAGCAAGGCAAGAGTTCACTGACGGCCTCCATAGCCGTGACAGGACAGGCAGAGTGTTCACAGACGGCCTCCATAGCCATGACAGGACGAGGGTTCATAGGCGGCCTCAATACCCATGACAAGACAGGCAGAGAGTTCACAGACGGCCTCCATAACCGTGACAGGACAAGGGTTCATAGACGACCTCCATAGCCATGACAGGACAGGCAGAGAATTCGTGAGTGGATACGCCTCCGATGGTCCTGCAGCGGTTGCCGCCACCTCTGGAGGTTCTACAACGGTAATGGTCTCTTTGACCGCAACACGGCAGGCTGATGTGCATTGCACACAATACAATGAGCTGAAGCGAGCACCGCCACTTCGAGAGGTTCTGCAGCATGAGCCCCCACCTCTTGAAACATCACAGTGGATGCCGCTACCTTGGGCAGTTATGTCGTGGTTTATGCAGCCCAAACGCAACACAAAGCGATCCCCATCATTGGAAGTGCTTCAGACAGTGGAATTAGTTCAGGAACAGTCATAGAGCCAATCAAGTGTATGCGCTCACAACACACCAGCTACAGGTGGAGAGGAGAGAGAGATAGAGCCAATCAGAGACCACACACCAGCTACAGGTGGAGAGGAGAGAGAGAAAAAGTCAAGTGTATACGCTCACCACACACACCAGCTACAGCATATCACAGCTACAGGTGGAGAGGAGAGATCAGTCAAGTGTATGCGCTACACATAGAGCAATCAAGTGTATGCGCTCACCACACACCAGCTACAGGTGGAGAGGAGAGAGAGATAGAGACACACACCAGCTACAGGTGGAGAGGAGAGAGAGTCATAGAGCAATCAAGTGTATGCGCTCACCACACACCAGCTACAGGTGGAGAGGAGAGAGAGACATAGTCAAGTGTATGCGCTCACCACACACCAGCTACAGGTGGAGAGGAGAGAGAGTCATAGAGCCAATCAAGTGCGCTCACCACACACCAGCTACAGGTGGAGAGGAGAGAGAGTCATAGAGCAATCAAGTGCGCGCTCACCAGCTACAGGTGGAGACCAGCACAGCTACAGTGGAGAGGACATTCACAAGCTACAGGTGGAGCATAGCGTGTATGCTCTCAGCATACAATCAAGTGTATGGCTACAGGTGGAGAGGAGAGAGAGTCATAGAGCCAATCAAGTGTATGCGCTCACCACACACCAGCTACAGGTGGAGAGGAGAGAGAGTCATAGAGCCAAGTCGCTCAAGTACAATGCGCTCACCACACACCAGCTACAGGTGGAGAGGAGAGAGAGTCATAGAGAATCAATCAGGTTGCGCGCTCACCACACACCAGCTACAGGTGGAGAGGAGAGAGAGTCATAGAGAATCAAGTGTATGCTCTCACCACACACCAGCTACAGGTGGAGCGGAGAGAGAGACATAGAGCCAATCAAGTGTATGAGCTCACCACACACCAGCTACAGGTGGAGAGGAGAGAGAGTCATAGAGCCAAACCAAATGTTTAACGTCTCATCCGAAAGACCATGACTACCAATGACTAACGACTGGCGCGTCTTGACTGGACAAATTCTGACAAACCAAAAACAAACAAACAAAAAAACACTTACAAAACTGCAACCGCTCCCGCCCCACCACAGACAACATTGCAGACAACACGGTGCTTTTAGCTATTGAAACGTTAAGGTTTGTTTTACATTTCTTAGTTTGTGCTTAATATAACAGAGAACATTAGCTTTCCTGCTATGTCGGTGTTCCTAATAAATGTCACAGCAATGTGTCTTGAATATGTTTTGCGTTAAATTCGATGCTTCTCATTCTTTATGTAATAATTGCTTGAGAAGACATATTTCATTGTGTATTTTAAAATGCCTAAGCCAATGTTTATTTTAATTAATTATAACATTTCAAGCATTATTTTAAAATGTTTATTCAAACAATAATATCTCAAGTATGTCTAAAATCAGGGATTAAAAATGAATTGGTTTTAAGTAAAAATAATAGTTTCTTTTCTTCATTACATTTCCCGAGTTACCTGTTTGTAGAACGAAATAAAACATTACTTAATTAATTCAAGGCACTGTAATGTCCTCATCCATCCTCATTCCATTCCTCTTCTATCATCCTCATCCATATAACTATATACCGTATCTCACATAAGTGAGTACACCCCTCACATATATTAAATATTTGATTGACTTTTCATGTGACAACACTGAAGAAATGACACTTTATTACAATGTAAAGTAGTGAGTGTAAAGTTTGTATAACAGTTTAAATTTGCTGTCCCCTCAAAATAACTCAACACACAGCCATTAATGTCTAAACCGCTTGCCACAAATGCGAGTACACCCCTAAATGAAAATGTCCACATTGGGCCCAAAGTGTCAATATTTAGTGTGGCCACCATTATTTCCCAGCACTGCCTTAACCCTCTTGGATATGGAGTTCACCACAGCATCACACACTGCCACTGAAGTCCTCTTCCACTCCTCCATCATTACATCACAGAGCTGGTGGATGTTAGAGACCTTGCGCTCCTCCACCTTGTTTGAGGATGCCCCACAGAAGCAGAAGAAAAAAAATGAAACCATTTAATTTGTAGTGTTAACTTATGAATTAAATGCAAAATAAAATACAATAAATAAATCAAAACAAGAGCAATATCGTTTTTTTCATGTTATCAAGAAAAGATAATTTGACTAAATGTAAAAATGCTGAATGATGTTTGACAGCGAACGCATACAATCGTTGGTGTCAGATGCAAATATTAAACATGTTTTAGGCTACAATGCATGGCGTATGCGTTTCACAAGCACTTTTGTTTGATCTAATTCAGGATATTTCCAGCCTCAGACATGTTATTAATCCGTGTCTGAAGCCGTGTCTAAAGAGAACCCTTTATATTCAGTGGATGCAGTGACTGCAGTGACAAATGCCTCCTTCCATCCCGAACCTTTGAAACGTGTTTTATGCATTGAAAGTGAAACCTAAAAAAACAGCGCACATAAGTAAGCGATTGCACGCTTTCGCAAGCTTCAGCAAATGGACGCGATCACAGAATGCGCGCTTCCCAGCTGAAACAACTCCCCACGTGAAATTGAAATAATAACCTGTGATATGACATTTGAGCCATATTGCCCATCTTAGTCATTCATCCCACACTATCAACAGACGCTAGGCTACACTTCTTGTACTTGGTCTGGGCACCACAAGGTGTCACTGTGGCCTCAAATCTTACCACTCGACTATGACTCGATTCCTATTCCTGAGGTAAAACACGCCCTCCTCATTACCCTAAAGATGACGAAATGTATAAATAAATACATGTGGAAATAAATACATGTGGCAATAAATAAATACATACATGTGAAAATAAATAAAAGTGGACATAAATAAATGTATAAATAAATTAAATAAAAAGTAAATACATGTGGAAAAAAATATAAGGAAATTAAATTCTAAATAATTATTAATTTTACATTTCTTTGTACATTTCTTTATTTATTTATAATTATGTCAGGGATGGCACTCCATACGTGAAAGCCGCTATCCTGCTGGGTTTGTAGCTCATCCCTGATCAAACACACCTGAACAAGCTCATTATGGTCTTCAGGATTACTAGAAACTGTCCCATTCCAGGCTGATGAGCTGGATTAAGTTAAACTCTGCAGGACTGTGGAGTCCATGGCTGGATCTGAAGAACCCTGCTGTAGACCTCGTGTGAGCGAGAATGAGTGTCTTTTTTCCTTTAAAATGTAATGCTCTTAAATTGCTATTTGACCATCTCTCGGACTCTTTCTCACAGTTTGCAGGTGATGGCAGTTATTCTGATAAATATATTTGCAAATTATAGTTTTATATGCTTTTAAAATATTTTACTGATGCTGTCTGTAAATATTCTGCCTAATCCATAGCCTGCCACCTCTATGCTATGTTGAATGTTAGAAGTCTTTTTTGATCCAAAACTTTGCTTAAAGTCAGCATGAAATAAATAAATAACGTGTTTTCTAAATTAGAGTCCTCAGAATTTGTGCTGCAGTTCTTTGATGATAAAAACTGTTCAGGAGTCTAGAGGAGGCTGTCTTAAGGTGCTCCTGGAACAGCATTGAAAACCACTGATTTACACCACACCATAAAACATTTAATGCATTTTAGCCATTCATTTAAACAACAACAGCATTTTGGGGGGGCTGAAATGCAAACTTTTGAAAATGGGTTTGAAAGAGCGAGTTTGTGAAAACAACACTAGGGCTGCCCTCAACTAAAGAATTTTCTAGTCAACTAATAGTCGTTAATTTAAGCTATTAGTAGACTCATTTATATTATTTGTAGTACTTAAACAAATACCTGGGGGGGGGGGGGGCAATATAGACTATTCCACGCTTAAGTGCAAACATACAGCTTGCCACAAAGCACAGACAAATGTAATGACTATGAACGTGTTGGAAAAAACCCTTTTAAATAAATATTATTTATTAATAAACTAGTGTTTATTTACACTGATTTACACCGGTTTAGTACACCGACACAAATGAATGACTTTGACAATGTCCATTATTTTTATACAATAAATGAAAACAAGGAATCAGTAGAACCAGATGTGAAACTAGCAGCTGTAATGAATCCCAGCACTTTAGAAGGTTTTATTCATTTTATGACCACAAGATGGCCACAGCATGAACCGTTTTAAAAAGCATAGAGTAATGTACCTTTTCCAGATACAATTGGGTTGAAAGCTTTACTGGTTCAGAATAGGGCTGTAGTCAAGTTCACTTTTGTCGAGTCCAAGTCAAGTCCAAGTCCAAATGAGACGGTCAAAACAGAGAAAGAAAAAAAAGAATCTTATTCAAAAGCACATACTTAATTATTGATTATTTATGTGATACGAGAGACAGCATATATTCTATTCTAAGATAATAATTTTGCATTATTGTTTGTAATGATCTAAAAGCATGTGCAGCAACACTGTAGGATCAAATTAGGCTATTTTATTTATCCTCCTGAGACCCAGCTACTGAGTGTTTGTCTCTGTTTGGACATTATATTTGAGTGTATTTCTCTGAGACCTCACATGTCACAGTTATAAGCCCGGATGTCCTGTACAGAGCACACTCAGGGCTTTATAGAGATACTAAATGATTGAAGTTACACCGTGAACAATCCTCTCATTGGTCTTTAAACATGGATACATTTAATTTAGTGAAAAATTGTACATGCTTATGGAAACATGATTATATTTTGTAATTGTCATTTAAATTTGAATCATTTTCAGATTGCTTGTCATAAAGCAACATCTCAGGAAAATGTTATGGGTTTTCAAATTCAAATATGACTTGCTGTTATGAAACAGGACATCTTTTCATACATGTCCGCTGTAGATGACACCAGGACTAAAAGCATGTGTATTACGCATTTTTGGAGACATAACAATTGAATAGGGAAATAAATTATATATCAGTTTGCTTATTAAATATTATATATTATTATGAAAATCTGGCCATATATTACTCCCATTATGACAATTATTTTTTCAAAATTCTGTCCCAACAGCAACATATTCATTTGCAAATTAGATACAGTGTATATATACAATGTGTTTAATGGGAAACCAGTTTATTTAAATTTTTACACACATATTGCATAAAACAAAATGGTATATCAAATCATTTTGTTATATATTTTATAACATAGTTGAGAATTATCCTTAAACAAAGTTTATTATAAAAAAATCCTGAAACCTAAAAATGTATTTGGTGATTTAAAAAAATTCCCTTTGATTTTGCCTTTGTGACGTCTATTCATGCAATTTTAGTTTTTAGAAAAACTGAGTCCTAGTGTTTTTTTTTATGGGGGGGGGGGGGGGGGGGGGGTTCAGGAGGATATTTTAGGTTTAGCAATTTCACTAAAGTCACATAAGCTGAAGTGCAACTTCACATTTTCAGCATTATTATTATAGTGTAACAATCACATTCTGGGCTGCCAATGGAAAGTATTACAAATAACAAGCAACATAAGTGTAAAAAAAATCAACATGTTCCCATTCTTGAACTTATTACTTGTCCTAAAGCAAGGTTGTCCAAACTCAGTCCTGGAGGGCCGGTGTCCTGCAGAGTTTAGCTCCAACTTGCCTCAAAACACCTGCCTGAAAGTGTCTAGTATGCTTAGATGAGCTGTTTCAGGTGTGTTACGCTTCCAGCGTAAGTGTCTAGTATGCTTAGATGAGCTGTTTCAGGTGTGTTACGCTCCCAGCGTAAGTGTCTAGTATGCTTAGATGAGCTGTTTCAGGTGTGTTACGCTCCCAGCGTGAGTGTCTAGTGTCTGTTTCAGGTGTGTTACGCTTCCAGCTGCAGTAGATGCTTAGATGAGCTGTTTCAGGTGTGTTACGCTTCCAGCGTAAGTGTCTAGTATGCTTAGATGAGCTGTTTCAGGTGTGTTACGCTCCCAGCGTGAGTGTCTAGTATGCTTAGATGAGCTGTTTCAGGTGTGTTACGCTCCCAGCGTAAGTGTCTAGTATGCTTAGATGAGCTGTTTCAGGTGTGTTACGCTCCCAGCGTGAGTGTCTAGTATGCTTAGATGAGCTGTTTCAGGTGTGTTACGCTCCCAGCGTGAGTGTCTAGTATGCTTAGATGAGCTGTTTCAGGTGTGTTACGCTCCCAGCGTAAGTGTCTAGTATGCTTAGATGAGCTGTTTCAGGTGTGTTACGCTCCCAGCGTGAGTGTCTAGTATGCTTAGATGAGCTGTTTCAGGTGTGTTACGCTCCAGCGTAAGTGTGTTTCAGGTGTGTTACGCTCCAGCGTATGCTTAGATGAGCTGTTTCAGGTGTGTTACGCTCCCAGCGTAAGTGTCTAGTATGCTTAGATGAGCTGTTTCAGGTGTGTTACGCTCCCAGCGTAAGTGTCTAGTATGCTTAGATGAGCTGTTTCAGGTGTGTTACGCTCCCAGCGTAAGTGTCTAGTATGCTTAGATGAGCTGTTTCAGGTGTGTTAAGCTCCCAGCGTAAGTGTCTAGTATGCTTAGATGAGCTGTTTCAGGTGTGTTACGCTCCCAGCGTAAGTGTCTAGTATGCTTAGATGAGCTGTTTCAGGTGTGTTACGCTCCCAGCGTAAGTGTCTAGTATGCTTAGATGAGCTGTTTCAGGTGTGTTACGCTCCCAGCGTAAGTGTCTAGTATGCTTAGATGAGCTGTTTCAGGTGTGTTACGCTCCCAGCGTAAGTGTCTAGTATGCTTAGATGAGCTGTTTCAGGTGTGTTACGCTCCCAGCGTAAGTGTCTAGTATGCTTAGATGAGCTGTTTCAGGTGTGTTACGCTCCCAGCGTAAGTGTCTAGTATGCTTAGATGAGCTGTTTCAGGTGTGTTACGCTCCCAGCGTAAGTGTCTAGTATGCTTAGATGAGCTGTTTCAGGTGTGTTACGCTCCCAGCGTAAGTGTCTAGTATGCTTAGATGAGCTGTTTCAGGTGTGTTACGCTCCCAGCGTAAGTGTCTAGTATGCTTAGATGAGCTGTTTCAGGTGTGTTACGCTCCCAGCGTAAGTGTCTAGTATGCTTAGATGAGCTGTTTCAGGTGTGTTAAGCTCCCAGCGTAAGTGTCTAGTATGCTTAGATGAGCTGTTTCAGGTGTGTTACGCTCCCAGCATAAGTGTCTAGTATGCTTAGATGAGCTGTTTCAGGTGTGTTAAGCTCCCAGCGTAAGTGTCTATTATGCTTAGATGAGCTGTTTCAGGTGTGTTACGCTTCCAGCGTAAGTGTCTATTATGCTTAGATGAGCTGTTTCAGGTGTGTTACGCTCCCAGCATAAGTGTCTAGTATGCTTAGATGAGCTGTTTCAGGTGTGGCCTAATGGATAGAGCGTTGGACTGGAAACCCGAGGTAGCCGAAGGTTGTGGGTTCGAATCCCAGCTCCGGCAGGAAGTGTCCACGACTGAGGTAAGACCCTTGAGCAAGGCACCGATACCCCAAACTGCTCCCCGGGTGCCGCACAGTCGGCTGCCCACTGCTCCAATTTGGTTGGGTTAAATGAAGAGAACACATTTCACTGCTGGTTACACTCTGTATAATTGTGTATGTGACAAATAAAGCTCATCTGAGCTTAATTTGTTGTTGTTGTTATTATCAAAGTGCCTAATTCTAACGTTTGGTAATATTTCTATTCAAAATCACAATTCCTCGATTTATAAAAAATCTAATTGTGGCAAAACATTAAATTCGAATGAATCGATAAAATCTGATATATCACCCAGTCATTGCCACAGTGTTTGCTTATTTTTTACTTTATGTACATTTTTGTGTAATTTATTTATTTAATTTTACATCCAGGTGTATGCCGTGCCTCCAGACTGTATTTGTTTTGCTCTTATTCTTTCTGTTTCTTCTTCATTTGGTGCCACAGCATTTGATGATTTGCAGGTTGTTTTTTTTTACATTTAAACATTTTGTAAGTTTGTTATTTTATATTAGGTTTATAGCATGGTAATTGTGTCATTTTATTCGTTTTGTTAATTAAAGTCCCATGTTTATTGCAGAAAATGTGTCGTTATAAGTTATAGATAAGCAATTGACCTGAAATGAAAGTGAAAGCAAAATGCACACGAGCATTAATAAGCTATTTAAAAGTGAAGGAAAGTGAGAGGGAAAACTCCAACAAACTTTGTAAAACCAAACTGTATTATGCAACTTGCCGACATCGTGTCTGTGGCCAAAAGAAAAATAATTTATGTCTCCACGCAGCGCGCACACTCAGAGCCAGGCATATGACGCAGCTGTGCATTTAACAGGCGACCAATGACAATGCCCGTTCTAGATGGAACTAAACCAATTACATTACCCATTTCTCAATCAAGCAAGCCAGATTAATGTTTTTGTTTTGAAAGAGAAAAAAAAGAAAATATTGCTGGACTCGCTCGAGACCAACTAGAACATTTGGCGAGTCCAATGACCAAGCCCGAGACAAGTCGGAGTCCAAATACTAACGAGTCCAAGACAAGTCCGAGACGATAGAAAAATGTCTTGAGTCCGGACTCGAGTCCGAGACCAGACTCGAGTACTACAGCCCTACTTCAGTATCCAAATCAGGGTCAGGCAAACAGGTAATCCAATAAACACAGGCGAGAATCACAGGACCAGAGAACAGGCAAGGCAAAACTGAGGCTAGAAAATCTAGGACAGGCTCCGTAAAGTCACAGTGATGAACGCTAAACAATACTCAGCAATCAGAAAGAGGAAGTCCAAGGCTTGTAAAGTGTGTTTGATTGGTTGAAGCTGTGTGTTATCAGTGCAATGGATGATGGGAAATGTAGTCCGGGGGCAACATGCAACAGTTTGTTTAGTGTGAGAGTCAATGTAATTGGAAGGCAACATCTGGTGGCGAGCAGACGGAAAACCACAGAAAGGATGCATGACAGACCCAGCCCCATAGATCCAGCCCTTCGTCTCTTTGAGCTGGCTGCACACTAAATGTTTTTGAAATCTTAACCGATTTTAAAACAACGGGAGACAACTGTGACGAGTCTCCTACTCTTCCTGCTATTGCCGGCTAGTGGGTGTGGCTAGGAGACTCATCTAGAGAACGATGTCCACCTGTTGTCCCTCTATAAAAGCCTTGGCTTCGTTGGTGTGGTTGTTGCTTGTTTGCTCCCAATTGTTTCAGGTTGTTTATTTGGATATGGTTATCAGTTGTGAGACCTGTTCTGTCTGGCTCTTTACCATCTGTGTCAGACAGAAATTGTATGTATTTTTCGTTGCTTCCTTATTTATATACTTTCCTTTCTTATTATTAATAAATATTTATTTTGCAACCTTACTAGCTACATGTCCTCCTTCCATTTGTTACGCTTTGAGCCGGTCTTGACAAATGTGGGGGCTCGTCCTTAAAATTTGAGTATTTAATAAAAATAAAAAAATGTGTTAACTTGAGGATTATTTTGTTAAATATATATTTTTTGTGAACATTATTTGTTGAAAATTTAGGTGTGGAAATCTTCTGGAGGATTATAGCGGTTGGTTTGTATTAGGTTTTTTTTTTCCTCGTTGCTTTGCGGGAGTTTGGTAAGTAGGCTACTATTTGTGTACTTGAGGAAATTTTGGGTTATTCTGAGGTACTACAGAACTGACCTCGCTGATCTGGGTGCAACAGCCAGGAGATGACAGGGTTCGGGATGAACAGACGAGATGTGACGAGACTTTGGGAGATCAGTTGAGCCTTGACTTGACTCATGAAAAATAATGATTACTTGACTGTACGCTGTTGAAGAAGCCATTATGGGACGAGACTCTGGAACAGCGGCTATCTTTTGAGAAGTCTTTGAGCTGGTGGCCATTTTGAAAACAGTCTCTGAGTTAGCAGCCATTTTATAAAAAGTATCCTCAGTAACTCCTACAGTGAAGGGGGAACCACACATTTGCAATGCTGTGTCAAAATAATGTTCAAGCATCCAGCTAGGGTCATATAGTGGCATAAGGGAATGAGCGGCTCTGAAAGCCCTCCACGAAAAACAAAAACAAAACAAAACATAAAAAAACATGGCCCTCTGGCCAGACAAACCAGCAGTTTGTTCCAACTGCAGCAAAGTCAGATTGTAAGGGCTCCACTGGTTCCAGTGGTCTTTTCCTGATGGCTGTCTAGGTGACGATATCTTCACTGGGGATCTGTCTCTGGAGCTCATCTACGTTTCCTAGACTCTGCTGATGTTCAGAGCTGTAGAGGTCGTCTCTAGGTGATGATCCACCATCTGATCTGGATACGGACTGGATCTGGTGACTGCAGTGATCATCTGATCTGGATACGGACTGGATCTGGTGACTACAGTGATCATCTGATCTGGATACGGACTGGATCTAGTGACTACAGTGATCATCTGATCTGCATACGGACTGGACTACAGTGATCATCTGATCTGGATACGGACTGGACTACAGTGATCATCTGATCTGCATACGGACTGGATCTAGTGACTACAGTGATCATCTGATCTGGATACGGACTGGTGATCATCTGATCTGGAGGACTGGATCATCTGATCATCTGATCTGGATACGGACTGGATCTAGTGATCATCTGATCTGAGGACTGGATCACTGAGTGATCTGCATACGGACTGGGATCTGATCATCTGATCTGGATACGGACTGGATCTGGTGAGTGATCATCTGATCTGGATACGGACTGGATCTGATACAGTGATCATCTGATCGGATGGACGGACTGGAGTGTGATCTGTCTGATCTGATCTGGATACGGACTGGATCTAGGATTGATCATCTGCTGATGGATCATCAGTGATCATCTGATCTGGATACGGACTGGATCTAGTGACTACAGTGATCATCTGATCTGGATACGGACTGGATCTGGTACGGCTCTGGTGACTGCATGATCTATTGGATACTGTGATCGCTGGATACTACAGTGATCATCTGATCTGGATACTGTACTGCTCATCTGTGATCTCTGATCTGGATCTGCATCTGTGATTCTGATCCTGGATCTAGTGACTACAGTGATCATCTGATCTGATACGGACTGGATCTGGTGACTGCAGTGATCATCTGATCTGGATACGGACTGGATCTGTGGCAGTGATCATCTGATCTGGATACGGACTGGATCTGATCTGGATACGGACTGGATCTGATCATGGACTGCAGTGATCATCTGGATCTGGATACGGACTGGATGGACTGATCATCTGATCTGGATACGGACTGGATCTGGTGACTGGATCTGATCACTGATCTGGATACACTGATCATCTGATCTGGATCTGCTGGATCATGATCTTTGGATCTGGTGACTGCAGTGATACGGATCTGGATCTGGATACGGACTGGATCTGGTGTGATCATCTGATCTTGATCACTCTGATCTGGATACACTGATCATCATCTGATCTGGATACGGACTGGATCTGGTGACTGCAGTGATCATCTGATCTGGATACGGACTGGATCTGGTGACTGCAGTGATCATCTGATCTGGATACGGACTGGATCTGGTGACTGATCATCTGATCTGGATACGGACTGGATCTGGTGACTGCAGTGATCATCTGATCTGGATACGGACTGGATCTGGTGACTGCAGTGATCATCTGATCTGATACGGACTGGATCTGGTGACTACAGTGATCATGATCTGATACGGACTGGATCTGGTGACTGCAGTGATCATCTGATCTGGATACGGACTGGATCTGGTGACTGCAGTGATCGTCTGATCTGATACGGACTGGATCTGGTGACTGCAGTGATCATCTGATCTGATACGGACTGGATCTGGTGACTGCAGTGATCATCTGATCTGGATACGGACTGGATCTGGTGACTGCAGTGATCATCTGATCTGATACGGACTGGATCTGGTGACTGCAGTGATCATCTGATCTGGATACGGACTGGATCTGGTGACTGAAACAGTGATCATCTGATCTGGATACGGACTGGATCTGGTGACTGCAGTGATCATCTGATCTGGATACGGACTGGATCTGGTGACTGCAGTGATCGTCTGATCTGATACGGACTGGATCTGGTGACTGCAGTGATCATCTGATCTGGATACGGACTGGACTGGTGACAGTGATCATCTGATCTGGCACTGATCACCATCTGGGCTGGATCTCGGGTGCTACCGTGACCTCGGAATAAGAAATAAACAGACTAATATTAGTGCAGATGTCAATCTTCTTACGATGTAACAAGTACATCGTGTTTTATGGGAAGTTTTCCCGGTTCCGGGTGACCTAATTAATGCAGCCTAACAATCCTTTAACGGATTTGAATATTAGAAAGTGAAGTGACATACAGTCATGAATGGTGACCCATACTCTGCTCTACATTTACCCATCCAAGTGCACACACACACACAGCGAACACACACCCGGAGAAGTGGGCAGCCATTTATGCAGCACCCGGGGAGCAGTTGGGGGTTCGGTGCCTTGCTCAAGGGCACCTTGGCATGGAATTGAATGTGGAGAGAACGCTGTACATTCACTCCCCCCACCAACAACCCCTGCCGGACCGAGACTCGAACTCACAACCTTTCGATTATGTGTCTGACTCTCTACATTTAGGCCACGACTTCCCACATTGGATGAGTTTAAGAAGTGTATAAGTGTGTTATTTGTACGCTAGGTTAAAGAGATGGGTCTTTACTCTAGATTTAAACTGACAGAGTTGTCTTCAATGCCATTCTACAGACCGTTTGAGACATTGATACATGCACTATGAGTTGCTATTTGCTGGGGAGAAAAAAAAGTAACTTGCAATGACAAGCTACTAAGTAGTTATTTATTTAGTGTTTATTGTTCTAAGTTTGTTTAAAGTATTTTTGACTTACATTTTTTTACGTAATTTAATTTCATCCAAGTACCTTTTTTTGTGGATAAAAAGTATCTATAATGAACACAAGGGGGAAGCAGTGTCAAGTTAATACAATGGCTTGCATTTTGTTTTACTATGCTTGCAAAAATACATATTTTAATATTATAAAATACATATACTATAATATATAATACGATATATTATATAAATATGAAATATGATATGTATATGTCTATTTACTTCTTATACCTGTGTAAATCATAAAAACGATGTAAATGTTTCTGTACAGTGGTGATTGTGACCGAGAGAGGGCGCTAAGAGCACAGCACGCGAGGTGTTTTCTTTACTCTCTGACCATCACAGACCTCCTCTGCTTTCGGACAAGCATGCTTGGACTAGCCAACAGCCGCTCGACTATTGCATTCATGTGCTTTTACTTCATACGTTTATCAAATGTTTTTCAAACTGTTGCTTCATTGCTTAAAGCGATTAGCAGTGCATTGTATATTTAATAGATTTGTATTCTTCTGTTCTTATTTGGGATGCGATGCTTTCACAGCCTCAGAGAGGCACAAATCATATAAAAATCATCGGTATGTTTACTCATTTCTGTAGTTATAGGCTTAGGCTATGTATTATACAGGTTTTTGTACATGCGTTATGGAAACAGTGTTTGGCTTTATCGGAACACTTTTAGAGTCTTTTAAATCGCTTTAATCGTATTATATTGTTTTCGCGCATATCAATATCACAGTAGCCTATGTCATACAATTTTACCTATTTTCATATTGCAAAAGTAATCAATTTGATTTGCTAATTATATACAGATACAATTGCCAGAGTATCGTCATGCATGCATATTTAATATAAACGATCAAACATAAAATATTAATTTTAAATGATGATTTCATGATTTAAATTAATAACACTAGAACGTTATTTGGTCTATAATTCCCCACAAGCATAGTTTAGTAGAAAGGGTTGATTGAATCGTGTTTGTGACTAACTGGTTACAGTCTTAGCCACTGGGAACACACACTTATGATAGTGTTTCTACATTATATAACCTTTAAAGTTAACTTTTAAATAGTCATATTTAATCAGTGACATTAAATCATATTACCACTAACAAATGTAGTTTAAATATAGCACAGTTAGCTGACAAAACATTTTTTACAGAGTCTCGTATATGATGTCCGTTTTATTTTACCTCTCAAAAGACTATTGGCGAAAATAATAATAATAAGTGATATTTGTTGACAAACGATTACACCATTCGTTCTTCCCTTCACAGCTGGATCAGGCTCTCGAGAGCGCAGAGGTAGCTGCTGTAATTGGCTGGGATGGGAGCTCGGGGTTAAGTAAGAGGCGCACTGAATTGAACAAATAGCCCGGGGCACAAGATAGAGTTCATGCCCGGGTCCCTGTAAGGAGAAACCAGTGAAGAATCGACTAGTCCACGGTCACTTAATCAGAGCGACCTGTGGGGGATTAGGAAGATATTGTGCCCGCAGCTTGGCCTCACAATTATCATTCACAATTAAATGTTGTGCCCCCCCCCCCCCCTCGTCCTTTCATAAAGGATGCGTGGTCGTCGTACATTCCAGAATTAGGGCGGATTGTTTGGGTTTGACCTCCAAATAATACCAAGCATTCACGTTCGCACTTTTTAGGCCTGCTTTACACTGAAATAAAATGATTCATTGAATTTACTACATTTTGCAATCAATTTACTTTAGCGACATTTAAATAAACACATGTAGTTGAGTATATTTCAACGTTTGTTTTAATTAACTGTAGCTAAAATAAATCGTTTGCGACCACTTACCTTCAAAATAAATATACACGCATATTAAAGGAGCTTGAAGAAGCGTTTAAACGCAGAG
This sequence comes from Ptychobarbus kaznakovi, assembly GCA_027422405.1. Classification (NCBI taxonomy): domain Eukaryota; kingdom Metazoa; phylum Chordata; class Actinopteri; order Cypriniformes; family Cyprinidae; genus Ptychobarbus; species Ptychobarbus kaznakovi. Next base: position 19,922,045 of record CM049805.1, read on the forward strand.
CAAGAACATTCAATACAAATAATAAAACAGGATATTTTAATTAAATAAAAATAATCAATTGTAGTTCGATATTTTCAAATGCAACTAAATGTAAGACTTTTTTAAAGTGCTCACAATTAAGTCCTTAAAGGCAGATACATACGCATTTCAGTTTAGGGCATTGCTTTGGAAGTAAATTATTTCAGGAACAGGCCGATTTTATTGGCATGCCATAAAACCGCGCAGAGGTGAAGGATGACATGCTTCTGCCCGTTTGACCAGTGCTGACACATGTGAGGTGTTGTGCTTTACCCGTTTGTTTCTCAGGGCTTTTAATCTCGCAAACTTTCGCACCTCGGCTCTTTCTCCAGTGTCTTAACTTACTTAATTCCAGCATAATGAGCTCCCTGCGCGGGCTGGTGGGCTTTGATCCGCTCGCGGTGTTGATTGAGACCGTTAACTAACAGCCAGTGTTAATGAAGAACCAGCGTTACACTAGAAATGCAGGAAGCCGGAGATTATTTACGCTAATACGCCTCTTGATTGTTAGAAAACAAATGTTCTCCAACGCTTCTAATGGACTGGTGCGAAATACAAGTCATTATTAGCACGTGTGTGCACTGCGACTGGATCAACGTTTGCTTTTAATGTTCATGTTGAAATTAAGTAAGCGAATAATTCAGGAAAGGATCCGTTTTTTTATTATTATTTATAAGAAATGTTAATTTGCAAAAACTCAGTTTTTAACTATTTTCACTAATCATGTTTTTTTTTTAAATTGTGCATCCGTATTAAACTGCAGTTTGGTTAGTTTAATTAGATAAAACATAACTAAAATACAGCTAACTAACACAATACAAACATGATAACATAATAAACATGATTTTTTGAAAATTGAAAAACTGATTTATCTGTTTTTGCAAATAAACTCTTTATATATATATATATATATATATATAGTGGTGGATTATTCAGGTACACATTCAAAATGATTTATAAACAAACGTTTCGTAATGTTGCATTATAATCATTAGTGTTTTCAATCTGGTGCGTATCCGCGCTGGCTAGTTTGTGGAGAGTATATGGCTCTTTAAGGTCTGTAGATGTGTGTTTGGCTAGGGTGGGGTGGGCTGGGACGTCCCAACACCTCTCGTTTTTCTTCAACCTTGTGTGTGGCCGCCTTTGCAAGGCCCGACCTCCCATTGGACAACTTAGATGTTATTGGGAGGAGTCTTACTGGCAGCAAAAGGGGAAAAGAATTGAAGTGCGCAAAAGTATTTTGTAGTGACCGATGCTTAGCGTTCAGAAGTTTTCCAATGCGCGCTCCGACAGACAGAGGTGGCCAGTACGCGAGTCCAATCCACTAGTCACATTTTGTAAATACGGTGGCATAACGTGGACTCTCGGTTGGACTGCCTTCCCGGTTTCAGAGGAGTTTGTGGATTGCTTCAGATTTCTTGACGTCTGTTCTTCGCCAGCGCCGCTTGGAGAGAAGTCATGCAGGCGCGCTATTCCGTCTCCAGTCCCAACTCGCTGGGAGTCGTGCCGTACATCAGCAGCGACCAGAGTTATTACCGGGCCGCCGCCGGAGGGGGGTACACCGGGATGCCAGCCCCCATGAGCATGTACTCTCACGCGGCCCATGAGCAGTACCCTGCCAGCATGGCGAGGGCGTACGGACCGTACACGCCGCAGCCGCAGCCCAAGGATATGGTAAAACCACCGTACAGTTACATTGCGCTCATCACTATGGCCATCCAGAACTCCCCAGACAAGAAGGTGACCCTAAACGGCATTTATCAGTTCATAATGGAGCGCTTTCCCTTTTACAGGGACAACAAGCAAGGCTGGCAGAACAGTATCAGACACAATCTATCCCTGAATGAATGCTTTGTCAAAGTGCCTCGCGATGACAAAAAGCCTGGTAAAGGCAGCTATTGGAGCCTGGACCCGGACTCGTATAATATGTTTGAGAACGGCAGCTTTTTGCGCCGACGACGGCGTTTTAAAAAGAAAGACGCATCGAAGGATAAAGACGAGCGAAACGTCAAGGAAGCGCCTTCTCGCCAGCAGAACCAGAATAAGGCGAACCGCGATCAGGAGCAGTCAGCGCCAGGCTCGCAGCCAGTGCGCGTTCAGGACATTAAAACCGAGAACGGCACATCCACGCCTCCGCAAGCCGTTTCTCCCTCGCTAAGAACCGTTCCCAAGATCGAGAGCCCCGACAGCAGCAGTTTATCGAGCGGTAGCCCTCACAGCATCCCCTCCACCCGCTCTCTCAGCCTGGACAGCGCCGGCGAACAGCAGCAGCAGCAGCATCACCACCAAGGCCAGGCCGCGGCGCAGGGCTTCAGCGTGGATAACATCATGACCTCCCTCCGCGGCTCGCCTCACAGCTCCGGCGAGCTCACCCCGTCTCTCGTGGCCCCCTCACGGACAGGTATAACTCCCACGCTGTCCCTGAACTATTCTCCTAATCAGACGTCAGTGTACAGCTCGCCTTGCAGCCAGAACTCTATCTCGACTACCTCCAACGCCACCTATCATTGCAACATGCAGGCCATGAGCTTGTACGCGGGCGGGGATCGCTCGGGCCACTTGGCCACCTCTGCCACCACCGTGGACGAAACTCTGCCCGATTACTCGATCACGACCACCTCGTCGTCCTTAAACCACGGGAATCCCCAGGAGGGCCACCATGCGCACCAAGGGCGCCTCGCGTCATGGTACCTAAACCAGGCTGGAGACATTGGCCATCTAGGCGCCACATACCCTGCGCAGCAGCAGAACTTCCACTCGGTCCGAGAGATGTTTGAATCGCAGAGAATCGGTCTGAATAACTCGCCGGTGAACGGGAATAACAGCTGTCAAATGTCGTTTCCCCCGAGTCAGCCCATATACCGCACGCCAGGGGCTTTTGTGTACGACTGCAGCAAGTTTTGACCAAACAAGTAGCCTGTTTTTTTCTTCTCCTTCTTCGTTTTGTTGTTGTTGATTTCCTCTGTTCTCGATACAAGCGACGCTGATAGCTATTTACCGACGGACTGAACAGAAACACGAGTCAGACACACTTGATCTTGGTTTGTTAAGGACAGTGTTACTTCGAATAACACGTAAGTCTTCTTCGTTTTTGTGAGCTGTATGCTGGGCTGTGTTGACGTGCGTCAGACGTTTATGGACTTGTTATTACGTGTAAATTGCATATAGTAATTTATTTCTAAAGTGTAGCCGGATATTATGGACCAAACACCAAAAGTGTTTCTAAATTGAACTGCATTCATTGTCCAAATGTTCCACTATAGCAAGGAACGGAACATGTATAACGCCATATTCTTTCAAATTATCTCTTTTTGTTGAAAAGTATTCTGAAGGAACTGCATTGCTTGTTTAATAAATTGCCATGTTATTTGAGTTCATATTAGGCTACGCCTGATTCTTACCCCCTGTCAGGAACACAACTGTGTGCTAGTATAGAGTAATAACGCATTCAGAGCACAATAGCGCGAAGAAAGTCACAATTACCTCCAGAAATGATCCAAGCGTGTCGAAATGATTCGCAGTTTCTTGATCCAAACCCTCGTCTATTCCTAAAATGCACCAAGAAACGAATACATATCTGACCATGCACGCTGATTCATATGAAAAAAATCACAGGCCCTGCAAGAAAATTCATATTTCAGCATTTTATGGAACCGTGCAATAGCCTAGTAAATATCGTATTCATCAGTTTGAGATTTAAAACAACTACAATTATTAAATACTATTTATGTCTGTTTTAGTCATTTTTATTATTACTCGTTATTTTTTGTATCTAAATTTAACAACATTGTATGCTTATATTGTATATACTAAATAAATAAATTAAATATAAAATATGAAAATATCACGTGATTCAATTCAATTTAATTTGTCTACAATCCACGGCCCGCAATTCAGACGTATACTTGTATTATTCTTATTACAACTAATATTATCTGTATAGTAACTGTACAAATATAAATTGTACGCTAAAAATGTGGTAGCATCCAATTCATCTGGATTTAAATCTAAATATGATTTAATGTGACTGAATCAAATTAATAAGTCTAAGTTACACCACCACAATCATTTTGAGTGTTCAGACCAGATGCATCTCTTTAAACAATAACTGCACATTGCATGTTTTCACAGAGCAATAGCAGTGCTGTAATAGAATCAGTTATTCCCATGTCATTTCTATGTGAATTGCTCTTACGCAGACTCGGACTGTCTGTCTGTCATCGCGTGACCCGAGGCGTTCGTGTCATTGTGTTCAGTGTCCACGTGTGTGCTCGCGCAGAGCTCGGTTAATATCACACCAGACATGCCAGGGATACTTCAGCAGGACTTCTAGAAGGAGAAATACACTGAAAGAGGCCTGTGCTGGAATGAACTCAATAATGCAGATTATATGAAGAGAAATCTTCTGGACATGCACCAGTCAGGTTAAAGAACCATGCTACTAAAATGCCCCGTTGTTTATTAGCAGTTTTTCATTCACATTTAATCAGAAGTGCTTTTTTGGGAATAAGCATCTTCTTTTTATTTTTCTGATGTGATGCCACGAATATTTAGAGGATTTAAAATGGTCACATTTTCCAAACAATTAAGTAAAATGTGAAGAATATGTAATTATAAAAAGTGATGACCTGCAATCGTTACCCTAACGAGCTATTTCTATTATATCTGATTGATCCCATACACTTTTATGTTTTTTTGGTATTGGTATACATGTATTTAGTTTGATTCAGAGATATTAAATCATATTTTTGACTTGAATGAACTGAGATGTTACATTTTTTACCAGTGTATGAAATCTCGCTGATACTTAAACTTGTTTTAAATGTTTGAGTTTGTGTATATTTTTATTATTATTATTATTATTATTATTTACAGACACTATTATTTGTTATATATTTAATTTAGTCTGCGGCCCAGTTATTGAGGGCACATGCACACGTGTTCTCATTGCCTCATTGCATGAGCGGTTGGTAGTGATTACAGTGGTTAATTAATCGGCTAATTAACCAGTGTGCGTCAACAAAGCGTCTCGGGCTTGCGTCGTTCACTCGGGACGGTGTGTGGTAAATGTGCCCTTATTCCGTTTGTTTAAACTCTTACTTTTAAAACAGTAGACCTACTCACACTAACTATTCAGAACGGTCACATTAATAATATGTCGATATATGAACATAAATATTCATAACCAATTTTGGAGCATTGGTTGGTGCCGGCGATAATAATAGCCTGGCATATAAACTGATCATTAGGCTATTATTTGCACATATAATTGCACATATCTAGGGGTGAGAAGGGCGCATTCTCTCCCCACTTAAAAACAAGAAAAAGTTGTAATCATGCTCATAAAAGTCATTAGAGCCTTTCCCGAGTAATAAACAAACGTCGTGTTAAGCCCAAGATTGATGGCGCCCTCACAGAACGGGCCAGGTCAGGAAGGAATAAAACTCAATCAGTGCGCAGGAATCATTTTTCATGAGACGGGAAAGGCAGAAGGGGACGGGGTCAGTGGAGAGGATGTCTGCCGGCCGCAGGAGAACAGTGTGCTCGGATCAGCCCCTTCAATCCGCATGATGTCACGAGCAGAGTTACAGGACAGTCCAGGCGCGGAGAAGTGTGTTCGGCTGCCTGCAGGCCTTCATTTGAAACCCCTCATGCACGCGTTCATTCGAGCGAGACCCGGACTCGTGCACCAGACTGGAGGGTGGAGGGTGGAGGCTTTGGGTGGTGCAATCCCTCGTTTTTGAAACGAGACTGTTTTACCCAAGATTAATATCTATATGTTACGTAGCAAAGAGCCTATTTTGCTTTGACAACCGTCTTTTAATTTTAACGTTCAAATAATTAATTGAAACGCTATTCATAATTTGTTCAAAATGTACCACTAAACAGAAAAGTTATTTAAATATGAACAAAGCGCGATATGTTTATGATCATGAGAGCGGCTGTTGAAGCGTGAACCAAACATACATTCCAATAGAATATCTGCAACAATTGATGTCAAATGTGTCTTTAATACATTTTCCGTTCTAAAACCGACTTTTAAAATGTTAAAGATGTTTATTAATAAAATGCTACACAATCGACGATCTCTGTATACGTGTTTTATCGACGTGATTCAAGCACTTGTTTTTCTTTATAATTGTGTTGCTCAGATGTTATCCTGTATATTTAGGTGGGCTGGCTATTATGATATAGCCTGTATTTGATATGACTCTGTATATCCACATACGTTTCTGTTTAATATTTTGATATATAATTTGAAATATGATTTTAGTTGTGCATCTTCGGATGGCTCCGCTGTTGCACATCTCTCATGGATTTGAATCAGACATCAAACAGTGATTATCTCCAGCATTTCTTTGATATCAAAACATCCCAGTTTTCATTTCCGTTTAATGCCAAGAGAAAAACATCGACGAGCAAGAACATTTTATGACACTTTCACTTGACAGAAGAGGCAAACTCATTTAATTTGACCGATCTGATGCTCTGGAGAAGATATCATCTGCTGGTTATACTGAGGCTCATTGAAAAACACCAAACACATGCACATTATACATGCAACATATGTATAGCCCGAATGCACTGTAAAGTCGCTTTGGATAAAAGCGTCCGCTAAAATAAAAAATACAATTAACATTATAACATATAGTTTACGCAAGAAAGCAAACCGTAATGGTAGGATAGCCTAACATGACAACATCTCAATTTCTGGACGAACTATGGCTATATCCACACTGAGTTATAATACGTTTTTTTACTAAATTATTAAAATGATTAAATAAGCTCATTTGATTTAATTGAACGACCATGTATCAGTCAGGAAACGCAATATATATTTTTCTCTAGCAGAATAACGACCTCAAATCAACTCTGGTCAACCCATCTATTAAAGTGTTTACCCACTGCACTATGTTTATTTGTTCATCTATGTTCGTTATTGCACAGATGAAGAATATTTCTGTGTTTATGTATATATCAAGATCGTGACAAGCTCTGGCGCTTCTGGTCTGCTGAGAATATCCGCTCAATGCATGCGATTCATCAAAGACAGTCTCAAATGCATTAACAAAATCTAATTATAAGATATGATGTTAATTTTCAATAAAGCCATCTTCAATATTTACGAGTTTGTTGCTACAGCAGAATGCTGTCTGTACCTGTTATCCACTAATGTGACGGATAATAACATACGTGTTACATGTTATTATATAATCACACGTGTTCACATTTCAGTGTTTTTATTTTTAAACCACATTGAAAAGCAAACAAAAGATCATCCAATCAGATGATCAGCTTATTGTTTGAGGATGGGCAGGCAGACATGTATTAATTGAACAAATATCATCATATCGGATACAAAACGGGAAATATAGAGTTTTGAACATGCACGCTCTTTAATCTATTAAAACATGGTTAATTAATACTGTATTGTACTTTAAATGTATTTTTAATATGCAGCCGCTTATTTACAGTTTTGTCTGTACGTATTGTTTTGGATATTCTTACATTTTATTAATTAATTTATTAATTGTATTTTTTATTACAAACCGGTTGGCTGTATAATTAACAACGACAGCCTATTGCAATAATATTGTGAGGCGGCAAAGTATTTCATAACATGGTATAATTTGAATTATTCGGTACTATAACGCAACTTGGATATTAATGTAACCTAACTAACTGGATCGACGCAGTAAACACTCATCCACAAATATGCAGTTCATTAGCATCGGCCAGGTCACGCGCTACACCCAACCCCACATTCTGGATCAATCCCGTCGGTCCAGACGTGTCCATGTCCCGGCTGAGTGAGACACACCGTGCACCTGTATGCTTGACTGAGCGCTGGGGCTGAATGGAAAAGAGCAGCGTCTCCGAGCCCGAGCTCAAAGCCATCTGTTTTCAATTAGGAGTCCACATAGACTCCGGCTCTGTCTGACAGTCAAACTGCCAGTTAAAGGCTCAAAGACTTGTGCTGAAAAAATATCCCACCCCGGTGCCTCCTTTTGAGCGTACTTCGAAAGCCCACCATTTTTCTATTTAAGCTGAATAAATGGCTTCCCCGCGGATGAAGCTCTGCAGAAGAGATTTTGGGAACCCGCAGGTTACAGAATCCAAACGAAGCGGACTCGATAACAGCTTTTCGCTTAATTTAATTAAAAACAACAACAGATTTTTTTTTTACTACACTTTTAAATTTAGACCAAATTTTTAGGCTACTACACGTTTATATTTAAACTGCATTTCCAGACATTGTCCGGCCTGCTGAACAAAGCATGTGAGAGCCTCAACAATTAACCAATCCCGAGCAAGTCGCCGTTTCTTGGCACCTCCACCCAGTCTGCAGCCCCATACACCCCACACACCCATCGCCGGCTCCTGCCCGTTTGGAAGGCGCTCTTTGCGCGAATAAAGGGAGCAGTGTGATTCTAGACTTCAGGGAAACGGCCGAGCCCACCGACCTCTGGATAACCCAGGCACCTTGGCACAGCACGCGCAGCTCAACACAGGCTCGCCTTGAGTCCAGACCCTCAGCCCACCTCGCCGCTCTAATTATAGCCGCTTTTACCTCAATATCTCGATTCTGCTGCTTTGACATAGAAGATTTTGTCTCCAATTTAAATTTACGATCATATTCCCCCCCTGACGTCTTGGCTACCCTTTCCTATTTTAATTACCTCAGCTAGAGAGGAAAAACACGATCATTTGTGCGAGGCCTTGATGAATGAAACCTGCGCGTGAACCTGTGCTTTCTGCTCGGGTCAAACAGTCACTGTCTCACTAATTAAACACGTTTAGAAAATGTAACTTACATTTTTATTTGGAGTAGTCTAAATGTCGCTGTTATTTATGAAAGGTTTAAATCCGTCCGATTAAAAAACACTTTAAATTAAGCTCCTACTGGCAAGAAATAAATAATAAACATATGATACATAAATAAAACGAACGAAAGAGTGAAGTTGAAATGACGTAATAATAATAATAACCCCCCCCCCGTTCAGCATCATTTGATATCAAAGTCAATTTAATCACGAGGATAAAGAAATAGCTCCATCATCAAGTTTATTTATTAATTTTTAACTTGCTATATTTATACAGGATACATAATTAATGCGACTAATAACTATAGTTTTATATCTGCATTTACTAACGACAATGCACAATTAAAATGATGATTTTTTGACTCGTGTATGCTTTTTTCCTCGTTGTCAAAATACTCGGGTCCTTTTATATGTTTTATTAATTCAGGGGCTTTAAACGCACAAGGTTCATTTTAATGGCATACCATTTATATAATATAAT
>CM049805.1:19936368-19989633 GCA_027422405.1 Ptychobarbus kaznakovi
CATTAACCCTAGGTTGCTAAATTAATAGCACAATCATTATGACCAATTCTGGTTCAAAAAGGAATAATTAGTTGACAGAAACAGAAAAAGATGAACTGAACGGTTTAAGTCTCAGGAATACAGCTGGGGTCATGTTGACGCCCACACCAACAGAAAAAGGACATTAATCCACGAGGTGTTATCTTCATGTCAGAGAGTTTCTGAAGGTCAATTTTCATCATACACAGAAACAACTCTCCGTCTGACTACAAGATCAAAGTCAATGCCAAGCGTGGCTCGACCCCCTCTTCAGCGTCTGCTCTGAAACAGCAGTGTAGGGGAAAACCACGACTTCAAAGGCGAGACAGAGAAAGTCATTTTTCCTTATCTTAATTGATGCACAATTTTAATAATGACCTTACACTTGTGGGACCATGTCAGGATGGGAGGGAGGGGGGTGTGAGTCGTGAACTGGGCTGTAGTACGTTTTGAAATGTTTGAAAACCTAATATAACCTCAAAGTGAAAGTAACATCGTGAATAATGCAGTAAAGTACTGTACACTAGCTCATCCATCCATCACGGCCTGTTACGACAAGCAAAGTTCATGTTCTTCTGCCAATGTGCATGTTTTAAAACCCATCTGTTTTCTCTGCTATTTTGGTTATCGCTTTCACAATCGAAGGTTGACTATCGTACAATTATGCCTCTTCAAGTCTGTCATAGAGCACAATTGCTACACTTTAAGCACTCTGACCCTTGACCCGCAGCGTTTCAAGTGACTGGAGTGGTCTTCGACACCACACTGCCGAAGCGCTTCCACCGCCAAGAACAATAAACAGCACATCTTGCCTTGAGAAGAGCTCTACAGAGGAGCTGTCTGATTATCTTCTGGCATCTGCATCTTACATTCATCAGCTGAGCACAGAGACAATATCTGTGACGCTTTACATGACGTCCACATATTTGATGCTCATGTTAAAAACACATGTTAATATAATGCTGACAATGTGTTTGTGTTGTTTTTTAAATATGCTTCACAATATAATTTCATATTGTTCAATAACACTACCAATGTAATATCACTTTAACAAACACACTGTAATCATATACTGACAAAATACAGAAACAATGAATTCAACGTTACTTTGTAAAACTTTGATTAATCTGATATCATTTTATCATTTTTAACAAGTGTAATTGGTTGACGAGCAATATATTTATTAATCGTTGTTAATATTGGTTAATAAAATGTTCATGCATTAAACAGTGTATTAAATAACTTTTGATCTTAAAAATATATTTGATGCATTTTTTGTTAATGTTACCTAGTGTTGTTAAATAATGGCCAAAAATGAAACCTTATTGTACAATTTTATTACAAATATTGTAATATTTGAATGCAACTTAAAAAAAATAAGCATATTTTTTTAAGCATATTTAGGTGTAGGGTTAAAAGTACATTGTAACAAATGCTATTTATTAATTGGTTACACTTTATTTTACAGTGACCTTGTTACAGTGTAATCATACATTTAAGTGCTGAGTAATATTAATTAACTACATGTACTTACTATATGGTTAAGGTTAGGACTAGGGTTTGTTTTAGGGTTACTTCCATGTAGTTATGCATAATTAATAATAATTATAATAGTAAGTACATGTAACGTGTAACAAGGACACATTAAAATAAAGTGTTACCTTATTTATTTAAATGTAAGTACGTACATAGTTCAAGATAACTAATTTAAAGCGGACCTTTTGTTTTTCGCAGTCATCAATACACTGTATAGAGAAACCAGACAGAGACATACTCTCTCTCTCTCTCTCTCTCTCTCTCTCTCTCTCTCTCTCTTCTCTCTCTCTCTCTCTCTCTCTCTCTCTCTCTCTCTCTCTCTCTCTCTCTCTCTCTCTCTCTCTCTCTCTCTCTCTCTCTCTCTCTCTCTCTCTCTCTCGCTCTGAATGATTTGGAGCTGTTTTTGATAAGATGATTAGTACCTTACAAATTTCCTGAGAAGTTTTTCATGCTGTTTTTAGATGTTTTAAACAAAGCTGCATTATACATGATCAATTTAGGTGTGTACAAGAACTGGAATGACATGAGTAACAAATAAAACAAAGAAACCAGATAAAGTCATGTCAAAGTGAAATACATAGGAAATACTTTCAGCTGGGTTTTGTTTGGCTGTACGTTCGGCTGGCACGGCTCAGATCAACCCACACAGGAACAATGTGCCTCGAGGCCAAGACTTAGCAAGCGTTTCCTCACCTCATTTCATGAAGACTGGCTTTATCCAATCAAGAGGCTTCACTGCGAACATGTGAGCGGCGGCCAAGGGCCAGAGGTCACGCGACTCAAGAAGACACCCTTCACAAACAAGGCGAAGGGGGAAACACCGAGAGGAAAGAAAGGAAAAGAGGAGGAAGAGTGGAAGATCTGACTGTCAATTCCTTCTTCCACACCCGGAAAACTGTCATTTCACAACCTTTCCTGTTCTTCAAGCTGTTATCTACAAATGAAGGAAAGGTGCAGTTTGGAGGAATAATAAAGAGGTTAAACAACACGAAGCTACCCTTCTGAAGTAACAAACCAATTCAAACCAATTTGCAAAAACATATTGAACTGATAAATACACAATGCAACTGCAAAAAACTAGAAAACAAGCTATTTAATATAACTGCCGCAGAAACATTTCTCACAATCACTTGTGCACAGAAACCAGTTAATCCAAAATATTGGATTTATTAAAACAAATTGGACTCGGAGGCAAAAACAAACAAGAAAACAAGAGCGAATGTGTTGAACGACACCGAGGTCCTTCAGTTATAAGCTAGCAGTCGCTTTTCTAAGTATTACTTTTTTGTTTCTTTGTTGTTTACAAGGCTGCCAAAGTAAACCTCCTTTGCCGTCTCTTCCTTCCATTCAAAATAAGAAGTGAAAATCCCATCAGATAGGCATTTCCTTCGCTGAAACATACTGATCTTATCATCAGCTGGAAGCTTGTGTCTTGTCGTGCCCAAACAGGGAGCCAGCGGCTGCTTAAGACAGTGTGATCTCACCCTCTCCCTCCTGTGCGCCCAAACACATACACACTCATGATGTTACAAACATACAGTCAAAGTTATCTTTCTACCAAAACAATACATTCATGTTGTTCCAACCTCTGGATTCAACACTACGTACCATAACAATAGTTTCAGACGACCAATATTTCAGATGTTCTAGCAAATAAAGCAAAATCTCAGTGCTTTCTTTCATATGAATATAATCAAACTTGTCAAGCCATGATCAAATGCCAAATTAATAAACCAGTAAAGCAGATACATCTTTAGATTTGAGAGGTGAAGGGGGGAGTTATGTACAAATGATGACATAATGTCCGTCTGCTCAAAGCAATTGCATGGCTTTAGAAGACCAGAATATACTTCTATCCCATTTGTTTTGCCACTTGGCCGCTGCAGTCCAGTTCAACCTGTAATAACAGTAAATTACGCATAATTACAAGCAACTAAACCAAAACCAAAACTTAATCCTAACCCTGTAGTAAGTACATATGCTAAAACAATGTTACTCAGTACTTATGTGTATAATTACACTGTAACAATGGCAAATTATATAAAGTCATATAAACTGCACCAAAGTTCAATTAATGTTGTTCAATAGCAATACAAATGTATCCATCCATCCATCCATCCATCCATCCATCCATCCATCCATCCATCCATCCATCCATCCATCCATCCATCCATCCATCCAACCCACCCATCCATCCATCCATCCATCCATCCATCCATCCATCCATCCATCCATCCATCCATCCATCCATCCATCCATCCATCCATCCATCCATCCATCCATCCATCCATCCATCCATCCATCCATCCATCCATCCATCCATCCATCCACCCATCCATCCATCCACCCATCCATCCATCCATCCATCCATCCATCCATCCATCCATTTTATCCATCCATCCATCCATCCATTCCCATCCATCCATCCATCCATCCATCCATCCATCCAATCCATTATCCATCCATCCATCCATCCATCCACATCATTCCATCCAATTACATTATTCAATTCATCCATAATCCATCAATTAGCTTGACTTCCCTAGACCAGTTCAATCAAAATAAAAAGTACATATGGTAAAATAATGGTATTTAGTACTAATACTGAGGTATACTGATAATTACACAGCAATAATGACAAATTGAGGTCATTCCATGTTGTTCATTAGTAATAACAATGTAACAAACACACTACACCCTCAACTACAGTACAATAACTACATCAACACTGAAACAGAGAACAAAGACTTCAAATCAATCAATCAATCAATCTATCTAATCTATCTATCTATCTATCTATCTATCTATCTATCTATCTATCTATCTATCTATCTATCTATCTATCTATCTATCTATCTATCTATCTATCTATCTATCTATCTATCTATCTATCTATCTATCTATCTATCTATCATACTTTAATTGTGTCTTTTTCTTCCCAGTATCTTCTTGTATTGACTGTAAGAGTATGAAACCAGACTAACTAAGTCACATATGTTTCCACCTCTATGCTTACACTTCTCAAACACCTCTTTGAGACGAGTAGTAGTTCCCTTTTCCTTCCCCTCCTCCCTGTGTGTCTGTGTGTGTGTGTGTCAGCAGTGATAAGAGAGGTATAAGTCAAACAGCACGAGCAGTCTGGGTCTGCACAGGAAGCCGGGGCCGATCTGCAGAGCTGTCCGTCAGCGCTAGGGTCCCGCCCACCAGCAGAACAATGGCTGCAGGGGAAACATCACAGGCCAGAAATCTCAGCTGACACAGACACTGGAGATAAATTCACTCTCACACACATATATACTCACACACTCACTCACAGCCAGCAGAGGTATTGTTCCACCACACTCCAGCTAAAGCAGCTTAAAGATAGTTTGGCACAACAGATGGTTTTTGACACACTCTTTAATGGCTAAACACTTACAGCACCCACAAACAGTATTTCACACTTAAAATGTATGAATATCATGGTATTAGATTACACGGTATGCAAAATTATAAATCAATATGAAAATATTGCATGAAAATACATTATTTTTGCCCGGTGGATGATTTAATGAGAAAAACAATTCAGTCCCACTTTATATTAGGTGGCCTTAACTACTATGCACTTACATTTAACATAATAATTTGATACAATGCACGTATTGTGTACATACATGTGTTTACATTGTACTTATATATTTTTTAAATACCTATATGCAGTTACATCTGTAAAAACTTTTCTGTGATTACATTTATAACCACCCATATGACCAAACCTGTCCCTAACCTTACCCGTGTCCCAACACAATAGCAGAAAACGTGTTTTACAATACAATATGAACACAATAAGTACATTGTACTTGTTTTTTGATGTAAGTACATAGTAGCTAAGGCCACTTAATATAAAGTGGGACCAAAAATTATAAAGAATACAACCTCAACCATATCTAGGGAGACTTGAAACAGTAAAAACCCACCGAGCAACTGCATAGCAACACATAACAGTAACTTTTCATCAGTCTATAGTACTGTAGTTCAATCTAATTTAAATAATTTCTATACATCAGTGTTATGTTTCATTGAATCGTGTTATTGTCATGGCATGTGTGCAACTTATATTGTACCAACCAATGAAATTTGACATGCAACTTCTCCACTATATAAAATAAAAAAATATATAACAAAATAATTACATTTGTTTATCGAACAATTACGAGAAGTAAAAGATTTACAGCTCGAGCAAAAAAGCTTGTATTTTGAATTTATTTAGAATTTTATTTTTATGTTTCCTTGTAGAAATAGTTTTAGTATTTTTTTTTTGTTGTTGTTATTATTATTAAAAAATATATATATATTTCTGTTATATTTTAGTTTGTTGTCTTAGTTTGTTTAGTTTTGGTTATTTTAATATTTAATAATAATCCCCCCCAAAAATGCTGCCTTAGCAGTTAGCTAAAATAAAATAATTTAAAACATTTCAGTCAATGGTTATTGCTTATTTAAAGTTGTTTGTTTAACATATTTTTTTATTTAATTAATTTAATTTGAATTTTTCTTATGGTTAAAGTTTTAGTTAACAACAATAACCCTGTATATGACATTACATATTTCACATAAGCAAACATTTCCTCCAAAGTTTCCGCGCTTTCAGAGCGCCCCCTAGAGTCTGCGCTTCCAGAGCGCCCCCTAGAGTCCGTGCTTCCAGTGCGCCCCCTATAATCCACGTTTCCAGAGCACCCCCTAGAGTCCGTGCTTCCAGAGCGCCCCTAGAGTCCGTGCTTCCAGAGCGCCCCCTAGAGTCCTGTGCTTCCAGAGCGCCCCCTAGAGTCTGTGCTTCCAGAGCGCCCCCTAGAGTCCGTGCTTCCAGAGCGCCCCCTATAATCCGCGTTTCCAGAGCACCCCCTAGATTCCGAGATTCCAGAGCGCCCCCTAGAATCCACGCTTCCAGAGCGCCCCCTAGAGTCCGTGCTTCCAGAGCGCCCCCTAGAGTCCGTGCTTCCAGAGCGCCCCCTAGAATCCGCGTTTCCAGAGCACCCCCTAGAGTCCGTGCTTCCAGAGCGCCCCCTAGAGTCCTTGATTCCAGAGCGCCCCCTAGAGTCTGTGCTTCCAGAGCGCCCCCTATAATCCGCGTTTCCAGAGCACCCCCTAGAGTCCGGGCTTCCAGCTTCCAGAGCGCCCCCTAGAGTCCGTGCTTCCAGAGCGCCCCCCTAGAGTCCGTGCTTCCAGAGCGCCCCATGTTTTGTGCCTCCCTTCCTCTTGTGCCCATATATGGTCCTTCCTGTTTCCTGTTCATTATTAGTTCAGTTAGTCCCAGCCGTGTGTCTTGATTATGTTCCAGGTGATTATGTTACAATAAATAAATGATTGTAATTGCATATCTGTCTGTCATGTTTTTCTTATACTGTACAGAAATATCTATGTTCAGACGTAGGAGTGGGATTAGCGACTACAATTTTTTTTTAATGCTATATTGTTACTTAAATGGTTAATTTCCTGCATATTTCGGTCAATTGCGTTTTATATCCTTTTATATTCGCTGTAAAATGGGTAGGTTTGGGAGTATAGGGGTCGAAAATCTAAATTGCTTATTAATAAAATGAGAAAAATGCATATTTGTTGTAGGTGTAGATTTGGGGGTAGGTTAAGCTGCCTAAAAATCTAAATCACTTATTGATAAAATTATAAAAAGGCATTGATACGAACATCTTAATGATAAAAAATATAAATATTTTTACATTTAGCTAAAAATACATATCAATTTGTATGTTTTAAACATTGAAATACGTTTAAAGTCTACATTTCAGCATCAATAAAAACGTACAAAATGCATTTTTTGTGCTTGTCATTGTTACGTATTAATACCTACGTATAAACATGATACCAGGCTGGACATTACACTTTTATATGTTTAGCGTTGATTCAAACACTCTTTGAAATAAGACACATTTTGTCGATCAAATGGCACGACATGTGTGGGTTCCTCATGGTCTCTGCCGGTATATTTTTGCATGTCACGCTAGCATGTGCTGTGGCGCTGCTAACACATTCCTGCAGTGGCTTCCATTACTACGCAGGAAATCTAAAACCAATCATCCAATACAAAGTGAGGGTGAGATATACTGTGAAAACAAACAAAGCACCCCCGCTTGTTGATTTAATGCGTTTGTGGACACGATTGCTGAGAAAACTCTGAGCCCTGCCAAAAAACCAATCCGGCCTTCCACTGCGGCTTTCTCTCAAGTATTCGATGAAAACAGTTATTAAATCCAAGCTGAATTACTAAAGAAATACGCTAGACATGGAATCAGCCGTTTTCCGGGGTAATTCTTGTGAGATGGCAGTTTCTAAATGAGTGATCCAATGAAACGTAAGACAAGCACAACACAAACGAACTGTCAGTCAAACGCAGAGTGTTTCAAAGCACAGAAAAGCTTCAAAGTGTGAAATTAATAATCGCACATCGGCCTCCCTGAACCTTCAAGCGTCCAGTCACAATAAACGATGCATAAGTGCAGACGGAAATATTTGAGTCCCGCTCTGTGAAAGTCCCTTGATTCCCATGAGGACAGATGCAGGGCATGATGGGAGCAGTATGACATCACACCCGCGGAGGGAGGGGGAGGGGCAGAAGTGAAAGTCACCATTTATCACTGGCCACCGAACTTTCTGAGAATCATAACATCCTGACAGGAAGATCTTGTGGAAAATGATCAGATGGGCTTTGATGAGATTCGGCTGCCTCTCGGACGCGGTCCAGCTCTTTGTGGCGCTGCGTGTTTGCTGACCCTGCTGTCTCTCTACTGATGGCTTTCTCATCTTTGTAACAGGAGAGACTGTGTTTATGCTCTCTGTCTGTTTTTTGATTGCTCTTTTTGATAGTTTATTGTTAACATATGAACCATATATGTGAGCCTGGAGCACAAAGGCAGTCATAAGTAGCACAGATTTGTAGCAATAGCCAACAATACATTGTATTGGTCAGAATGATCAATTTTATCCAATAAAGATCATGTTCCATGAAAATATTTAGTAAATTCCTAGCGTAAATATATTAAAATTTAATTTTTGATTGATAATATGCATTGCTAAGAACTTAATTTGAACAACTTTAAAGATGATTTTCTCAATATTTTGATTTTTTTGCACCCTCAGATTACAGATTTACAAATATTGTCCGATCATAACAAACCATACATCAATGGAAATATTATTTTTTCAGATGATTATTCAGATTTCTTTTTTTTATAAAATGTACCTTTATGACTTGTTTTGTGGTCCTTGTTCACATATCCTACATAAAATAGATAGATACTGTAGATGGATGAAGTTACTGAATTATGTCTTTGAAGGTATGTATATTAATGTGCTTGTTACATTATAATTCCATTGTATTACTAATAAACATGACACAAACTTCAGTACAACTTTATGGATTTATTTGTCATGTTAGTACTGAGTAATGTTAACGGATAACATGTACTTACTATAGGCTAAATGTTTGTTTTAATGATTGTAATCATGCATAATTTATTTTTATTACTATAGTACATGCGATGTGTAACAAGGACAAAGTATTTTTTTTTTACACTACACTTTAACTTGGTAAATGTAAAAACACATTTCCGTCATTGACACTACATATGACATATTTAATTACCACAAGCGCTTAATTATTTTCCAAAGTCTCTTTTATTTTTTAGGAGCTAGCGATGAGTGTTTAACGTATCAGATTTGACTCATAAACATGGACGAGGGACATGACTGTGCTTTTCCCTCATTCGGGAACAAAGGATGGCCCTTCCTGTTTTACTGAAATGTGGTGCCTGCGTGGCTGCCAATAGTGAAAAAAGCCACGAGGCTTCCTTACCCCGTGTCAGAGGGTGAGAGATGGGACATTGTCTTATCTCAGGAGGGCATGGACCTCAGCCAAGCCTGTCCTAGTGCTTCCTCTTTTCACACCCTGGAGCACCTGCCCTCCGCGGAGCATGACGAGGAACGCGGCTGAGAGAGGAGCAATGAAAGGCATTCTTCACGGACACGCCTGCTCTGGAGTGATCTCCACACCTCACCTTTCAGTCACCTGTAGCGTGGGTCATCCTCAGCGCCGCTGTTCACACACTCCACGGCGAGCTGGGGCTTTCAATCAAAGGTTAAGCTTAGTTCTTCGGCAGTCAGTTAAATTAATTACATCATATGAAGGTATTTTTTTTCTCTCTATGTTTTTAGAATTAACCAAACTTAACTAATGCATTAAATGATTTGTGTAAGCTTAATAAACTAATATTTTTTACCTATCATCATATTTTAACATCTTAATATTATAGATCATATCCAATGCTACTATATCATTAATAAAATATTTAAGAACATGTAATCCGAGAATTACCAGTAAAAATGCCATTGATATCAATGGATTTAAATACATTTATTTGAATATTTTCATAATAGTATGAAATAGTATTGATAATGTACATTGTAATGCATTGTATATTTTCAGAAATTAACTGTAACCAAAGTTAAAATGCATTATAGTATTTGAAGGTTTGTTTGTCATGCCTTTTAATGCATTATATATTCGAAAGTTGTAACAATGAATATATAAGTATTGTAATGTATTATAGTTGCAATTATTCATGAGATCATGCATGCATTATACGGTGCATTACAAGGCATAATTAATGCATTAAAATATGTTTATAATGCATTACACTGTATATAAAGACTTTAAGTGTTACCAAACAGATATTTGATGACTGCTCAAAAACAGTCCAAATTTCTGAAACCTTCTCAATAATTTTCCAACAAAACAGCATTAAAACGTCATAATCAAAAGTAATTTGCTTTTAAATGAATAGATGATACATTTTTCATGCTGCAATGGCTCATTAACATGTGTGCCTGTTCATGTTTATGAACTACAGTGTGAGATATTTTACAAAACAAACATTTTTGTAACAAATCTAACTTCATAAACCCACATAACACCATGCACACTGCATTATGAGGCTAACGTGACAGCTCCAGAAGCTCAGCTAAACTCAAAGAAGAAATCACGAGACTAAACATTAACCAGCTGTGCTAATGTGACCGTTCAGATCATTCAAGTATAGTTCCTCGTGTCACTGAGAGCAGGGTGTTTCTCCACAACTGAAACAGAAATATTTTATAATATTCACAAAATTAGTGAATATTATAAACATTCTGAAATGTGGACCGCATGTATTACCATAGCACATATTGAATATATCATAAAGAGGGTGCTGCATAACAGTTTGGGCATATAAATGTTAGAAGCAACACTTTTTTTATACTTCTGGCTTAATCTGAGATCAAACGAGTCTTATTTGATATTGACATCTTTGTACGTTTAACACATACAGGTGAAGAACAAACCCCGCTGGATACGCATCACTCAGCCAGCTCATAATCTGTGTTAACAGGAGTTATATAATAACTCATCCAGTAAAAACACTGCTTGACTAATGGATCGTCTAAACATTGAACAGCTCGAAAGCTAAACAGAGTTACAGTGCAGTGGGAACTTCAGACCGAGTAACAGTACACAGCTGTTATCCTGACAGTCCTCAAATGTGAACGCTTCAGACACATTCAACGACACTTCAGTGAGAATACACTACGCTGATAGAGATGTGTGCTGACTGAGCACAATCTGTCATATCTAACTGAAGCCACAGCATCAATCCACACAAAACACAACTGTTTTGACACAATATAACAATTAAACGTTTCAAGGGATATTTACATGCAATCTGACTAAAATTGGTTTAAGTATATGATGAAGGTCAATGTCTTGAAGGAATAATTCATCTTAAAATGTGCTCTCCCTCGGGTCATGAGTTTGTTTCTTCATGAGATTTGGAGAAATGTAGCTTTGCGTCACACGCTCATCTCTGCAGTGAATGGGTGCCGTCAGAATGAGAGTCCAAACAGCTGATAAAACATCACAATAATTCACACCACTCCAGTCTATCAATTAATCTATAAAGTACTCCACAATCAGGCTGTTTACAAAGCTGTTTTTTGCACACTGTTAAGAGCTTTATTTTTTATTTTTTGCTTTAAAGATATAAATGAATAAATGGCTGCGTTTGAATGGCTCTGAATGGACAGTGCAGATTGGTGTAGTTCCAGTCTATTCCAGCAGAGGCTCACTGCAGAAGAAAACCAGCCAAGCCCTGAGCTCCGGGATTCACTGCTAACTGACAATAACATTTCAATGAGTTCATTTCACATATCTACATTAAGACATCACATGTCACTTTCAATGAAGGACAGCCAGGATCAGAGACTGGGGGGGGGGGGGGGGGGGGGGGGTCTTGCTGAACAAGTCTTTCTCAAGCACATTAAAAGACAAAACCAACACACTGTCAACATGTCAATTTATACTTGGAACCGATTCTAAGACAGCCACTAAGCCGTTATTAACAGGAAGCTGATTTTCCACTCTCCGCTTGAAACAACACACATGACGAAGCACACATTTGTTATACATTTGGGGTTTTGAAACTGTTTTTAGTAGATTAGATGATTACATGGGGTGACATCATGACCACAGACTGCTGCTCACGCTCCAAACGAGCTTCAATATCTATCTACGGAGAAATACTCGCAGCCACGACAAGCTGCAGCGTGAGAAAAGACAACAGAGACAACATTCGTTTTCACAAGTTTGGTTTGCTTTTCCTAAAGTTTGACTTTTAAGTCTTTTGAATTTAGTCCCTTTCATTAAATATTAATTCACTAAAATGGCTCAGTAACTTATACATGACATGCACACACAATTATTTGTTGATAAATGAACTGTAACATTACCAGTCAATTTTTCATCTAATTAACTACATGATGTCTTTGATTGTATGTACATGATCATGATACATTGATTGTAATTAATTGGAAATTAAATTTGACTGTGATAAAAACCTAGATAAATTAAAGCCATTATTGTGTTACACGAGAAAGTATCAATTATAATTTACAAATTTTATCAGTGGAAATAAATATTTTATTTGATTCGACATTACATTTATTACAGGTCCAGAGGCAGGGCCAATCACGTTAATTGTGTTATTTTTCATATATAATTAATTAAATGAATGCATTAAAATGACAGTGTCAGTGATATTTTAATATTTTTTCATGTTCAGCTTTGCATCGCAAGACTGCATTATATTTTAAAGTATATTAAAATAGAAAACCATGTGTGTGTGTGTGTGTGTGTGTGTGTGTGTGTGTGTGTGTGTGTGTGTGTGTGTGTGTGTGTGTGTGTGTGTGTGTGTGTGTGTGTGTGTGTGTGTGTGTGTGTGTGTGTGTGTGTGTGTGTGTGTGTGTGTGTGTGTGTGTGTGTGTGTGTGTGTGTGTGTGTGTGTGTGTGTGTGTGTGTGTGTGTGTGTGTGTGTGTGTGTGTGTGTGTGTGTGTGTGTGTGTGTGTGAGAGAGAGAGAGAGTGTGTGTGTGTGTGTGTGAGAGAGAGAGAGAGAGAGTGTGTGTGTGTGTGTGTGTTGTGTGTGTGTGTGTGTGTGTGTGGTGTGGTGTGTGTGTGGGTGAGAGAGAGAGAGAGAGATGTGTGTGTGTGAGAGAGAGATGAGAGAGAGAGAGAGAGAGAGTGTGTTGTGTGTGTGTGTGAGAGTGTGTGTGTGTCGAGAGGAGAGAGAGAGAGAGAGAGAGAGAGAGAGAGATCCATATGTCAGTCAAACAGATGTATGGCACACATACTGAGCAAATCGATCAAAACACAAAAACAAGACTTTGCTCCTGAATAAATGGTGCTCGTGTCAATGTTGGCGATTCTGTTAGTGACAGTATGGACAGTATAATAAGTAGTGGATTTTTTAAATGCAACCGGATCAGTTTTTAGTGCTTTTGTTTTTGACAAGTGTTCACACTGCATGGATTTCATGTAGAAGCCCTGGGAACTTTCTAAGCAAACAACAAGGCTTTTTCTCCAAGGAATTAAAGAAATACCAAACTCTACAAGATGTGTGAAGTAGCTCAGATATGTTGTGTCTCCACCCGCTCGCATTCTTCTTCACTGCATCTCCGTCATCGGCCGATGAGGGCTCCCCCATCCCATCAGCCTGTCTGCTCAACGATGAACGCTCACTATAACTCTTCTGTCTACCTGAGGCAGCCAGACCAGGGTCAATGCGGTTCAAATAAATCAACGTTAAACCCCAACTCATCTTCTGACGGTTAACCTTGTCCCATGCATCCCACAAGATGCATTGCTGGCTTGTGACAGCTCCAACATAAAAAATGAACAGTGAGGTTTATGAGGCTTTAAATTATAAAAAAGTACTCCTTTATGCAGAGAAATTAAAAAGGAGAATGCGTGTCAAAGAGTTCAAAGATAACTTTGGTTCGGCGAACTCAAAACAGAGAAGAGTGGACTTGGCCTGGAAACGCTGAGGATTTGACAGAGTCCAGGGTGCGCAGGCCAACGGCTAATTAATCATTGCTCTGGACTGGCCGGGATAAGATAATGAGGTCTTTAAGTGGTGATTAATTCACACCAAAATAGAGCGTCATGTCAGTTCCCAGGGGAGGACGGATGTGATTAATCCGTGACCTGGGTTTATGGTTTTTGGTATGGTGACTTGTGGCCCAAATCCCATTCAGTACCTGGATAGCGTTCTATTAAGGCTTCTCAAAGGAGACGATGCCATACAAAGGTCAAACGCTCTTGCCGTTGTTGGAAATAATAGGCCTGCGGTGCCTTCCTCACCTGTGTGTTTTTCTGACACAATTCTGTGAAACAGATTTCGGCGGTGTTCACACCTGCTTCAAACCCAAGTTCAATCCAACCCTGTACTTCACTGTTTTTGACACTTTGGATTCCCCACCAAACTTTACACCTTTACTTTCCGAAGGTGATTGATTCGGAGACAACAAGCTGTATGAAATGAAAGCATACAAACACACAATTACACGTACTGTATTAATAGTGTTCACACCAATCATTTGAACCAAACTATGGTGGCAAATCTCCACAACAAATCTATAGTGTGAAAAACCAGTGTTAGCCTATATACCTTAAAAATAATCTTTGACTCGTTTCCTTAAATGGTTCCCTGTCTTGCTTGTACTTGTACTAGCTTGATGTATTCCCCAATCATACGTCGCTTTGGATAAAAGCATCTGCTAAATGAATACATGTAAATGTAGTGTAGCTCTGCCGCTTTTCAGCGCTGCGCTCGTTGTCCACTGTCATCCCATTTGTATGTCCACAGTGTGACGGTAAGTTTGTACAAATCACTTAATGATTATACTGACATTTGTTATGACATCCACTTACAACATTACAATGCACATCACAACTTTTGTTAACGTGAACAATAAGTAAATCCACTTCTTCAGCTTATTACAAGTCCAAAGACAAACTTCTATAGATACACTACTGGCATCACTGATTCAAAATACATCCACCTTGTTTAAGAGCATGTAAGAGCAGGCACGGGCATTTGTAGATTTAATGTGTCTGGCTTCTGCCGTCATCCGCATACGCTTATCTGTACTGTACAAACCGATTTACTTCTGCATTGAAACATGAGGTGGATAGAAGTGAAACATGTCTGAAGCTGCTTACCACATATATGTGTATATATATATAGGGTTACTGCAAAAATATGGCCATTATGAAACTTTAAAGTGATGAAATTACACTGTACAGTGATTTTCAATAGGTTAATTGGACTAAAAACTCTGGAGACAAAAAATGTGAGACTTCCGTGTTCGTGAAAAAGGTGGATACGTCGCGTTTGTTATCATCTGACATGTGTGGCTTTATATATTCCAAAGCGATTCATATAAAGCAATTAATGTAAAGCATGCATAACATGCACATGCACACACATCTGAATTGGCCCGGAATGAGAGAGAAACGTCGACACAAGTTTATTTGTATAGAGATTTTCTCACATGCCGGTAGTTTCAGTTTCACATTTAATAAAGTCATTTAAGATTGGTGTTGATAATAAATGTTATTTATAATGAATTCCATTATAATGTATGTTTTTTATTGTATAATATTTGTCATTCTTCGAATACCGTTTAAGGGGAACTACAATATGTTAATAGTGTTTATAATTGTGTCCTCTCTCTCTCTTTCTCTCTCTCTCTCTCTCTCTCTCTCTCTCTCTCTCTCTCTCTCTCTCTCTCTCTCTCTCTCTCTCTCTCTCTCTCTCTCTCTCTCTCTCTCTCTCTCTCTCTCTCGCACTCTCTCTCGCTCTCTCTCTCTCGCACTCTCTCTCTCTCTCTCTCTCTCTCTCTCTCTCTCTCTCTCTCTCTCTCTCTCTCTCTCTCTCAACAATGCAACTTTGACCAGGTGCAACATATTTTATGCACAATACAGTATGAAGACCTTTTTGTCTTTTACCTATCAACAGCATGTCTGTTTACCTTACTTAGTTCCCAGTAAGTGTTAAAATATGTCACGCCTGTCATTGTGTGGTTAAAACAAAAGAGCGATTTGCATGTGCGACCGTACACACCTGCGTCACAGGTGACATCCAGATTTGATTGAGGACGTGCAGAACCAGCTAAGCAATTTGATAGTCTGCACTACTGACAACAGACAGCCGCGATATAAATCAGATCGGGACCCTGAGGCGAGCTGAACACAAAGGCTCCCGTACAAACTAATTCAGTGTTATGAAGCTGTGGTTTAATGTGACAGTCAAAGACACAGAAGGAGAACTCCCTCGTTCACCTCAAACCACGGCCTGTCGATTACCTCACAACCGCTCGTGTCCTCAGGTGACGGACGCACCCACAAGTATTCAAACGGCTTCGTCCCAGTCGACTACACATGCAATCCTATCATCTCTATCAACAGCTATGAAGAAAATACAAGTGTTTAACGCCTAACGATTCTGTGCCTCTAAATAACAAAAACAATTCATAAACAGACTAGTGTTGCACAGAAACCACATCAGTTTCTGCTCCTTTAAAAGCTGGCACCAGCACTTATTCATGAAGCCACAAATCCATCAAGATGCATTGAAACAAATCTCTCTCCTTCAAACTGTTAACGTCTACTTGGACTTGGCAAGTTTGCAGTCATAACATTCTTCAAACATATTTTCATATCTGTGTGAAGATCGTTGGAGACAGTAGTTGCTATGTTGCCACACAGTAAGTGGTTGGAGCCAGGACTGTTGTTAATGACGGCACACAGGTGATGGAGAGTTAACTAACTGCTAATTTATCAAATTCCAGACCAAACTGATGCCAGATGATTATAGTACATGTTCATGGACAACATCATTTTTTATTAAAAGTATTTTTTTTGTTATGTTTTTAGATGTTTCTATCGCAGGTCTTACTCCAGGACACATGCACACTTTGTAAAAAACAAAAATGAAGTCAAATGAAGTCACTGCACGTTGCTGTATAAGTGAATGACCCTTAAACCAACTCACTAGCAATGCACCGATAAAAAAAAAATACATTTCCTGAAAATGTACACAGTTTCAATGAAATGTAGCATTGCATCAGTGTCTCAGCAATGTGTCCTCTGCAGTGAATGGGTGCCGTCAGCAAGAGAGTCTGATAAAAACATCACAATAATCAACACCACTCCAGTCCATCAGTTAACATCTGGAGAAGACAAATCCAGCATTAAGACATTTTTAACTAAAATACGAATCCATAATAACGCTTCCTCCAGTGAAAAAGTGTTCTGGTCTGAATCAGGAGAGAAATCTGCACAGATGCCAAAACAGCTCGAAACTAATATGTGGCTGGATTTTGATGTGAGAGATGACAGAAGATGCACTTTTTCACTGGAGGAAGCGTTATTATGTACTATGGACTCTCATTCTGACGGCACCCATTCACTGCAGAGCATCCATTGCTGAGACACTGATGCAGAGACACAGTTCTCCAAATCTGATGAAGAAACAAACCCTTCTTGAAGGTGAGCACTTTTACAACACATTTTCTTTATGGGTGAACTACTCCTTCAAGGTAGTTGATCTTCCATGCCTGCATTTGAAGTACTCTGGTCTCGTTTCTGAGGTATGATCTCCTCTCACCGGTACATTTACGTGTTAAGTCGCTCAAAGAGTCTCGTCTCTCTCAAGACTGAAAACTACCAATAACAGAGAGTGAAGGATTTGATCAGATCCCCTGCTCTCACCGTCAGCTGCAGGGCTCCCCGTGTCTCAGTGCAGGTCAAAGGTCATCCAGCTGTGAACCCGCCCGCTCTCATGGAGGAGAGCGGCGAGGTGTGAGGTCCGTGGGCCCATCTGGTTCTGATTACTGCCAGACAATCCAGGCCTTTATCAGCCTCATGCACAGTACGCTTGCAGGTACCAGGGTGGCTGCACATTTCTCAATCTGCCTGAGACAGCTTTAGTGAACATGCAGTGTATCATCTTCAGCACAGCCAACAAGTGCATCTGGAAACCAAAGAGATAACTTTAACAAATAAATAAACATACAGTGGACCAGTCAAAGTTAAAACCAAGACCTTCTTCACCGCCTCACGCAAAGTTTAAGTCTTATTATGTATGAATATCGCTGCATTAGATACAACATGCCAAAACAAGTGCCATCTGCAAACAAACACAAAAAATTGAGCACACTTTATTGCATTATTTTCAAAGCTAGATACACTCACAAATCATTTGAGCACAAATTTAAGATTCATGTATTTGAGTTGCATGTACATTTGGATTACATCGTTTTAACATGAACAAACTAATACAGTTAATGTGATTCATATTTGTCAGTCAGACATAAATGAAGCAGGTCAGAATTGTGTAATAATACTAATAAACTGAATTTACAGTAAATACACAATAACCTGATTTTATGTTTGTCATAAATAAATCATATTTGTTTCAATCTTATACATTTTAAATAATTCAATATTTCGTGTTACAGCTAGCCATATTTTAGACATTTTCATATTTTTTTAATGAATAAATATAATTTTCACAATGAAGCGATGTATGCCAATTCTATGCAATTTGTATAAATGCATTTTTAAAATATGAGTGTTAACATAACAATGTAATAGATGCAACTGATTCATAATAATGCTATTAATTAATTCTAGTCTGGAAATCGTGACTGGCTAATATGCAGCGCATTAAGTTTATGAGTTTGTTCATGCTAAATCTGTGTAATCCAAATAGATGGAAAGTTATGCAGTTCAAATACACAAATCTGAAATTTAGGCTTTTAAAAAAATAAATAAATGTCACTTTTTGACATTTTGTATATAATGCAATGACATTGAGATATTTTTAAGTGTTGCTCAAGTGTCTAAACACATTTTGGGGCAACCTTATTAATATGCTCCATAAATTGGTGAAACATGTGAGCAGTAAGTGTCAGTTTAATTGGACGCAGTGGAGTAAAACACACACCTGTGCATGTAGCTCCACTCCTTCACATAATTATTGTTTTGAATCTCATATCTCTCTCTTCCCCTGAGGCTGGTGATCAATCCATGCATGTCAAACACACATAATGACAACTGTAATGATATATGCACCTACATTAACTCAATCCCGAAAGAGTGTTGGAAAGCCTCCACTGGGTGTTTATGGAGATATGCAGTCTGCCACTTTTGTTTTTTGGATAGAAAATACACACAAGGAATGTGCATATGAGCCTGGCCTTTTATCTCAGGTTGTGCTTTTGTGTGAAACGTAAGCATGCTTAGCAGAAACACTTTGCACCTGCAGGAAAATCCTCTGATCCATAAACAGGGCGCCGTCTTCGGTGGGACGTGAACACTGGGATCATTCATCGCTGTAGTGCTTGATTATTTTATCAGGACGGCCGCTGAGAAACCCCTCCACCCTGAGCTTTGTGTTCGTGTTTATGCTCGGATATTAAAAATCAATCCAAACAAGCAGAGCGCTGAAAACCTGCTAACCGATTTCCATTTAGGAGATCAGGAAACATGTACTTAATGGTTGAATTTGATCTACAGAATAGCTTGTGGCAAGCGGTTTTCTTGACTTGCATCCTCATTCATCACAATAGCAGTTGCTCGGTAGGTATGTCGGCTGTAAGCATGAGCTCAGGAGCACTCAGGTTCATATGCATGTTGCAGGAAAGTCACATTAGGACAATGTGGATTGACTGATGGCTTCGCAAGAACACACAGACTATGCTGAGCAGAGATGTTAAAACCAACAGACAGGGGGAAACAGCCTCGTCACACTTTAAAAAGCACTTATAAAAATAAATAAATTAATAAATACATTATATATATACAGACGGTTTCAACGGCAACAACATAAACAAACGTTACCGCGCATGCGAGTGTTTGTGGCCCTAACTTAACTTCCGGTAGACATCCAAATAGAGTCAATAACAACAGCTAAGTCCCTCTGGAGTAGATTATTTTATATAACAAGCAAAATATGTTTGCTTCGTAAATCAGACGGACTGAGATGCAGTGATAACTACTTAGACGGACTTATTAAAAATGCAAATTAACTCTCTGCCGGCAGGAGACGCTTAAAAGCGGTAGAAATATCGTTAACGTTAGAGGTTTGCGCCCGGTAACGGCTGTAAACGTAGCTTACAAACGCTGCTTTATCAGACATATAACATGCAAGATGACATCAAGACAGTGTTCCTTCAGAAATACAGTGATATATCACGTTTTGATTTTTAAACGTGCATTATGTGCTCATGTTTATTCAACAAAGCCTTTTGGAAAAGTGTTGATATTGTGGCGGGTCGTCACAAATAAATGTATGTATGTGAAACACATCCCACAGCACAACAACATGAGCCCAACTTCATTACTAATCACTTTAACTGTGTTTGTAGCCGGCGCCACTGACATCAAATTAATTTCATAATTGAAGAATTTAAGAACATTAACACTGCTGTTTTCCCAAATTACAATCTGTATTGCAAGTGCTATAGAAATACATGTGACATCTTCTTTCTCTCAAGGGTCACAGTAGACTCTTCCTCGAGCTCATTCCAGTCATGACTCCTCCACACCGGCACCCTCTGCATGTCATCAGCAGGGTGTTACGGTTCGGGACATTATTTACCCCCCTGACAGCCCTTCACCCCGCTATCAGACCCCCTGTGGTAGGAAGAGCTCCGGGTCCCACTGACAACCTCCTGCTATTCCCAGAGAACAGCCCTAAAGCTGTCAGCACCTTCACTGCGTTCATGCGTCCTGCTAGTGTTGCATTACTGACACTGAATATGTGACACGCTCAAAAATACATAATTTAAAGGGACAGTTCACCTAAAAATTAAAATCTCTCATCCTTCACTCGCCCTCAAGTTGTTCCAAACCTGTATGAGTTTATCTTTTCTGTTGAGCACAGAATAATAATATTTTGAAGAATGTTGGAACAGTTTATGATCCCCATTCATATTCCATAGTATTGTTTTCGTACTGTGGAAGCTATATATATTATAATAATGTTTTTCTTATTTTTTTTAAATGTTGGTAACCAAACAGATTATGTTTGTTTGTTTATTTACTTATCTGAAACAAACAAAGAGACAAATGAAGAAACAAACAAATATAGAATAAAATTAAATCTATAATATCTATAATCTAAAATAAAATAAAATAAAATAAAATAAAATACTATAGAAATCAATGAGGACCAGAAACTGAGATAACAACAATTTAGTTGACTCTTTATAGTTTAAGTTTAATTTAATTCATGCAATTACTGTACATGAGCATTTATCTTTCCCCACAGATTGTCGTAACGCTTCTGAAAGCAGAAGGCCTGAAGTGAATGAACAGATGGCATTTACTCATTGTCCATGTTTCTGATTGGTTTCTCTGCTCTTGATCTCGGCATGCCTGAAATGCAAATGCAGATCTCCACCTCCTTCACCCTCATCAAAAGCACCGGCGCTAGCATTCAGCGCTCCTGCTAAGACCACCTAAGTGGAGTTGTGAAGCGCTGGGGGTTTGTGTGCAAATGCAGGCCATTTGCTCGGTCCTAACCATGTGTGGTGTGAACGCAGGAGTCTGCTTCACCTGAGCAGGGGGTGAAGAGAGCTTCAGCTAACAGGGCTGATGAGCTCCAAACTGCTTCCCATCTGCACTAATAAACGCCAGCAGGTGATCACACCTCCAGTGTCATGAATACCTCAGGAAGATGTGCTAACAATTCAATGCCATGGACACATATACATCTACAGCATTCATCTCAAAGCTCTCATCGGCCCCAGTTCGTTCATTTCTGTGACTGTGTTTGCTGATCTCAGATGTTGAATCTGACACAGAAAATATTGAGCTTCTTCTTCTCTAGTTTGCCCTTATGTGTTATACAAACTCCTCAGGAAGAACTATAGATACATTATTTTGCTGTCTCTTTAGTCTTGGTCTTATTTTAGCAATCAGTTATACATATAACTTGACATATTTAAATATATGCAAATATACATATATATATTTTTTTATTGTGATAATTTAGTAAAAAGAAATGGGGCGGGGGAGGTTGAACATACAATATGTACAGAGAGAGAGAGAGAGAGAGAGAGAGAGAGAGAGAGAGAGAGAGAGAGAGAGAGAGAGAGAGAGAGAGAGAGAGAGAGAGAGAGAGAGAGAGAGAAAATAAGAAATATATATAAAAAAAGTTCTGCTCACCAAGGCTGCATTTATTTGATTAAAATACAATTAAAACGCAAAAACAAACAACAACAACAGTGGCAATTGTTAAATATTACTGCAATTTAAAATATCTTTTTTATTTGTGAATCTGTTAAAATGTCATTTATTTCTGTGATGTGCAGCTGTATTTTCAGCATCATTACTGCAGTCTTCAGTGTCATATGATCTTCAGAAATCATAATAATATGCTGATTTACTGCTAAAGAAACATTTCTGATTATTATCAATGTTGAAAGTAGTTGTGCTGCCCAATGTTTTTGTGGAAACTGATACATTTAATTTGTCACGATACACAGATGAATAGAAAGTTCAAAAGAACAGCATTTATTTAAAATAAAAATATTTTGTACCAATATAAAATAATGGATGAACATATTTGGTATTGAATTATAGTGTATCAGTATATTGTGAATAAGACACTTCTTTTTTAATGGCTTTAGTGTTGAGTTTTAGTGACATATTCTGTGTTTGGCTGCTGTATTCAAGGGTTTGATCAGGGTCTGGTTAGGATTTGAACCTCAACAACTTCACCAATCTTCTTGTCACCTGAGGAAGGAGGTTCCTCTGTCCCGTAATGCTCTTATGATCTATTCAAGGCCAAATATATGAAGTGCTAATCAGCAGCCAGTGCTCGCTGCATTTGTGACACTCACCAAAGCGAGCCAGTTGGTTAAACATGTGCGGGAGTGTTTTTGTAGGGCTGGGGGGGCAGGAGGAGGCCTAATTAGAGCTCATTCACCAACTATGGGGCCAAATGGAGCAATTATCTGCCCCAGTGAGTAGATAATTCCCCCCATTCATCTGTCAGCATCCAGCCTGCCTCACCACCTCCACGAACCCTCCACACCTTCTCTCTCACACACACACACACACACACACACACACACACACACACACACACACACACACACACACACACACACACACACACACACACACACACACACACACACACACACACACACACACACACACACACACACACACACACACACACACACACACACACACACACACACACACACACACACACACACACACACACACACACACACACACACACACACACACACACACACACTGTTTTTTTACACAAAACTGTTTGCTTGTGTATCCAGGAGTTTGTATCTGACACTGTAATGTCCAGTTGCCCCTAAATATGACTACATGTTTGTTAATGTGAGGTGGGAAGATGCAGGATGGACGGTGATTAATGTTGTGTTAAGATGAGCATATTAAATGTCTAATTCCACTGCATATTACAACCCGAATTCTTGGCTTCCTTTTTGCATGATAGAGCTTTAGTTGGAATCTGCAGATGGCACGGCAGATTGTGTTTAACGACAGTGGTTTCTGGAAGTATTCCTGGGCCCATTTAGCAATGTCAATGACAGAATCATGCCGATGAGTGATGCAGTGTCGTCTGAGGGCCCGAAGACCACGGGCATCCAACAAAGGTCTTCTGCCTTGAACATGAAGACAAAGGAAGGTTTCAACATGTTTCTCTGAATCTTTTGATGATGTTATGAACTGTAGATGCACTATAGAAGGAATGTTGTGTTTAACGTATTCCACAATCTTTTTACGCTCTCTTTCCCAGATTGGAGAGCCTCTGCCCATATTCACTTCAGAGATACTCTGCCTCTATAAGATATCCCTGTTATAGCTAATCATGTTACAGACTTGATGTCAATTAACTAAATTAGTTGCTAGATGTTCTCCCAGCTGAATATTTTCAAAATGTCTTGCTTTTTCAGCCCTTTCAGCCCAACTTTTTGGAGACCTGTAGCAGGCATCAATTTAGTGGATACAATTGTAACATTTATCAGTTTAAACATTTGTTATGTTATCTACGTTCTATTGTGAATAAAATATAGGCTCATGTGATTTGAAAGTCTTTTAGTTTTTAATTTTATTCAAATGTAAAAAGCGTCCCAACATTTCTGGAATCCGGATTGTGTTTTTTTCAACTGTTTACACACATTTTCAAAACTGCCTCTTTTTTTTCTAAACTTTACACAAAAATCCAAAAATTGCACACAAAATGCAAAATACCTCACATCTCTTGCAAAATGAACCACTGCATTCAAAATATCACAAACACATCTCAAAAGCAAATATTTGCAAATACCTTCCCCATAATATTCATTCATGTTAGATTTCTGTGTTTTACATAGAGAATTGTGTGTTGTGTTTTACAAAAAGTATTTTATGAAATTGTCAAAGGCTGAGCATTAGTGTCTGGTTTTGCAGATTTGGTGTGTGCTTCTGCTGTTTGAGTGTCAGCTTTCAGAAACTGTATGACAAGGAAATATTTTGTGAGTAAGCAGTTGAAAAAAAAGTGTAATCAAGTACAGCAGACTGTGAACGAGTGGACAGGAGTACATGAAGACAGAGGAAGGTTTCAACATGTTTCTCTCCTTCTTATGATTCCATCTTTTAAATCATATACAGATTTATCATTTAGTTAGATAAGTGTTTGAAATTAAAATATATACAAAACAATCAAATGAATAATGCTCGCACAATACTGTAATTTTTGATAATGCAACTGAACCTAAATATCAATAAAAATAATTTAATTTTAAAATTATTAAAACAAAATCAATTAAAATTGCATTAATAACTAATTAATAAAATAAATCCTAAATAACAGAACTATCTAAAAAAACAAGTGTTTAGTTTAAAACATATGATTTTATTTTTTTTTTTTTTTTTATAAATGAATTAATTCATATATAACTAAATAAATAATAAAATAAATAAATGGCGATAACATCACAGAGGTAAAACAATGACATTGTTCTCTTTCAAAAACTAAACAAACAAACAAACAAGCAAATAAAAATATACAGTTTCACAAACAAACAATAACTAACTAAATATATTATTTAATACATAACTACATTTATGTATTTATTAAATAAATGGTATTAACATTACAAAGAAGAAAAAAAATAATTACAATATACTCTTGTAAACAAACAAATATTAAGTTAAGTCTCAATCTCAAAAGACTTTTATCTTAAATGACATTTCAAAATTCAACATCTATTAAGAAGCATAGCTTGTTTACACGGTAACACTTTACTTGAAGCCTTTATGCATAAGAAAACTAGTTTGAATGTAATAGTTATGCCTTGTAACACATCTTATAATGCACTGTATATTATAATTAATACTTTTAACC
This sequence comes from Ptychobarbus kaznakovi, assembly GCA_027422405.1. Lineage (NCBI taxonomy): Eukaryota > Metazoa > Chordata > Actinopteri > Cypriniformes > Cyprinidae > Ptychobarbus > Ptychobarbus kaznakovi. The sequence goes on from CM049805.1 coordinate 19,961,735, forward strand.
ACAGTTCTAATAAAGTACCATCTAAAACACATTTAGTATAATACATTAAAATATATAACAAACAGCCAATACAATAAGGAATCTACAAATGTTACAGTGCATTTTAACTTTGATACAATTGTTTATGAAAATATACAATGCATTATAATGTACATCGCGAATACCTTTATAATGGATTATAGGGTTGAAGTAAAGTGTTGAAAGCATGTCTCTGACACATGCGTCTTATCTGCTGCTCTTCATGAGCGTTCAGATGAAGCACAGATGCAAATGCTGTTGGTGCAGCGACAGACTGACGGACTAATGATTTCTGCTCTTGAAGAGAGAGAAACACGGGCCACAAGAGTTCAGACCGAAGACAGACAACTCATTCATTACCCGGCAAACCTGAGAGAGTCAGCAACAGAGACAAAAACACTGAAGACTGAAGGACAAGTGAAACACTCTAGGCATGTTTAGACACCATTATCACATTTACAGGGTTTCTTGTTTCATGTCTATCTATCTATCTATCTATCTATCTATCTATCTATCTATCTATCTATCTATCTATCTATCTATCTATCTATCTATCTATCTATCTATTATTATCTATCTATCTATCTCTCTTCTCTCTCTCTCTCTCTCTCTCTCTCTCTCTCTTCTCTCTCTCTCTCTCTCTCTCTATCTCTCTCTCTCTCTCTCTCTCTCTCTCTCTCTCTCTCTCTCTCTCTCTCTCTCTCTCTCTCTCTCTCTCTCTCTCTCTACTCTCTCTCTCTCTCTCTCTCTTCCTCTCCTCTCTCACTCTCTCGTCTCTCTGCTGCTCTCTATCTATCTATCTATTTAAAATCATCAATATGGATATCTAGCTGAATTGTGTGGCACAAACTCGTTTGGTCCTGATGTTTGTCTATATTTGCAGAATGGATGTGTCGTTGTTTAGTTTAGTGGAGTTCACTATTTTGTTCACATCAGCTGCAAATGCGTATTAATCTAAACCATATACAGGTCACATCAGTACAGGACAATAATGCTGTTTAATTATTTGACATAAAGAGATTGATGTGGAGAGCATTTGTTTAAATGACATTATAAAGATCAGGCTAAACAAACATGCAGAGACACATTTCTTATGCAACATGCTGTAATTATACATGTTGTGCATCTCTACAGTTTCGACAGTCATTTGGCATCTGTAACGTGATGAAAAATAAAGATAGGGTTTTGACAGTCAAGAAAAACAAAATAAATCAGCTGAGCTCTAACTGTGTTTGCAATTAGTGCTGGTTTGAAGGCTTGACACACGTGTGTGTGTGTGTGTGTGTGTGTGTGTGTGTGTGTGTGTGTGTGTGTGTGTGTGTGTGTGTGTGTGTGTGTGTGTGTGTGTGTGTGTGTGTGTGTGTGTGTGTGTGTGTGTGTGTGTGTGTGTGTGTGTGTGTGTGTGATGATAATGAGTCTCTGTCATCAGACAAGCTGTCAATGGAGGAGCTGCTGGGCTGGAGCGGACTGATACCGATTTACAATTAAATACAAGATTTCTCCAGGGCTGCAGCTTTTTATAGTAATGTTACCTGGCTTATTTCTGAACTGAGGATGAAGATGAAGATTGTTATAGATTGTCAGGCAAAAATAAATAAATAAAAATAATCCAAGTACCTTTGATAAAGTCCAGCTAATCGAAATGAAAGGAAACTAAACCAAACTGCACACACACACACACACACACACACACACACACACACACACACACACACACACACACACACACACACACACACACACACACACACACACACACACACACACACACACACACACACACACACACACACACACACACACACACACACACACACACACACAGAGGAACATGCACACACACACACACACACACACACACACACACACACACACCACACACACACACACACACACACACACACACACACACACACACACACACACAACACACACACACACACACACACACACACACACACACACACACACACACACACACACACACACACACACACAACACACACACAAACACACCACACACACACACACCACACACACACACACACACACACACACACACACACACACAACACACACACACACACACACACACACACAGAGGAACATGCACGCACACACACATACACACACACACACACACACACACACACACACACACACACACCAGCACACACACACACAACAACACACACACACACACACACACACACACACACACACACACACACACACACACACACACACACACACACACACACACCACACACACACACACACCACACACAACACACACACACACACACACCACACACACACACACACACACACACACACACACACACAACAACACACACACACACACACACAACACACACACACACACACTTACATCTGTGCAGACATTCATACCTTTGTTGTTATCTGTCTGTTTTGATTAACTTTTGTGAATGATTTCTACAACCAACTACTCTCTGATTCACAGCCAAATCATTCTCGTGGGCACATTCGATTGGGTAGTGATTAAGTCACAATGATGCACAGTGTTTGTTCATCACACAACAGTAAATGCTGTTCTTACACTTCTTTAACTAACATTAAAATTGAAACAAACAACAACCTTGGAATCAGCACCTTTAATTGTGTTAAACAAAAACAAAACAGAAAAAAGTCTGTTCTGCTTACCAAATCTAAAAAAATAAATATTTTTAGTAACATGTTTTTAATGTTTCATCAGTTTTAGTGCATCCTTGCTGAATAAGTATCAGTGTATTAAAAAAAAGTACCTTTGAACAGTTGTGTGTATATTTTACATGTTTGGATGAAACTTCATGTTTCGTGTGATTTCAATAAGCTACAGTGAATCCCATTTTAAGCATGTAGATTTTTTTATTGCACACTGAATAAACAATTAATAACATAAATATGTAAGGGCTAAGCATTCAGGGCATTGGTGTATCGGAAAGTGTCGAGTATGATGTATAATGTGTTCACTGGTGTTAAAGGCATTATATGCCGCATGTTCATCAGCTCATGTGTGTGTGTGACGTAAAGAGAGAAACACTGCAGCGCGGCCGGGTCACCTGACACCGACAGTAACCACTCACTCCAGCGGCCTCCCAACGATCCTTCCAGAGCTCTCAGCTGCTGGGGCCATCAGGGGCTCAGCTGGACCCGGGGCCCCTGCGCTCCACTGGAGCCGCCAGTCTCCAAACGTCCCCTGGGTCTCTCTCTGTTTGCCTGGACTTCACCAGCTCACCATGCCCTCCTCTCAGAGTGTGTGTGTTGTAAAGGTCATGACCCTTGATCTATGTTTACAAGCAATCCTTTACAAAAAAGGGAAATTATGCAGCAAATGACCTGTTGATCAGCTCTGCCTTATAATCATCCCTGCATTACTGACCAATCATACGTCTTTTCTAGTGTGCATTAATTAAGGATCTGTGTGTTTAGATATAAAAAAATCAGTTATTTAAAAATAAGCTTCAAAAGTTTGTGGTCAGCTTTCTTCATCAAGGATGCATTAAACTGATCAAAAGTGACAGTAAATACATTTATAATGTTATTAACTATTGTGGCTACACTTTAGAATAAGCAACACATGTTCACTTTTAACTACGACTTTTCCCTCAATAAACTCCTAATTTGCTGCTTATTAATAATTAGTAAGGTAGCTGTTAAGTTTGGGTAGGGTCAGATTAAATATGGTCATGCAGAATGAGGAATTAAAATGTGGTTTATCAATACTAATTAACAACCAATATGCTTGTAATATGCATTCTAATAAGCAACTAGTTAATACGTGCTACAAATCAGAAATGTGCTTGAGCAGCAATCAGTATATTATTATGATTTCTGAAGATCATGTGACACTGAAGACTGCAGTAATGATGCTGAAAATACAGATTTGATCACAGAAATAAATTACAGTTTAACAGATATTCACATAGAAAACAGCTGTTTTAAATTGTAATAATATTTCACAATTTGACAGTTTTTATTGCATTTTTATCAAATAAATGCAGCTTTGATGAATAAGGCATTCACAGACAATATGCGTGTGCAATGTAGTTGTTTTTTTTGTATTCAACTCTTTAAAATAAAAAAGAGATGTTTGTGCAACAACAGTAGCATCAATGTTATTAAAATGATGTATTTTAATTATATTAATAATCCAGGTCATTGTAGTGACTACATAATTGACAGCAGTGAATGTTTTGTATAAATATTAGGAACATGTATGTTCACTTCCAAAGATATCATTTATTTTTTTAGAGTTTAACGAGTATTTTTCTCATTTCAGCCGACTGTGAGAAGTGCCTTGATTATGATTCACACAGTCTCATCTCCACAGTTTTTCATCATATTTCTCAGACTCCTTAAAGCACAATAACACTTATGTCCAGAACAATATCCCATAACGAGCACATTCTACTGACGCTTACAGTTGGTTGTGACTGTTTCATGCAATCTCCCATTGGTTTCCATTGACAGTGTCTAAAGCTTGTCACAGCGAGCAGCAGTAACTAAAGCTAAACAGATCCACAGCTTGCATGCATGCTGTGCTGAGTGGTAATGATGGTATTCCTGTAAGGTCTGAATGAACTCTGGCCTCATGCATCACATGTATATTTGCCTTGGCACGGCGGGACAGCTCACATCTCTAATCCTGACTGATGTCGGTGTAAACACAATCAGAGATTATGTAAAAGAGCAATTAGCCACTGACTCACAGTTTAACTGCTTTCTCATCTGGGATTAATAGTCAATCTGATTATAAGTGCATCGAGCGGTTCTTCCATATCTTGACAGATGTTGAAATCACATGCTACTGTACGACTCTATACGGGAAGCTGATGCTCTTCTACAGTATATATCACATTTCTCTGTTCTCTTCGTGGCTCTTCAGACTCTTATAGAGGAGGCATTTCTCACTTTCGTCCAACAATGGGATCGGTCGTGGCTCTCTCATCTGTCGGGTGTTTACAGAGATGCCTGCTTAGACCCAAATCCTGGCTTAATTTAGTGATATGAACTAATTTCCTCGCGGTGGTCTTAATGTAACCCGAGTGCGGGCAGGACTGGGGAACGCTGGCGGATGAAAGCGCCTCCAAAGCCCCAGAGTTAACCCTCGAGGTCAACAGCATTACTCGCCACTATTTAAAGTTCAACTTTAATTTTTGCATTGCTGAAAAAAATCCCTGAAACAGATTACAAAGGTCATCTGAAGAGATTTGCAGATAATGAAATCACTTGGCAGGATTCAAACCAGAATAGTCCTGAAAATAAATTCCTCAGTTATTGGAGTCACATTTGACAACCTTTTCACACCATTATTGGTGGTTTATTGGGCATAAATGATAGGATATCACAGGTTAGGAAAATTAATTGCAGTGTAATTGTTATCATAAGACAGGACATCACCAGAGGTTATGCATTAGATTCACAACATATGACTAAATAATAAAAACAACTTCCTTTGACCCATTTATCAATTTTATAGTATCACATTCTGATATTTAATTTAATATAACAATTATAATTGTTTTAGTGGAAACCGTGATACGTTTTTAATTTTTGCAGGATTCACAGATGAATAGAAAGATCAAAAGAATAGGATTCATCTGGAATATAAATCTTTAGTAACATTATAAATGACTTTGCTGTCACGTTTGGTCAATTTAATGCATACTTGATGAATAAAAGTGTTAATTCCTCAAAAAAAAAACATCTTTCTGACCTCAAACTTTTGAATAGTGTTGTATAATTTAATATAACAATTAATGTGTGTATGAAACATGTAAGTATACAAAACATGTTTATCAAAATTGCTAAACATTTATTTATGTGTAAAACCAACACTGTTTAAAGAGGATAGGTTTCCCTAATATGTTAATGTTGTCATCATTTACTCAGTTGGTTGCCATTGACTTCCATATAGTATATATACATATATATATATATATATATATTTTTTTTTTTATACTATAAAAGTCAATGGCTACCGTCAACTGTTTGGTTACCAACATTCTTCAAACTATCTTATTTTGTGTACAAAAGAAGAAAGAAACTCATAAAAGCTTGCAACAATATAAGAGGGTGTGTAAATGATGACATAATTACATTTTTTGGGGGGAACAGTCCCTTTAACAGCGCTCCTTAAGTCATATTTGTGACCCTGGAGCACAAAATCAGTCATAAGGGTCGATTTTTGGAAATTTAGATTTTACATCATCTGAAAGCTGAATAAACAATCTTTCCATTGTTGTTTATCCATGATTTCAAATAAGAATCCCCCAATGGCATTTTAGTGCAAATCATTAGCCCAAATTACGCAAAGTAACTACTTGAGCACTAGTTAAAGCCCAAATTACGCAAAATAACGAATTGAGTTTAAATAATTTGCTGACAGCTTGGTCCCCCCCAGTTAAAAAATCCTATCTGCGCCCCTGCCTCCATGCCACGCCGATTTGAGGCAGTAATTAAAGCAAAATGAGCCCCCACCAAGTATTGAGTACATATACAGTAAATTAATATACTTTCCAGAAGGCGAAAAATTCACTATAAATGTTTTTTTTTAAATTATTTTTTAACCATACAGTGTATTGTTGGCTATTTCTACAAATATACCCCAGCGACTTAAGACTGCTTTTGTGCTCCAGGGTCACATATATAAAATGTTAACAAATCTATGTCTACTATAAGTTGATGTATATTGTGAGGGTTGCACTATCAGTTTGAGAGTTGACATCTGAATTTCCACTCCATTTCCATACATGTCTGCATCCGTCTTCTGCTCATCGTGACTAATGAAGATACACATCCCTCAGCACACAGCCAAATACTGACAGGCTTTACTTCACCTTTCTATGAGTATAGTACTTTTTACAGTCTATGAGTATAGTACAGTAGAACAGACAGAGACGGACGGATCCAGACTCGAGTCACATCATGCTACCGGCTCAGATAGTGTTGCTATTTTAAATATAGGAATAATGAGGTTGTATGGCAGTGGACAGCATCTGTGGCATACCCTTCACTGTACATTACTGTAAGCATGATTCCTATCATTTGAACTAAGTGAGAAATGAGCTAGTCTATAGTCACATTAATTCGTCATCATTCAAACAGAGACGTATTCATATTTGTGTGGTTGACAGAGAAATCAAACTTTGATTGGATGCACCTGATGGTTTAATGCTGTCGTAGTTATTCATACATACAATCAAATGATGATTTCACCACATGAAGCCAATATGATTCATTTATCACTGCTGCTGTTCATTGAGGATTGATGTGGAGCTGTTGTGTCTGTAGTGTTTGAATGTATAAACATTTGGTTGCTGATCATAACAAAGTCATAAATCAGTCCAGTCATCTCTTCAGCCTCTCCTCTCTCTCTCTTTTTCTCTCTTTCTTTCTTTCTTTCTTTCTTTCTTTCTTTCTTTCTTTCTCTCTCTCTCTCTCTCTCTCTCTCTCTTTCTTTCTCTCTCTCTCTCTCTCTCTCTCTCTCTCTCTCTCTCTCTCTCTCTCTCTCACACACACGCATGCACGCACGCACACACACACACACACACACACACACACACACACACAGGAATTCATTTGTAATGTCCCTTGCCTGAAGAAACAATACAGTTGCTTTAACAATGTTGACATCTGTAATGCATAGAAGCTGAGTGTAATAGAGCAAAGCGACATGCAATTTAACACAACTGATTAAATCAACCTGCATCTATTTCTACAGAATAGAATAAGTCTTCTATTATCTGTTAGTATTACCCTTTTAATGAGTAATCTATTTTAATAATATATTAAAATAGTATAGATTATTAACATAGATAAATATGTATACAATCTATCTAATCTATTTTATATACTAAATACAATTGAAGCGTGGGATTTACAAATTCTGTCATTTTATTTGTTTGTTGGATAACTTTTATTTTTCACTTTTCATGCAAGCATTGTATTTTATTAATAGATTTATGGGAATAAATATATCTTATGGTAGTGTTTTTAGCTGTTTAAATACCAGCTTTTAAGTTAATTTTATATCAAATAATGTGTGCAAAACTCTTTCCTCATCACTGCAATAAAATGACGACAGAGGTTTGATCAAATACGTTCTGTCACACATATCATGTCCTTTTGTATCTCTTCGTATCTCCTTTGAGCTTTCTATTCATCTCACATCACCTTCTCTGAACTTCTCCTTCTTCCATTCATTATCCTGAAGTATCTCCTGTCTGTCATCTGAACTCTATCTGCTGATCACCAGCATTTTATCTCACTAAATGTGTTTATATCAGCAACAGAGCACTGATAACAATCAAACATCTTTTGTTCAGCTGTTTACACACATATTCAAAACTTTGCCTCTTTTTTCAAAACTTTACACAGAGATTTTGAGATTCAGATTTCAGAAATTGAGTGACAAGTAAAGATTCTGTGTTTAAGCAGAAGAAAAAAGCTGTAATTAAAAAAAACAATGTAAAACAATCAAAATAAAACAAGAAAATATATATATTTATGTGCAGTTTTGGAATGGCATGTGAGTGCACTCTATGTAAATGTTTTCTATAGCTATACCTACTTTAATGTTTGAGACTTTATTCATTAGGTCATATCTTTAGACAACAAACGTCTTTGCACAAATTAAAAATCACATGACAATTAAAATCTAGCTCAGGAGTGTGTTTCCCAAAAGCAATGTTATGGTCACAAGTTTCATCGCTACTAACATAGTTCAACAATTCAATGTTTCCTGAAACTATAGTTTCAGCCAACATCAGCAAACATCACAAAGTCTACTTCTATATGTTTCATTCAATTAAAAAAAATATGCATGTCATTCTCTATTTTTCAGCATGTCAACAATCAGCACTGTTTTGGGAGAGACATATTTCCACTACATGTAGCTTCAGTGATCAATCACAAAACGCTCTATAGGCCCCATTTACACCAGTATTTACTGATCTGATGACAAAAATATTGATGTTGATGGGGTCTTAAAGTACATTTCCATCATGGCACAAGAAAGGACTTCCAAAAATAGCACCAGTGCCAACAAACTTGGTCTGTCTGAAAGCCTCCGAAGTCATTTTGATTATTTCTGCTGAGAAGATCACTGTCAGCCACCAATCGTCAGAAGAGGAGCTTTGCATCGAAACGTGGCTTTGCAAGCTCTTCTCAGATCTGTTGCATCATGAGAGCTTCTTCCTTGGGGCTATACACCTTCTCAACAGCCAGAAGAAGCAAAAACAACTGATCCAATTATATTTTTGGACCCTACTGTACCTCAAACAAAGACAGACCAACTCATCTGTCCGATACTGCAGTTGAGAGCAGACCAGCAACTCAATGAACATACAGAAATGAAGTTTAGTTGATGAGGTGCACATGTTTTCAGCATGATGCTGTACAGTCACTATAGTGTTGCAGAATGTTTTTTAGGATAATGCTAGATGGATGTGAAAATATAAGTCTATGATCACTTTAAAAATTAACAGCACACATCTCAGGACAGACCAGTTGAATAATTATTAATTTACATATCACAAACAATGTGGGATGAGTTGTGAGCAGAGGTTTAATACTTAGGATTAGGAGTTTGTCATTATTAACCCTGAGTATGAGCAATTGTCATTATAAGCACAACTATTAACCATGTAAAGCCTTATATTGTATATAAAATAACAGTCAGATTTGTATTGCACTTTTAGACATAATATTTCACTATTTTGTCTAAACGTTCAATCATTTGATTTGAATTTTTAAAAGGTTTCTTTTGTGTTCATATTTGATTAATCAGGCATTTATGGCTCATATACTGATAATATGAAGCAACAACATATATTTGAAAAAAACAACAACAACATATATTTTATTCTGAGGCCTAAACTTCAGTCCAGTAAGTGTTCATCTGGAAATATGACTGCAGTTATTCTGATGTTTACTAGCTCAAAATCAGTCAAGCTTTGACACGTGAAGCAGCAGCTGAAGCTGGATGCTTGTACAATTACACTAAAAGAGATTTTCCTGGATAAATAAAAATATCAATCGGTATGATGATGTATACACGCAGATGAGTGTGTGCAACAGGGTTTTTCAGCAGATCCTTTAGAGGCCATAGACAATCATGTATCAAATACAGTAGGCTATAGCATGATTTTCAAGACTGCAAACTGTACACTTACTTTAGAGTCTCACCGCAATGTGATAAAACACGAATGACCTCATGAACAGAAAACAAACCCTTCTCATCTGCTCTTTGTTTGTTATCAGTTGTCAAATGTGCGTCACAGAGCATTGTGCTGGAATTACAGCATGCATGGCCAGACGATGTTTTAAACAGCTGATAACAAAAACCGACGTATTGCTCTGTTTCTTCCGTAATTGGCTTCCTCTGTTCACTGTGTGTGCAAGTAACAGATCACTGATATCTACAGATGACTGACATCTGTTCTCATATGCAAATGAGAAAAAAGACAGATTTGACTGATTAACGGCATGAAAGGACCGACCGAAAGCAATCAGCCCTGTCATTTGCAAAATGTGTGTAAACCAGAAATAATGGACAATTTGTTTTGTAATTCAAAATTCCTAGTCAGGAACATTAACATGTTGCATATGCACAACAAATGTATTGTAATAAAATTACCATGACACAACTTGCTTTTACATACCTAGCAACACAATACTGTTGTATGAGTTTGTTTCTCTTATAGACTTGTGACAGTAGCCCTGTTTCAGATCCTAGAAAGCTGCTTTTCAGGCTACTTTTTACACAAGCATCTGCTTTCAAAAACAAGCCTTTGAAATGAAATGAAACATCAATAACTGATTTATATCTTCATATGAAGCAAAACTTAATGGCACACAAGTAGCACTCCTCACATGAACTGCAACAGAGATGTGAATCAGTTTATTCCATTTTGTAGTCAATTTAGCATCTACAATCTACATCTAAGAGTATAAGTAACATACTACATAGCAATTATTATGTAACATATCTTTTAAAAAGATCCACCTTTTTGGTATGTAATGCAACAAATGTATATTTACACATGTATTGATGTATCATTTCTTCACTGAACTCATTGCAGTGCATTCTTGGATTGACTTCTCTGTGGAGGATACATGTGATGCTGCCTTAGAATGGGTAAAACAAGGTATCTAGAAGGATTGCACTTTTGATGTCTTAAAGGAATAGTTCAACCAAAAATGAAAGTTTTCTGAACATTTATTCACCCAAAGACCTTAAGATGTATGGGGGAATGTAGCATTACTTGCTCAGCAATGGATCCTCTGCAGTGAATGGGTGCCGTCAGAATGAGAGTCCAAACAGCTGATAAAAACATCACAATAATCCACAAGTAATCCACACCACTCTGACGGCAACCATTTACTGCAGAGGATCCACTGGTAAGCAAGTGATGTTATGCTACTTTTCTCTTAATCTGATGAAGAAATAAACACATTGACATCTAGGAAGGCCTGAGGGTGAACACATTTTCAGAACATTTACATTTTTGAGTGAACTGTTCCTTTAAAATGCTGTCCAAGCAGTTGGCTCGCTAGATTATATAGCATTTTTTTACTGGATGTGCAGTGAAGTTCAAGTCTGGGTCTTAGTGACTACATTTCTAAAAAAAAAAGTGCATAATCAACCTTTCATTTCAGCTGGGGTGTCTGGGTATGAATTGGGTGAAAGTCAAAGAGTCTATGGGTGACTGTATCTGTCAAGGATGGAAATGTAGAATGTGTCTCGGGCCCAAAGGGCAAACCACTGAAAACCCTCGACTGACATCAATGTTTACAGTCCTGAGGATAGACGGCTCTCTCATACATATTCCTGCCAGCCGAACTGTTCTCCTCTGAGAACATGTTTGCATGTGTGCGTCAAGATGCTTCGCTGCCATACTGTGCTGCCCACTGAGTGAATGAGTTATCTCATCTGTCAGCGGCCATGCGGGGTCAGCTCTCTGCTTGCTGGGTGTGTCAGTCATCGGGCCATTAAAATGAAAAAGATTGGGGGAAAAAAGAGGAAAATATGCCCGCTTTCTCATTCTCATGGTGTGTATTTCTGTCTGGCCGGCCAGTGTCTGTCTAGTTTCCCAGACCCGCCTAATGACATTCTCTTGGGACAGAAAAGGCTGCAGATACGCCAAATTTTGTGATTTTTAACAGCACCCCATTAATGAGGGCTGAGGTGGGGCTAGCGCGTTATTTTTAGTAACCAACGATGATGGTTGAAAAATATATCTATTGCCCACACAAAATCCCCACACACAGTTTGGATGCTGTCATTCCTGAGCCGTGACTCAAGGGGGAGGTGGGAAAATGAGAAGTTTTGGAAGGAAAATGATGACGTGGTCTCTAACGGCGTCTAAGAGGCCCCTGAAAAGATCAGATATTACAAAGTAGCTCTGGCCATAAAATTATTAGTGGCGTTTACTGAGGCTAATCAAATCATTTTATTAATAGGCACTATTACTCTCGTCCAATTTTTTAACTAACTCTTGACGTACAAACTTTGGTGTGTATTGTCTCACATCATCTGCAGACATCAATGATATCTTTATTCCAACAGCAGCAAAGTCTATGAATTGTCCAATTGGGCTCAATTGTCCAATTGTCTATAAAACCTATATTATTCTGCGGGCACCACTTAGGTGACATCCAAACGTTGAGTGACAATAGTCTGCTCATCGCCGCGGTAAGCAGGGAGCGTATTACAGTGTCTGACTCCATTGTATTTTGCAAGTTCAGGGCACACCTTTAGGGGCTTAAGGTCATTATTTTAGTGATCCACTCTGACTGGCGAAGACGGACTGGATCATTACGCCGACGTGACCATCTGGGCTATAACAATGACAATCAGGTTACTGAATTTACCTCGAATTAGCATTATACAGCACTTTTAAATTTGCCAGATGTCAGGCGCTCTGGCTGGCCCCATAAACTTCTTACGGACTATGATAGCTGATGTCTCTATTTTCACGTTCCGTACTAGAATCGCCAATACTAGAGTACTTTCATCAGGGAAGTTTCTCAGTGGTAGCTAATTACTGAGTGGGGAGAAATCCTTTAAACGTGAACATGAAATTTTGTGTGTTGGAACGCCAAGAAGAGCGGTGTTTTAACCCGAGACTACTCCGCTCACAGTCACCCAGGTGCCCTGCTGCACAGGCTCTACTGGAACCGAACAATGTACAGGAGTCCCTGAGTTTGGGCGCTAAGTCACATCCAAAATGGTATCTGCCACAGCCCTTATTTTTATATTCTAGGTACTATCCTCAACTATGGCCAAGTTTTGAGATGCATGTGGACAGGAGGGCTATAGTTCTAAAATCTTCTCTGTCAGGAGCCTAACTATTTCAGGGCTTTATAAGCAATTAACACATGATTTTAAAATCCCTCGCTGCTGACAGAGACAGATACGCTGTACATGTGGCAGATAGTGCATACAACAATAGCAGGTGAAGAAGCCATTACTCACCGTGATTGATGAATGACACCGACTTGACTTATCTTACCACTTACCACTGTTGTTTGATGAACTCATGAAAAAAGGAAGCGAGAGATAAATGAATGGAGCAAAAACAATATAAATAAAAAATAAAACAGTAATAGACACGAATAGTTAACCGGCTAACAAATGCTAACGAGATGCACTTGCAGTTTTAGATGAAAAGCGAACAATCAAATTAGTCAGATTAGTTTGATATATATGGTGAATATATATATTAGTTGATATATTATTATATTAGATATTGATATATAAGTTTGAAATATGGTGGGAATAAAGTTAGATTTTACTAAATGTTAAACAACAAGAGAGTGGCTGTCAAAGTGAGATAGATATTCAACAGAGAAGTGAAGCTCACACACATCTATGAGACAAGAATCTCAAACTCTCAGCAGCACGCCCAAGTGTTACAGGATTTTCTAGTTATTACTTGTGGGGGGTGACTTTCCAGTCAGAAAATAGAAGAATTCTGTTTTTTTTTCAGATTTACAGAATTGACTCTCTAAGACGCTGTATTATACACTGAACAAAATTATAAACCGTTTCACAACACTTTTGTTTTTGCCCCCGCTAATAAATGTCATGAGCTGAACTCAAAGAACTAAGACTTTTTCTATAAAGTACACAAAAGCCTATACCCGTGGTTCTCTCAAATATTGTTCCCAAAGGTCTGTCTAAATCTGTGAAAAGTTGGCCCTGAGCACTTGAGGTACTCCTTTGCACTTGAGATCGATATGATACCATCTTCATTCACTCTACGAATTGGTGTGGCATATCAAGATGCTGATTAGACAGCATGATTATGCACAGGTTCCATAATGCCAAAAAAGTTTTCTAGGCTTGCAATATCACAAAAGATGTTGTGATCAAGTTTCGAACGCAGCGCTGATCCAGGGCACATGAGAGATACAATGATCAGGCAAATAGCATATTTCAGTCATACTTTGAGAGCAGTTATGTACTTAGATGGTCTAAATCCTGATGGAAATTCACAGTTATAATTGGTCTTATACAAAACTAAGAAGCTATGAAAAGCCAATTATATTAGTGTGTAGGATACAACTTTTCTAGGTGCATCTTTGACAATAAAGGGAGATTAGAATGTCGTAGTTAAAGATCTTTGGGGTCAAGTTGTGGATTTATTAATCAGAGGCTAATTCAACAGCCAATCAAATTGTGAAACTCGTATTAAACAATAAATTCAATAATAGCACAAAAGAGGATCAGACTTCTGAAGTATTTTTAGGTTTAGCTGGAATAGGTTCTTTTAATACATGTGATTATTTTGGCTCACATTTAACAAAAACCCACAATCTCTCAACAAATTAGAATACTTCATACATTTTTTTTGTGAATTGTTGGCCTTCTGGAATATGTTCCTCAGAGAATTTACTGCACTATTTGATGTACTCAATACTTGGTAGGGGTCCTACAATTTGCTTTAATTACTACCTCAATTCGGCGTGGCATGGAGAGTAAATCAGTTTAAAGTGGCATTACTTCTGCTGATTTTGGGAGATGGTCAACACCTGGACGCCCAGGTTTCTTTGACAGTGGTCTTCAGCTCATCTGCATTGTAAATACCTTGGTCTCTTGTTTCTCATTTTCCTCTTGAGAAAAAAGTACCCCATAGATTTCAATGGGGTTCAGGTCTGGTGAGTTTGTTGGCCAGTCAAGCAATACACCAACACCTCTATTTTGGTTTTCCTCCATTCGCTAACCAAATTTTCCGTGCTATTTTAGGCAGCGTGGGCAGGTGCCAAATCCAGTTGCTGGAAAATGAAATCAGCAAGATCTTAAAAAGCTCTTTTGGTCAGCAGAAGGAAGCATGAAGTGCTCCAACATTTCCTGTAAACGGGTGCAGTGATGTTGATTTTCAAAAAACAGCTTTAGCTATGGAGTTTACCAACACTAGCATAATGATGATTTATCATCGCTGCTGCACCCCAATTTCATCACCATTACAGAAATTCTGTGGAAACTTAACACTCGAGTATGATTCAAGCAACTTGGTTCAGAATGTCTATGAGCTTCTCGACCCTTCCTCCAGCTCACTAGGACCTTGGTTTCCAAATTAAATACAAAACTTGCTCTCATCTGAAAAGAGCACTTTGGACCCACTGGGCAACAGTCCAGTTGTCTCTTCTTAGCCCAGGTAAGATGCCTCAGACGACAACTGTAGCCAAATTCCTTGACATGTCTAATAAAGTGTGTGGTGCTCTTGATGCCTTGACCCCAGTAGTCAGTACAAACATTCCTTGGGGGAAGTTTCTTCTACTTCGATTTTGCTTGACTTGCTGTGGTTCTCTCGAAGCACCATTACTTAAAAGGTTGTGCATCTTAAAGCCTTTCTTCTACATATGAGAATTTCTATAAATTGCCGCAACACCTCCCCCTTTGCCTTTTGGACGCGGCTCAACTTTCTGTAACAGTAATGCTTGGGGGGGTACAGCACTCTGTGAACAGCCAGATTATTTGACAATGAATGTTTTCAATCTGGCTTACCCAGGTTTTCCTTGTCAAAGAAGCACATCTAGTTTATGATGTGATCAATGATTGTCCAAAAAGTTCTGAAAGACAACTGTATTCAGATCAGCAAGGTCTTCCCCATGATTGTGTAGCCTAGTGAATTAATTTTCCAAACTGAGAGACCATTAATTGAAGGCTCAGGAAACCTTTGCAGGTGTTTTGAGTTCATTCTCTGATTGGGGACATGTCACCATATTATAATTTGTTGGCCTAGATAGAGCGTGGTCTTGTAACCCGAGGTTGGTGGGTTTGGATCTCGTCCGGAAGGATTGTTGATGGGGGGAGTGAGCCAAAAGCGTCATCACCTTCAATTAAAAGAACCAATTGAGGTGACTTAAACACCGAACCCCCAACTGCTCCCCGGGCGCCACAGCATTCTGCCCAGTCCGGTGTGTGCATTGGCTGGAATTTATTTAATAGAGCACAAATTTCACTGCTGGTTAATTTGAGTTGAATTACTGAAATAAATAACTTTTCCTCAACATTCAAATTTATTAAGATGCACCTGTTTTATTTCATATTTAGGTGAAAGGGTCTCTAGTGCTGAGATAACTTAAGATAAGTATTGAGGCGGCTAAGCATACTTGGCTCGGTTTAGCCAGTGTGTTTACTCTTTGACCTGGGCCCCATTAGTCAAGTACGTAAATACTTAGACTAAAATGTACTACTATTGCACTCAAAGAAAGCACACCACCCCAGGAGGGATTAGAATTATACTTTTCAACAGGTGGTCTGCACCAAAAAAGTTGTCCAATTGTCTAAAAACCTATGTTATTCTGCGGGCACCATTTAGACATCCCAAGATTGAGTACTAAAGTGATGTATCTCATTGCTGGTAGCAGGGAGTGGGCCAGAGCTATAAGTATACTAGTGCATTGATATAAGTATACTTTTAACAATTTTAGTATCTCCAAAGTGCGAAGACGGACATTGGCCGACGTGGAAATATACTTACTGAATGATTACTTAATTCTCTAGGGGAACCGATTGTCACCAGATAACTAAAGATCGCGTAAGTGTTGTAATATTGTTCGTATATCTGTTGTTTAAATTATATATACCGCTAAAGGAATATTTGTGTCCTACCTATATCTTTTTTGCATATTTTCGTTGATATATTTTTTTGCAAATGAAACTGTTAATTCAGAAATTGCCTAACGCCATGCAAAAAGCCTGTGGCATTTGCATTTCTCTCGGCTTTGAAGTGTTAGTTTTACCTTGATATTAGCTGCTTTAGGCTATGCTGGGCTAATGACAGCCACCCACAATCCACTATCATTGCGGAAGCACTCATGCTTTATTCAGAACAAATCAAATTCTGTTTATATTATGTCACAATGCTGACGCGGAACTTATCTGCGAAGAGTGTTTCACGTGTAACCCCAAGTTCAGCCTTGTCTGAAGTCCGAGTGAAAGGGACACATTGCTTCCCTGACTTTAACTGAGCAACTAAACCAGCAACGCACTATTAATTTTTATCTTCCCTTCATAAATTTTCTGTCCTTTTTCTTTCCCCCCTTCTCATGTGTTTCAAAACATTCCGGTTGTCTCTTAATTCGATTAACATCACACGAAGACGGCAACGCAATCCTGCTATACTTCGCCCATCTCTACTGATCTATCTGATCCCTTATCTGTCTAGTGGTAGTGTGTTAACAGTTTCACATGTTTACCATACATTTTCAAGTGTCAAACACAGGCATGCATAATAACATCATAAAGTCTTAGTGTAGTGCCCTCTCTGTACAGCGAGCTGTAATTCAACGCAAAGCCACAGGCCGACGCTTAGGAAAGATCCCACCGTTAAAGTGAAATGACAGTAAAGGAGGAAGCATCTCTCTGTGAGTTGCTAGAATGATGGAGGAGAGTCCTGAGAGAAAGAAATCCAAGCATGAATTTCAGTTTGAAAAATGTCTCTGTTGTTCTGAGCAGACAGGAATAGCCATCCCATATGTTTACACCCATTCAACGCTGCAAGATGTACTAGCGATGACTGTACCAAGAAAGGACAAAAAAAGTCTGGTTTTCTACTTATGAGCGCATGTGTTTGTTGTGACCGTATAAAGACAAAACATTGATGCTTGCATAGATCAGACAGGGCTCTAGACCCGCCTACTTCCACTCACTGTGGCAAGGGATTACATCCCCTCCAGAAGTCTGAGATCCGAGGACAGAAAGGTTTAAGTGCTCAAACAAGCATAGCTTAGACAGATTTGTGTGTGTTTTTGGAATGCCAAGTATTCCTTTTCTGCTCAGTTTTAGCTGTTTATATATGCTGTTTTAAAAGCAAAGGCTTGCTTTATTTAGCTAACTCAGTGGAGAAAATATAACATAGCTCCAAGTTTATCAGTCGATGATGCTAAGTGACCTGCTTTGGCAATCTTTAAATATACTGAGAAGTTGTAATTTTTACTCTGATTAATTTCTTAAAACCAAGGAAATAATTTTGTAGTATTTCGGTTGACCTTCACAAACAACATGAATTTAAAGAAAATCTATATTTGACTGTTACCATTTCTTTTCTGTAGCCTGTTTTTAAGCCAATGTGAAAAAACTATCTTATAAATATGCAACATGAGAACCTGGTGAATTTACCTAGTGTGTGATGAGAATTTTTTTTATATATTTGAGTTTTCTAAGACATTACTGCCAGACCAGGCTAATCAAACATTTATTTCTTTAGATTTTAGTCATCAGAAACTTAGTTTTTAATTTAACTGTAGTACAGAAGCAGCATTGATTTGTGTTTTGAATGTGACTGACTCAGACTGAGTGCTACTATTTTAGTGTATTTCTGGATTTAGTTGCAGGTTTTGATACAGTTGATAACAAGACCCTATTTACTGAATTAGAAACGTTAGATGGTCTTTCAGGGAATTGCCAAATTGGCCTGTTTTAATTGGCAAAACAAAATACATGAATTGAGGTATTCTGCAGGGCTCGATCTTAGCACCTCTTCACTACGGATTTTTCTGTAATTAATTAATAAAATAACTTTGAATGTATACTTTCAAGGAGTCATACGATATGTTTTGAAAATACTTAAACGTACTTATGAACTTGGAGAACTAAAGATATATATATATTATATATATGCTATACTTTTTTTTTTTAATGAATAATAAAATTGCCTAACACTACAAAAAACTCTCAAAACATCTGTAGAATATCTGAACACCCAAATCCACTATCATTGCGGAGGCACTGGGAAACACTCAGTTTTTTCAGTTAAGCCATTTTTTTGTTAATTTGGGTAACTGTGATGGTAATAATTTTTTCACGGTTTAACATTAAGTATATTGTCATTCCAACCAAAATACTAAATAAATGAATACAGGTTTTTGTCATGAATGTGTTGTCCATCACATCATGTTTCTATTTTGTACTGCAGGATAGCAGTGATTTCTAATTAATAGCACCATTTAGTTAAATTACTCATGATAAAGAGAAAGCATTGCAAAGACAGAGAGAAAGTGATTTATGATTTACCCGAGCTTCAGAAATGACGAGTTCTCAACTTCTCTGCAGGGTAATCTTAAAGCAGGCTGGAAATCTAGTAAGAGGCCATGCAGAAGGGGTGAGCACATGAGGGATTCTTCCTCTGGGAAAGAACAGTGGTGTTAGAGGGCGAGGGCCCCTCTAGAGCTACATCTGAGGTCCCGGGCCCGAGGACCACCATGGCAGTCCACCATAACAGAAGGACAGAGATATACCCCCACCAAGAAAGGACAAAAAAAGTCTGTTTTACTTAGCATGGTTTGTTGTGACCGTATAAAGAATTATGCCATAAGACTTAATTACAGTGGCAAGGGATGTTGAACAGGGAGGATTTGTGTTGTGTAAGCTTCGCATATGTGTGCATTTGTGTAGAAGAAGTAGAATGCAAGTGTCTACGTCCATTTTTCTTCCCTTCCTGCTCTTCTCCGTTCTTCCTCTCTCTATGCTGTTTTAGAAGCAAAGGCTCTGGATTTAGCTCTCAGGGGAAAATATAACATAGCCCCAAGTCTTATCAGCGATGATGCTGGCTGCTTTGCAATCTTTAAATATACTGAGAAGAATTGCTCTGGAAATTAAGTTTGTCTCTTCCTCACACTGGTCCCGGGAGGGACTATATTGACTATTTCCTGTAGAGGTCCTGAGCGTCCACAATCCCCACCCCCCACACACACACACATGAAGAACCCCTGAGGCTATTTACAGTTGTTGTGAAGAAAAAAATCAGTTACATGAGATACACCCCCATCCCGCTCCTCACAACACCAACACAACATCCCCTCTTTATTTTTAGTCCAAGACATTCATTTTCCCTTAACGTAGTACATACAGCTGGAGCAGCAGACTCATTTGTGTTTTGAACCTCTGATTGACGGACTGAGAGTGCCTATTTTAGTGTTTCTCTGACAGTTGCAGGTTGATACATGATAAAAGTTTTTACTGAATTCGATGAACGTTTTCAGTGTTTGAAATTGTTCCATTGTGAGCTCTTTTTTCAGATGACCTACAAATGAAAGCTGTGTCATCACTCATTTATACAGAGCTCCACACGACATGCAGGAAAAAATATTGTATATTGTGGTCACAATTTAAGAACTCGTTCCCATGACTTGTTCATTTGTAGCCATTTTTGTGAAATTTGGCTACTGTGATGGTTATTTGTTCCCTCATTAAGTAATTTTAATTTCAAACAAAATACGATAAATGAATACAGGTTTTTGTGGCCATGATTTGCTAATATGTTCCCCTCGTTTGGGTATGTTTACATGACAATGATGAACTGAAAAAAATGTCCTTTGTATTTTTTTAAAGTTTTGCATACAGACGACAATATTGTCAAAGACATGAGAAAGTATTTATGATTTACCCTGTTCAAACGGAAGCACATGAAATACTAAAACGTCTGCAGGGTATATTAAAGCATGCTAAATCTGTAGTTGGCGATGCAGAAGGGGTAAGCACTATAGGGATTTTCCTCTGGGAAAAACTTGTTAGAGGGCAGGGGCCCCTCAAGACTACATGGGTCCCGGCCCGAACACCATGGCACCACCTTGGCAGTACAAAAGACATTTGTTTTCAGGCCATACGCAACCCCTGTTTTAACGCCATTGTTAAGATTATGCCATAATAAAACACGCAAGTCATGAAGGGAGGATTGTGTTTTTGCAAGCTTCGCATTATGCGTTTGTGTAGAAGAAGTGAATAAAATGCATATGTCCATTTTTTTCCCATTTTTTTCTCCGTTCTTCTATTCTCTGCTGATCTCTCAGGGGGTCTCTGCTGGCCGGCGAGTTGCTCTGGAATGTTTGTCTCTCCTCACACTGTCCCAGGAGGAACGTGTGTAAGGTCGCTCCCCCCCCCACCATCCCCTGAGGCTATCAGTTAACTCAGTTAGCATGAGATACACCCCCATCCCGCTCCTCAACAAACACAAAATCATAGTCACGATTTTCTACAATGAGGGAACAAGTCAGTAAATTGTTGCCATGATTTAACCATAATTTGGGAACTAATTAGTAAATCGTTGCTATGATTCAGTTTTTGAAATCTCCACTTGGTGCTCTTTTAGGGAACAGATGACCTACTAAATGAAAGCTGTGGCCACTATTTATACAGAATTTGAGGCTTCACACGCATGCAGGAAAAAAAAGATGTATATTGTGGTCACAATTCTTAAGAACTCGTTCCCGGCTTGTTCATTTGTAGCACAATTTTAATTTGTTACCTTCAAAAATTTTTGAGGGAAATAATTAGTAAATTGTTCCCCTCGTTTGGGTCATGATTTACTACAATGATAAAAATAAAACTGGAACATTTTTTAATGTTAATATGTTTTAAATGTGATGTGTATTTTTTTAAAAGTTTTGCATACAGACAACAATATTGTCAAAGTTATCCCTGTTCAAGAAGCACATAAACAAAAACTTAATATTATGTCATGGGCGAAACTATAATTTTCAAAAACTTGCACTTTGGAACACGTTTATAAAAGTTTGTTTTCAGCCCCCAAAACGCCATTGTCATGTAATAAAACACGTAAGTCGTGAATAACTTATACGTTTGACGTGAATAAAATGCATACGTTTTTTATTTTTTAGCTGAAAATGGTGTTGTGTAACGCTCCCTAAAATAAGAGAACAAATCAATAAATCATGGCCACGATTTTCTACAATGAGGGAACAAGTAAATTGTTGCCATGATTTAACCATAATTTGGGAACTAATTAGTAAACCGTTGCTATGATTCACTCCAATGAGGGAACGGATTACTAAATTGTGGCCAGAATTTGCTACAGCTAGGGAATTAATTCTTAAGTCGTGGCCACATTTTAACTAAAATGAGGGAAATAATTAGTAAATTGTGTCATGATTTACTACAATGAGGGAACAAATTAGCAGACTTTGGCCAAGAATAAACAAGTCATGGGAAGAAATTCTTAATTTGTGGCCACAATATATATATTTCCCGGGGCTCCGTAGATTCAATTCCAAAACCATTCCCACTATTCCCTATACACTAACAATTAATAAGCAAACTTGGTAATATGTACATAGATATTCATAAACTATACGATTAGTAAAGTTTGAATCTTTACAAAATGCTTGGGCATTGGCCAAAATGCTAATTGGCAGGAACCGCATAATGTATTTCCATCATTCTAATTGTTTTGCATCATGTCATTCACTCTGATTTCTGTTGAGTGTCTCAGTTTGGGAAATGCATTCCTAAGTCGAAACAATGAGAGGAAATTGATTCTGTTGAGTGGCCAGTCAGTACAGGGGACCTTAGGGGATATTTAAATATCACCACCATCTTAGAAACCACTCACCGACGAAATGTGACGCTTGAAACTGTCTTATGATGTTGTGAAACATACATCAACACACACACACACACACATTTACATGTATGTGTTTAGCAGATGCTTTTATCCAAAGTGACTTACTTTTGTCAGTATGTGTGTTCCCTGGGAACTGAACCCATGACCTCTTGCGCTGCTAACGCAATGCTCTAACCACTGAGCCAAAGGCCACTGAGCCACACACACTGAGCTGTACCACTGAGACACACACACACACGCACGCACGCACGCACGCACGCACGCACGCACGCACGCACACACACACACACACACACACACACACACAC
The DNA here is from genome assembly GCA_027422405.1 of Ptychobarbus kaznakovi. Lineage (NCBI taxonomy): Eukaryota > Metazoa > Chordata > Actinopteri > Cypriniformes > Cyprinidae > Ptychobarbus > Ptychobarbus kaznakovi. The sequence goes on from CM049805.1 coordinate 19,984,959, forward strand.
ACACACACACACACACAGACAGCTGGCATTAGTGAAAACTTCATGTGTAAGACAGTTACCCAGAATAGTTCAGATCTCTCTCGAGCTCAATGTAGTCAACTGGAAATGACCATGAATAGCATATTTTAACTCAGAAGTCTAATTCTTGCTATCTTGTGCTTTCATCGCACAGCTATATAACGTAACTCCCCCTCATCTGTCTATGCTTGCTCCCTCCCCTCTCTTTTTGCCTTCCTGGCTAAAATTTACTCTTCCTGTCGTTCGCCTCCCCTCACAAAGGCTATTTATCAGCCGGAGAGCAGCTCGGACCCCGCCGCTAAGGCATTCCGCCCAGCGACAAATCCACTTTATTGGAAATGCAGACAGGATCCAGTCAGAACTGGAGCCAAACCAAGGTTTTTTTTATTTTCTATTTGGTGCAAGGTTTAAGGTCGTGCATAATGGATGGCTGAGTTCCATCCGAGTGGAAATTACTTATGCCATATCAGGCAACCTCGCAGTTCAACCGCCACAAGCTGGCAGAGTCCTCAACCCGACTCCCATCGGAGTGTGCTGATTTCTTTGGATAAAATACTAAACTTCTTGCTTGCTAGGATTAATAAACATCACTGCAGTCACAGAAAAATCTTCAAAATAAATGTTACCAAAAATCAACTTTTGACCTCCTACTGCTCCACTATCATTGGAAACATCACACATACTGCAGAAAAGTTGCGGATTGCTACATGGATGGCTACATTTCATCCAACTGGAAATTATTCACGCCATATCAGCCGATCTAGCAGCTCAAGCCCCTTTCATAAGCTAGCAGAGTCCTCAGCAAGACTCCTTCTAGCATACAGCCCTATCCAGCATGCTCTTATAATAAAACCATACATGTCTAAAATAATTGTTCAACACTTATCAAGCATCAGTGTGTCAGGAGGACCCAACAATGACTAATCAGTTAGCGGGGTCAAAAGGTTTATCTAGATTTTTCTTTTTAAAACTTTCTGTTTTATGGTTTTACCATAAAAACACTTTAGCAGTAACAAAGCTGTCAGCACAGTCAACATTAAGATGTTTGTTTCTGTAAATGCATATTTCAATAGAGACAGAAATATTATGGAGTTTTGAGTGCATTAATGCAAAGTCGTATTTACAAGTGTACAACTCAAATTTATAGATGATACAAAAGTTGCTGAGTTATAATATTGAAAGGGGCGTGTCAATATGAAACATCACAGAGAAAAAAATAATATAAATAAATACAAATCTGTCTTTAAATATATGCAAAAAAATCAATGAAATCAAAAGTATATTTACTACCAACCTTCGTAGAAAAATATATTTCATAAGGCATTTCAATTGCAAAAGAAAAAAAAATCCAATCTTACAGTAAGATATCAAAACTAGATATACAGTTATTTAATAATGTTAATTTGTTCGTTTGTTCGTAAATTCATTCATTCATTCATAGGCCATGATGGCAATGCAATTATTTTGCCTACTTATCAGTAAAACATATGATAGGGCATCCATATATTACTAAGAGTAAGACGTGTCTGGTGGACATGACCATAATCATATTCATCTTTCTTAAGACTGACTTGTCAGACTGATATGTTGTTACCTACTCTATTAGAGGTTATCACTGGAGCGCTTACACTTGCTTGTTTTTTCATGTAAGGAGAAGATGTTGATGTATGTCTTTTTTCTCCCGATGACCCGTGCAGTCAGAATGAAAAACACACGAATGCCAGCGGCCTTCAGGCGTCCTTTCTTTCTCAGCGGTTCGATGGCCAAGAATGCTGCTCAGGTCTCTCGCCCGATGTCCTGACCCTCAGCAGACCCCTGTCTCGGCTCTGCTTTCTGTTTGCGTCTTCTGCCTTGAGTTAGGTGTTCTGCGTGGCCTCGCTGTGGTCGCTGACCTCTGGCTCTCTCCCACACAAGCGCTGCTGTGCCCCGGGCGCTTTCTGAAGCACATCTCCCAGAGCTGTGGGAGAAGAGGGAAATGAGGAAGATGCTTTTCCCAAGAATGGTTTCTCCAGCAGGGTGATGGTGAGAGGAAGAGGCTTAAAAGAGGAAGTACGGGGATTATGAGAACTCCCCTGCAGACCGCACAGATCCCCGTCACCCAGACACTCAGGAGGATAATACAACAGCAGGCGTCTGGATCTCAGTGCTGAAGAGAACTGAATAATTCACAGGTTCAGTCGGAAAAGAAAGTTTTGGAATCTGTCTGCATCTCAGTCTTTTATAGCAATGCTCAAGGAACGGTTTATCCAGAAATGATAAGTCACATTAGTCATGTACTCACCCTAATGATATTCCAAACCAAGTATGACTTACTGGGACAACATTATTTTGATAAATTGATTATTTGCTGAAACGACAAAAAAAGGGGGGGGGGGGGGGGGGGGGGGGGCATTGATTAATACATTAGTACTGCAAAATTACTTCCAAGTAAAATGTCTGAAGAAGACTACCAAAATGAAGTGTAACTGACTTATTTTCTTCTGTGGTGCATAAAAGGAGACATTCTGAAGAATGTGCACACTGCAATGAAAGTTCATGGGGACAGATGCTGTCAAGCTCCAAAATAGCACCATAAACGTAGTTCATATGACTCGTATGCTGTATTTCAATCCTCAAAAGGCATACAGTAGCTTTGTGGCATGATCAGACTGACATTTAAGAAGCTTTAATTCTGCTGCACCTATACAATCACATATGCACTTATGCATTTTAAAAATTGCATTTCGTTGTGAGACGTGCAAGATTGGCATTTTTTGATGTTGACCTCAAATGTGCATGATCCCTTTAGAAAATGTATTTAAATGTTGAAATAACATGAATGTTACTTCCAGAGTTTCTTTTAAACTATTCCTTTAAATTGCATCACATAAAAGTTATAATCTTTTATTTTGTTTTGCAAGAAGACAAATATATTTGATTTTTCCTCTAAAATGTAACACACAGAGCGCCATTATGTCTTATTAGCTATTTCCATAAGAGCGTATATGTTGCCTTCCTCACACTTGCATTTATTGCCAGCGTCCCAAACGTAACGCTGCTTACAGAAGGATATTACTCACACGCCGCAGCGCTGCCAAGTCCTGTTCCACGGACCATTGAGGTGTTTAAAGACAGGCATTCATATTTGTGCTCTTTTCCCTCCTGCGAGTATTTCCCCTTTTTTCAATGCACATGTTTTCCCACAAAAAAAAAACCCCAAAAATACCATTATGATCAGTTCATAGAGAAGTCACCAAATGCACTTTAGCCTGTAATGTAGAGAAAAGAGCCGCTCTGGGGAAATAAGGAGTTTTTTGGGTTTTGTTGCACATGAGTAATGAATGAAAGAATAACGAGTAATCCAGAAGAAAACTGAAAGGATATCTGAAAATGTGATGGAGCTCTTCGCTGGCATGAAATGACATCAGTCTCTGAGTGTGAATGTCTCAGAAGAAAACAAGGACACACGTATACCTCCAGTGCTGTGGAAAAGAGCTCAGTCTCAATCAGATTTCACATTCACTGCATATATCAGGATAGGGATGAGAAACCTAAGAGTTCAATGACTGAGGTGACGATCCTGACCAGGGCACAAAACAAAAATATATAGTCAAACAAACAATATCAGTCTTATTATCAGCTATTACATATTAAAGTGATTAAGAAGTATGAAGTATTAAAAAGTGTAAAATAAGTATGTAAATGGCCATTGAACAAAAGACGAAGAAATAATAATAATAATAATAATATAATATAATAATAATTATTAATATTACTACAAATATAATACACAACTAATAATAATAATAATAATAATAATAATACATTCAAAAAATATATTCTACCAACATATTTTTGTCCATTTTTTTATATTTGTGAAAATATATATATATTTTTTATATCAAATATAATATATTAAATATATATATTTAAAATATGTTCTTTTTTAAAAGCATTTAAAGTGTATTTTTCCCTCTTTATATTTCAATCCAAGAAAATGCATTCACATATTTCACATTTGAAGAAAGACTTTATTTGCATTTAGCCCAAACGTAGCTACTGTAAGATTAAATATATATTGTATCGCCACTGAAATACACTTTGACATATATTTTGGTATATGACGGTTGACCTAAATATATATATTTTTATTTCACAGAGTTTTACTGTTTAAGCATATATTTAAAACATATATTTTGGGCACAAGAAGATCTCCGTTTCTGCCGTATGGGCTGACTTTGTGTGTTATGGATGTGGATGGCGTAGCTCAGCAGGAGGAGTTGACTGGGCTCCAGATCTGATTGTGTCCAGGGAAGGTCTGTGTAAGCAGCAGGAAGCCAGAGCTCAGGTAAACGAACACGAAACCCTGCTTTTCATTTACGTGGAGGCTCTCGTCAGACTGGAGCTACACAAACACACAACAAACGCCATAAGTGCAAGCAAACCGCTCCATCCCATCCACACCAAACCATTTTACTCACATCTGCAGAAAGTATCCACGTCGATCGACAAAGACATGCTTGCATATGTCATCTCAAAAGAAAATGGGCTTTCATAATAGCAATACATAGAGACCAAAGGGACCAATGCAATAAGATATCACTGAGAGAGAAACAAAAAACTGTTTAATTTAGACTACATTTACATATTGAGCTAATCATGATTTTTGGTTTAAACC
>CM049805.1:19989733-20039733 GCA_027422405.1 Ptychobarbus kaznakovi
TGGTTGAACCAGTATTTCTTGGTGCTGTTTCAATAAGAAATGTTTGAAAGCATCATAAAGAAAGGTTTACACTATTTTGGGAGAGAAAAAATATAAGATGTACTAAGTTTGTTCCCATATATTAAACTTGAAAAAATAAACTAAAAATCTGGTGTCCAGTAGGGTGGTGTGGTGTGATGTCAGTAGTGTGTGTGTGTGTGTGTGTGTGTGCGTGGAGTGTGTTGTGTGTGTGTGTGTTGTGTGTGTGTGTGTGTGTGTGTGTGTGTGTGTGTGTTGTGTGTGTGTGTGTGTGTGTGTGTGTGTGTGTGTGTAAGTGTGTGTGTGTGTGTGTGTGTGTGTGTGTGTGTGTGTGTGTGGTTGTGTGTGTAGGGTGTGTGTGTGTGTAGTTGGGGGTGTGTGTCTGTAGTTTGGTGTGTGTGTGTGTGTGTGTGTTGTGTGTGTGGTGTGTGTGTGTGTGGTGGTGTGTGTGTGTGTGTGTGTGTGTGTGTGTGTGTGCGTGTGTAGTGTGTGTAGATAGGGTGGATGGAGTTGTGCTGATGGAAAAGTCTCCCACAGGTCTGATTCCTGGTCTCTCCCAGCACAGTGTCGATGGAGGGTTTTCCTCCTCCTCCTCCTCCTCATCTCTCATCTCACCGTCAGATGCGGTTTTCTCCTCTCTTTCTCCCTCACTCACACTCCTGATTTCTCATGGTAACATAAAACACCCTCGTTCCTTGCTTTACCACCTCATGCTCATGTCATTATGATTTATTTGGTGAACAAATCAATAGGGAATCTTTGAAAAGCACTAAATATTAATTTAAACTGAAAATGAAACTATTATTGCCATTATCAACTGAACTTCTAAAATGATTTTATTATTTGTTGAACCTGCAATAATAACAGCATTCCTAATCTAGCTTCGAAGCTTCTGGTCTAATGGGAATTGGTAACATGGTAGACATGACACATTTTTTACAATCTGCAAAGCCTGGAAAATGCTTTGAAAGATGTTAGCCATTGTGGGAACGTTCAAAGATTTCAAAAGCAACGTAAGAAAGTTTAAAACCATTTATGAAGCTTTAGCACCAGTTGTGACCATACAAAATATTCAAAACCTTGAAGTTACTCACATTGTGTGGAATAGTTACTCCTATAGGAGTGACTTGGTTCATCTATATGGGTATTGTGTAGCTGTTGAACCTTTGGGTTCATTTGACCACTGAAATAGTGCTTGATCACAAGCTACCAGATTCCTCTATAACTCCCAGCTGTTTAATACTTTTAGGTCCTCACACAGCAGGGCTTCTGCCTGACGAGTACTCCAGGGGGTGTGATGATGGATTACGCTGGCCTGCCTGTGGGTCCTGGAGAACACATCTCAGAGCTGCTCCACTAACTCCCAGAGTTCCTGTTTAACTGGGGAAGGACTTGTTTCTCCACCTCAGTGCCTTCGTGAGCCCTATGGCCTGGCCAGGCTCAGGCTGCGAGACTTGGGCCACACATGTGGGAAAGTGTGGGAAACCTACCAGAATGAAATTCAGAATATTAGCAAATAATTATGGGACTAACACTATCCCCCGGTTTCACAGACAAGTCTTAAGCCTAGTCCCAGACTGAAATGCATGTCTGGACTGTTTTAACTGAAAGAAACTTGCACTGAAATATCTTAAAATGTTCAATTTCTCAAGATGCACACCAGTATGTTTTTTTAAGTCACATTTAGAAAATATATTTAAATGTCCTAATTGAACTATGACCTAATCCTATCTTAACCTTATCTCTGAATGTTAAACCAGGCCTATGTCACCTAAGTGTAACTCACACGAGTGAAGGCAACTCTGAGTGTTTTTTTTTTGTTTTTTTTTTGCATATGCTTGTGATCCTATTAATGCACCACATATGATTGGTAATGGAGCAATCAAATCAATTGAAGTGAACTCCACCTGGAGTGTGTAAAGCAGGGGTGCTCAATCCTGGTCCTGGAGATCTACCTACCTGCAGAGTCCAGCTCCAACCCTGATCAAACACATCTGTCTGTTAATTATCAAGTGCTCCTTCAGATCCTAATTCGTTGGTTCAGTTTTGTTTGATCAGGGTTGGAGCTGAACTTTGCAGGAAGGTAGATCTCCAGGATCAGGATTAGGCAATCCTTAAACAATCCTCAGATTTGTAAATCCTCAAACACCACCCTTTTTAATATGTCCGAAGTCCTCCACTAACCAATCTATTTGCAGTCAATCTGGACAGTGTTTCTTTGAATAGGCCCACTTTATTTTATTTTATTTTAGTTATTTTATATTTGCTGTGCATTGTCCATTATGCTTGGGATGTTCCACGATTGCATCTCTGGATTTAACTCTGCTGGATACTAGAGGCAAATCACCCCCACCCCCTTGTGCTCCATGTTGCTCATCAGACCTCTCTCACCTTTTTTTGCTATAGTCAGCTACTGCCTCAGTTGTCCCCATTATCATTTGTGGCCTCTTCATTCTGATTCAGCTGCTTGTGAAGTACAGAGTGTGGGAAGCAGTCCACTATGTTTTTTTTCTACGACTTGGGTGGTTATATGCAGCGCAGTAAGCACCAACCACTCTGCTAATATGCGCAATGTGGTTCATCTGGACACAGACAGTAACTTTGGGATTGTATGCCTAAGCTTGGATCTGCATGCACCAAAAACAGTCCTAACCAGAATAAGATCTCTCCCTTCAAAGCCACATTACCAGGCGTCAGGGAGAGATTAGATGGGCCTCCGGGTAAGAACACAGATCAGGATGGGACTACTTGGGTTGCAATTTCGTCCATGCTATCCACAGGTTGCCTGCATTGACCTTTTGCAAAATTGCATGCATAAAGGTAGTGTGTATAAAGTTTAAAATAGCTCTGAAACCATTGCGGTAGCAAGAATGCAATAACAACACAGGATAACAGAACAGAACTGTGACTAGAAGAGCACACCCTGTATGGGAGGTCAACCTCAGTGCTCTTATCGCCTCTCTGAGGTGGCCCCAGAGGGCCATCACTCAGATATCCTCTGAGGACCAGGAGAATGTAGAGAACATAGCAGTCGTTGTTTTTATTGGATCCGATCATTACTAATATTCTCTGGAATGTCCCCGAATATAAATAGAACGAGAAAAAAATGCAAGGAGAAAGTGAAAAAAAGAGACAGGCCTGGTTTAATCTGGTGCAAGAGTTCTGGATCGCTGTGTTTTGATTGGATGGATGGAGTAGTGGGGTGAAGTACAGGGAGAGGTAAGGACAGACCGCCCAGAGCGAGCTCAAGACTCCTCGGGGAGTGACTGTGGATCAGTTTTAGAAAAGACCTTGTTAGAAGTGTCTGAACAAGGGCAGCAGCTATGGAAATGTGTGTGCATGAGTACCAGGCTGTGTATGGTCAGAGAAAAACGTCTTTTCCCAAGTTCAACAAGCATTTAATGCTACATCAATTCAGTTCCCACATAGACTATATTGCGTGTAAGCATCTATGGACCGGAATAAATGGTAGGTAGGATGTTACATTATGACGATATTTCCTTTTTCATTTTCAATTGAAGGTGTGCTGACTTAATGCACACTATTAGTTTTGCTCAGCATTCATCACAAAATGTTTACTAGAATACCCAACTTTTCCATACATGTCCCCCTTTTCAGTTTCACAGTTGGTTAAATTGGATTTTGTCCACTTACAGTAAGTTGAAAGGGTCCGCGCTCACCCTGTTCATACATCATACTTGTGTTTATTTGTGCTTGACATTCTTTTGTGCCTGGTGTAAATCAAAGGCTCATATAGCTCATTATCCCACTGCAACTCTAATTCCCCCTAAATGCACTGGAGAATATTCAGAGCTCATTTGTGGTGTAAACACTCCTTAACTGATCCAGATTAACTCCTCTTCTCCAGTTACCTTCCTCCCCTGTGCCACACAAAACTCTTGCCTTTCTTCGAAAACACAGGGAAAAAAGCTACCCCAACCCCCTTTGCAAATGATGACCACATTCTTTTTGTTAATTAGACTTTTTAAAAATGAATTACAATCTAATGCATTCCATGTTGAAATTACTGACTCTTTTTTCTCTCCAATCAATTGTTACTGTACAAAAGGACTGGCCTGGTCTGGTGCGCTGCTGGTGGAACCCAAGGCCATGAGCAATGGAACATGTCCATCATCCTGATTATTAGGTGGAGACCACCGGTGAAATCGGGGCCATTTGGTAGTCTCAATAACGTTGAGAAAAAGAGAGGCTGAGGCACAGGAAGTGAGCCTAGACAGGCAACTGCTGAGGAAGCACTTTCACTAAGGGGCCCTGGCCAGGCCTCGGCTAAAATCCCCTAAAACACAACGACAGGCCCAATTTAGGGCTGACATGGAGAATTGGTGGACTTCCAGCACAGTGCTTAAGAACATGTGGCAGGATCCAAATGACCTTGGTTGAGTTTCCTTTTGTCAAGACGCACATTTAAGAATGGACAATTCCCTTCACGACTGGAGTTTGGCATGCGGTTTCCACACAAAATGACTTTCAGCGTGCTAATTAAAATTACGAACCTGGACATTTGTATTATAATAGATTTCCAGTAAAACTTGGTGAGGGATGTGTTAAAAACCCCAATTGTTAACTATTAGTCTAACACCACCTCCTGATATAACACAATGCAATGAGCATCCAGTAATGTGAATGTACAAAAAATCCTCAAAAAGGCAAGATCTATGTACATTTTATCAAATAAAACAAGGAGTTTGTCAGGAGACAGTTTGAGTTGTCAGCAGAAGTGTACCTCCTCTTAGATCAGACGTCCCTGTGCTGTCCATTGAATCTTCCTCAGCCAGCAGGGGCTTCGAGACCTTGTGTGTTTTTACTGCATGACTACATGGGAGGTGCTCACTTTACGACCCCAAGTTTATGGCAACGGTGCTTAAGAGCTGCTCAGGTTTCGCTGGCAATTACCTCTCCATACAAAGCCCCCCCCCCCCAATCCTATCCCCCCTCTCCTGCCTGAGAGGACAGGGACCCCCTCTGCCTGGGAGGTGAACTAAGATCTCCTCCTTCTCTTGCTCTTTTATCCCCAACTCGCTCTCCTTGAAGCTGGGCTGAGCCCTTTGCAGCTGGACTCTGTGTTTATTTACTGGGCTGCGGCGAAATACCAGGAAAACCTGGCCTCCCATCTAACCAAATCCTCGGGGCAATGAATGACATTCCCCTGGGTCCTGCCCCAGTGCTCTTGGTGAGGTTCAAGAGAGCTTAGACCTCAGCACTGGATGACTCAATGACCTGAACATGCTTCTTGAGCTGGAGATCTGCACTAATTTAGTTTTCATTTAAAATGTAAATATCACCCATGCTCTGCTCACAAGAGTCCACTGTGAGCACACTATAGAAACTTCCCCCAAAAGAGGGCATTTGGTAAACACCAACTATGGAAAGAAGAATAAGAATTAATGTTTTATTATCGGTGCTTTCTAAGTGAAGGATCTGTATTTCCATTGCTCATACTTTGTTCTCCAAGTATTGAATTTCAGAATGTACTGTAATTTGTCCTGTACTGTACTTTTTCAAAGCTTTATTTGAATAGTTTGTACATGTTAAATGTTGCATGATAAACTGTTGTCAGTCATGTTGTCATTTAAATTCTATATGAATGTTCCTCCGAAGGTTCTGAGTGTCTTCAGAAAATAATAAATGGCATTTTATTTTCATCTTTGCTCCATGTAATACCTAGTATATTGGTGTTCTTAATGGCAAAGTTACTAGAAACTACTCCAGTTCTGCTGTTCCATATGCGCCACCAAGTGTTAGAGAGTGTATTTACAGAGACTTACAGTTACATTTCTTCTGTGTGCAGTTTGTGCCTTCCCAAAAATAGACCAAATTAGCTTACTCCGCTGTAAATTTTGACCGGTTCATGAAAAACCAGCTTATGTGGTTTCTACACATTTAAACAATTTGGATAAGGTATCTAGAAATGTTTATGGAGCATATAAAATATATAATAATTTATTAGTCAATTATAATTTTGTTATATAATTAATTATAGTCAATACATTTCTTTATTTAAAGTCTGAAATGTGAGGTTCACCATTTTATACATCTTTTTCAAAGCTTTATTTGAATAGTTTGTACATGTTAAATGTTGCATGATAAACTGTTGTCAGTCATGTTGTCATTTAGAATCCCCACATTATTGGTAATATTATTGTTTTAGTGTTTATGCAAACAAGAAGTCATTTTGTTAGTGGTTTGTTGAATTTAAATAAACAACTTGGTGAAACGATTTATATGTCAGTGCTTTTTGACCATTTCCAGCACATTTAAAAAATACTGTGAAATTACTGACAACTGTGATAATTTGTCACTATAATCATGATAAGAAATGTTCATACAGTTACATCTTCACCACAATTATGCGATACAATTGTTCAAACATACCCCAAACCTGAAGAACAATCAAACAAGTTTAGCATGAATGTGAAACACGAGGAACACTTTGGAATAAGCTTCTACCAGTTCCTTAAAATTGAGCTGAACTCCCATGCATCAAGTATTTCTCCATCTGTATGGCTCGCCGTCTCTCTAAATCAGCGTTCCCCTTTATTTCGCATTAAATCATAACCCATGTTTCTTTAATAAATTGTTCCTGATAATAAAGTTCTGAACAACAAAGGCAACTCTGTTTTTGTATCATATTACTTTATTTATTTTTTTCAAGGGAAACTTGCAGTGGACTGTATTTGTGCAGCCCGTGGTGAAGATATAAAATGTAATGAGAGGCACAGGAAAGATGAAAATAAATGATGCTTGACAAAGTTTAAGACTCATCCAGCCCTATTGAAGGTCATCAGTGAAAGAGGCATAGTGTATTATTCACCATGGAACCGGGACCAAAAGAGAGATACCAGATGATCTGTGGCTATGTTTCAAAACTTAGTTGCATACTGTCGGCTCCTGAAATTAAACTTAAAAAAGTGTGAAATTTGGAACAGTCAAATCGCCAATCATACGCCACACAAACAGAGTGTCACGTGAGTAACTAAGTTAATGCTTTGAGCTGGAATTACAGTGCCCTCCTCTAATATTGTCATCCTTGGTAAACAGAAAACCCCCCAAAAAAGTTCAAGAGGGATGTAGAAAGGAGGCGGATCAGGGGGAGGAAGGTGGGCCAGGTCCATGTAATGGAAGAGGGCCCAGAAACAGAGGCAGAGCCAGAGGCCAGGGCGGAGCCGGCAGAGCAGGTGGCCAGGGAGGGACCGGCAGATCAGGAGGCCAGGGTGGGGCCGGCAGGGCTAGAAGCTTGGGTGGAGCCAGCAGGGCGAAGAGCTTAGTTGAGGCCAGCAAGGCTAGGAGCTTGGGTGGTGCCAGCAGGGTGAGGAGCTTGGTTGAGACCAACATGCTTAGGGGCTTGGGTGGACTCTGAGGACTCCCTGACTGGAGCGGGCTCTGGAGTGGACTCTGGGGGCTCCCAGACTGGATCGGCCTCTGGAGTGGACTCTGAGGTCTATATCAAACTCTGGATTGGACTCATTAATGGGGTGGGTTCTAGTGTAGAGTCTTGGGCTGAAGCAGATTCCAGATCAGACTCATTGACCGGAGAGGGCTCTGGGGTAAGTTCTTGAACTAAAACAGCTTCATATGCTGGAACAGACCCAAGAGCTGAAGAACTGTCCTCAGTTCCAGCACACACACTGGCCAGATTAGTAACGAGAGTGCAAAGGACAGCGGGATTGTCACTGAAACCTTAATACTTGCCCAGACCACTCGTACCGACATCAGTGGTGTCTCCGCTAATTTCGAAACCAGTCTCGTAAGCCTTGGGGTAGCTTTACAGACCTCAGTAGCTCCGTTCACGACGACCGGGGACACAGAAGTGGTGTCCGTGAAGGCTGAAAGCTCTGGCATAAGCCCCATGCTTAGCAGCCATCTTGGCTGAGGACTCTGAATTTACTATTACTTGAGCCACTCGAAAACGATAGTTGAGGTAATCAACAAAACCCCAATAACCTAAAATCTTAAGTTCAGTCACCTCCTCTGAAAAAAGGGGGTAGTCCAAACAGCTCTTACATACTTGAATGAGCTCAGAGTCCTTATACTGATGTCCCACCGCCAATGTCCAGAAAATCTGAGTGAATTCCAAAATTGCTGTTCAATTCTGACGATAATCAGCCAATGCCTGATGTTTTGCCTTTAATTCATTCTTGGTACAAGGATAGACGATACAAAAACCCATACTGCTGGATCTTGAAATGGCTGAAGTTTTCTGTCACGGATCACTCAGGGAAACAATGAAGATCCAAGTGCAGTTAATGAGCCCCAAACAAAGATCCAAAAACAGGGAAAAAAGCAAGGCAATCCGGTGCACAGAAACACGTAACAGAAAACAAGACTTTACCAACCAAAGACACAAACCACACAACATATAAGCAGGTGGCAATGAACCTAAATTACTCATTCACTCATTCACCTCACTAATTTTCTGTAGGGTTCAGGTCAGAGGACTGGGACAGCCATGGTAAAAGATGCATTTTATGCTCAGTGACCCATCTTTGTGTTTATTTTGATGTTTTTGTTTTTTTCCTGGTGGAGATCCAAACACGGCCCATTATAAGATTTCTAACAGAAGAATTTTGTTGATTTTTTATCTGTTGGTATTTTATACAATCCATGATGCCATACATCTGAACAACATGTTCAGGACCTCTGGCACAAAAAAAGGCCCACGAAACTACCACAAAACCCATAGTGAGTGTTTGCTGCCAACAAGCTATTTTTTCAGTTTCATCTGACCATAGAAGCCAGTGCCACTTGAAGTTCCAGTCGTGTCTGACAACCGAATTTGCTGGAGTTTGTTTTTGGATGAGTGAGGAAAATTTTCCTTTAAACCCTCCCGAACAACATGTGGTGATGTAGGGGATGTTCCCAAGACTCAACTAATCTCTACAATTCTACAGCCGTGATCCTTGGAAAGTCTTTGGCCACTCAAACTCTCCCCATCACTGTGCATTAGGACGATATAGATGCATCCTCTTCCAAGCAGATTTTTAACATCTTTAGTTGACTGGAACCTCTTAATCATTCCCCTGATGATGGAAATGGTATTTTCAATGCTTTAACTTTTCTTATGGCCACTTTCTATCTTTTGTTGCTCAACAATCTTGTTCTACACATTATAACTATATTCTTAGGTTTGACTCCTTGTGATGGATGATTAAGGGAATTTGGCATTTGTGTTCCTCATATTTATAATCCTGTCAAACAGGAAGTCCTAGCTGGACAATGACATGCTCCTAGTGACCCTGGTGCACTAAAAAATTTAAATATGAATGGGAATATACTTCAGAGATATTTTACTCATAAGAATTTTTAGGGGTGGTAATAATTGTGGCCAACCTTCATTGGAGAAAAACATTTATTTAATCATGAAATGTTCTCCCCACTTTCAATTGTTTTACCTCAATGATAGATTATAATTTTCAGATTTTTTTGTTGTTGTGAAAGATCAAAAGGATAAACAATGCAGATTTATTTTCACAGCCGCCTTTGCTCATATTTGCTCAAAGGTGCCAATATTAGTGGAGGGCACTGTAGTTCTCTAAAAGGCACATTTTAACTGGATGAAACTAAATTATTGATACTTTTAATCTTAAATGAAGAAATTGTTTCAATAAATCCTAACAATTTGTCCCCCAAAAAAAGATTGTCATTGCTACTTTTGGACTCTGCAGAGATACTGTTCTTATAGTCATCATTGACTGCAGTATATGTAAAGCATATATTGGTGAAAATGATACATTTGGAAATGTGCTAACTATTTATGATGCTACTGGTCACTGATGGTGATTCATGATGATGGTACTAAAGTTGTGCAGAGGTGAGAGGAGTTCAGGGCAGCCATATAAGGAATGTCTCAATAGGCATTTTAGCAGACACATGGCCCCCTGACCGCCCAGGGAACAGCCCAGCATACATCACACATTCTGGGATGGCAGTGAGGCAGAACCAGGGTGAGGCATGTGCCAGATGAACGGGAGAGAAAGAAAAAGGATGCAATGTTTAAAGGTTTCTTCCAAGCTATCGTGATACAATATAAATCACTATGGAAAACTAGTTCGGAATAACTTGGGTAAAACCACATCAGTAGTGCTCGAGAAAATTTGATGAACTGAATGATAAAACCACTGTTACTTACAGCGTAACACCTCAAAAATGTGGTTTAGTTATTCAGAGTAACAGAGAATGGTGAATAATCCAAGCCTCATAGGAAACATAAAAAGGTTACACAGCAAGTTATTCATGCATAGCAAATAAACTAGTAAAATTCCCAGCTAACAAGGAATGTTCTCAGAACTTTGGCTGATGTTTCGGCAAGAGGTTCATCCAATAACGTTAATAGAGTGTTTGTTCAGTTATATGCTCTTTAATAAAGTTATCAAAATGTTAGCACAAAAACATTGTTCAAGAAACATTTTAGTTGGACAATCATCTAACTTTTTTTTTTATGTGATAACACTAGGGACCAATTCTCTCTATTGACTAGTTGCTTATTAACATGCATATGAATAACATATTGGTTGTTTATTAGTGCTTATAAAGCACATATTCTGGATGAACATAGTCTACATCCCCAATCCTACCCAATACCTAAACTTAACAACTACCTTATTAACCTTTAATAAGCAGTAGATTACGAGTTTATTGAGGCAAATGCCATAATGACTGGTTTGTTAACAACGAGAACTAGATTTTAAAATAAAGTGTGACCTTAAATCCTTCTATTGGTTTCAAAAGTCAGGGAACAAAAAATAATAAAAAACCTTCCCATAATGTTCTGTAAACCTTTTGTAACAGGGTGAACGAGACGTGAGGCGTTTCCATGTGCATTTTATTATAGCAGGCAAGCGAAGTTTATACTATAGACATTTCATACACCTGAATTCAAAGTGCTTTATAAAAAGAAATAACATTCACGGCATAAAAACAAGGAGTTTAAAATAATAAAACGAATTTTAAAATGATAGAAATTGATTTAAAATGAAATTAAAACAGTTAAATAGAATAGGATTTAACATAAAATAATGCAGTGCATAGCACAGCTTAACAAATGCACAGCTATTAGTTTTGATCTGGATTTAAATGTGCTAATGTTTTAGCATGATCTCTTCTGGAACTGGTTCCAGCTGCGGGCGGCATAATAGCAAAAGCACCCCTTGTTTGTGAAACCCTTGGTATTTCAACTGACTCGATCCTAATGTGAGTGTCGTTTAACAGTTTATTCACTTATATTGGGATCTGCCAATATTAGGTCAGACCATTGTATATAAACGAGTAAAAGACTTTAAAATCAATCCTAAATAACTGGGCATTGTAGGCCTGAGAGGAGTGCTCAGATTTCTTGTTCTAGTCAGTCCTGGCAAGCGTTCTGATGATCGGCTGTCTAATGTCTTCTTTGGTGAGGAGCTTCAATAATCCACCCTGATAAAGGCATAACAAGATAATAGACATGGTCAAAAACACAGGCAGGGTCGAACAAAAGAGGTATATTGGGGCAAGGCAGATGGTACTCAAGTAAACGGGCGGGTTGACGCGAACAATATCCAGAGGGCTTGACAAGAGGGTAATCCAGGTACACAAGTAATAGTCCAGGCAGGGGCAAACAGAGTCCAAATTGAAGGCAAATGGTTAATCCAATACACAAGGCAGAAGATCAACAAGGCAACACGAAAAAACTAGACTTAAACTTAAACTAGAAATGGAAACTAGGAATGGCTCCGTAAAGCAGCTAACACTTGGAGAGTGATAAACACAGAACAATACAGGAGACTGAACACCAAAACAAACACGGAAAGGTTGTTAAGTAGCTAACACTAGGAGAGTGCTAAACGCTAGACAAATCTCAGCAACTAGATCAGGATCTGAGAGTGTTTTATGTAGTGTGTAATAGCTCTTAGTTGAGCGTGTGATTGGCGACAGCTGTGTGATCAGTGCATTCAGCTGTGTGTGTGTCATCAGTGCAATGGATGATGGGAAATGCAGTCCAGTGTGATGTGTGGTGTGAGAGTCAATATGATGGAGAGGTTACCTCTTGTGGCAGTCAGACAAAAGACCACGAACAAGATTCGTGGCACCTTTGTACAACCAAGATGTATTTATTTATTTGTTTATTTTTACTGGATGTTTTGAACGTTCAGAGAACATTCAGAAATAATGTTTTTTATTTATATTTTTATTTAGGAGCTTAATGAAATGTTAGCAAAAAAAAAAAAAAAAATTTTTAGAACCTGTTTTTGAAGCTGGGGAGTTATCTGGTCTTAAATAATGTTCTCAAAATATTATCACAAAAAAACGTATTTATACATCATACATTGAATATTGTATTTCTGAAATATTTTAGTTGGATGTTCATCTAACATATTTAAGTGTTTCTCCTTGTTTCAGAACGTTTAGAGAACATTCAAAAGTAACATTCCCACAATGTTCTCAAAATGATCAAATGGAATGTTCTCTAAACGTTCTCATAAACAACAGTTTTAAAACTATTATAAAAAACTGGACATTTTGAATCTACAGAGAGCATTCAGAAGTATCATGTTTGTAACTTAATTTGAATGTTAGAAAAATATTCTTAGAATAGATAACAGCTGGGTTGAAAATGTCTACGTAAGACAAGCTTATTGAGTTGATAATTGCACTAATATTTTTGCAACGTAGTTCAGGTTTGCTTAAAGACAGTAAAAATAGTAATATCTGCTTGTAAACCATTTGCATTGCAAATTGTGCAAATCTTCAGAGGTCAGACTTTAACCAGAGTACTAAGTCATAACGGAGATGTCTCGTCGCAGCGGTTGTACTGCATGAAAGGATCCTGACTGTATCACACATATTTGTCCAAGCAGCAGTGGCCTCCTCCTGGCTGTTACGAGCAGGGGTGGCGGTGGGCGTCAGGGCCTGCTCGATTCTGGGAACTGAGAGTTGTTTGGAGGGTCTCAACAGTTCCTCACTCCCTCTTGGCAGAACATCACAGAGGAACTCATGCAGCTCAAATATTTCTCCGTCAACTGATCTACAAAAACACATCCCGCTGCGCACACAAAGGAAAGTATGTGTGCTCATGTTTGTGAGAAACAGCAAATTATTTTGATGTTCTCGTATAAATGTTCAGCCAATGCGGCAATACTTTCAGTATTAACATCATTGTCAATGCACCCGAAGGACTCTAGACTAGACAGACATTTTAGCATCTGTAAAGCAAAGAAATGTGTCTGAACAAAAAACATAGGTTTGAAAAGAAGTTAACGAATCTTCCATAACAGTAAATACAATATAACTGCACATATATAATAAAAAATGTATGTAATGCACAAGCTGAGACTAAATATATTGTAAATATTCATGATGCAAGATTAATGTCAGCACTGATGAAGGCAAATCCCTTTAACAAACATTTTCATTAAGCAATTAACAATTTTTTTTATGTTTTGCCTCCTCTTATTCACATTTAAAATAATAACCTAAATGACAGTTGTATCCTCTCTGCTGCCCCCATCAGCTCTGGAGCACCAGTGGTTATATTGCAGCAGGTTGACCAGTGTTTTTAACTCATTTGTATTTATTAATTCAAACTGCAACTGCGGATTGAAAGACATGGACGATTATGTTAATTGTTTATTTATTAGTTAATTTGTTTGTTTATGTGTGTATGTTTAAAATGTAATATACAAATTTAAAAAGATTTAACAAATTTTTAAAAAAAAATGTATGCGAACAACATAAACAATAATGTCACTCACATAACATAATCAATTACATGAAATTCAAAATTAATTTAGATTTTTGCATTTCACATATTTATACATTTTTGCATTTTACCTTTATTTATATGGGCTTTACATAATACAGATTGTGTCAAAGCAACTTTACAGTGTCAAACAGGAAAATAGTTTGTCAATATTGCAAATATTGGGACAGTCTCTTGTGTAATATATAGAGCGTCGGACTTGTAACTGAGGTTGTGGGTTCGAATCTCGGGTCCGGCAGGAATTGTCGGTGGGCGGAGTGAATAAAGAGCGTCCTCTCCACCTTCAAAACCACGACTGAGGTGAGACCTTTGAGCAAGTCACCGAACCCCCAACTGCTCCCCGGGCGCCGCAGCATTGTCTGCCCACAGAACTGTGTGTGTGTGTGTGTTGTGGTGGTGTGTGTGTTGTGTGTAGGTGTGTGTGTGCATGTGTTGTGTGTGTGTGTGTGTGTGTTTGTGTTGTGTGTGTGTGTGTGTGTGTGTGTGTGTGTGCATGTGTGTGTGTGTGTGTTCACTACTGTGTGTGTGTGCACTTGGATGGGTTAAATGCACAGCACAAATTCTGAGTATGGGTCACCATACTTGGCCACACATCACTTCAAAATGCAAAAATTCAAAATTCAAGAGGACAATAACAAAGAGCCATTTTCCAGTTAAAGTAAATTAATTGATGATTCAGTAAATTCATATTTCAGTGAAGCTCTCTTCCAATTGTGTCTGTGCAATCAGCCTATTAAAGCTTACTATGCATTTTAAAAATGCTTTCAAAACTAATTAAACAATTATAGAAAAATATGGACAAAAACACCAAACATAGGCCAACAACTCTTAAAACATACCAGACAGTGTGTGAAAATCCCTCTCATAACATGTTTAATAAAGTAGAATATGCATTTAGTAAAGAGAGTTAGTAAAAATAATACTAAGAAGAAGAATAATCCCACAGCTCAAGACACTTTACAATTGAGATACAAGATACAAGCAGTACAATAGTAATAGAATAACACATAGACACAAGAAGGGTACTACAATAAAACAAAGTAGTGATCTGCAGCAGATACAACACAGAAAGAAAGTTAATTTCAATAGTTTATTTATACATTTAATATTAGTCAGTTCTGCTAGTAATACGATGTTTGTACTGCAAGAATCAGAAAGCCGTCACATACTGTAGTGTGCTGTAACTCTCATCTGTCTTTAACTCATGTGACTCTCTGTGCTCCTCGCAGGAGTCTGACCTCTGGAAACTGCAGCCTGTTCAAACATATCCTCATTTCATGCACAAACAATACAGTAGAGAAGAACAGCACAAGAGCCGCCATGAGAAAACCCTCTTCACATCGCATACTGGTGGCTGATGAACCCACAAATCAGACACAAAGACTTCTTTATGAGAACACAGTGAACCCGGTGAGATAAAAGTGCAGCGTACAGCTGAGACAGATTATGCAGCCGCAGGAGCTCGAGCAGGTGTTTTGGGCGCTGGGTTTAGGTTAGCGGCTAACTGCCTCAATCTGTGACAGCACTCCCAGCACAGCGGCTCACAGGGGGCCATTGTTTTTAGTCGCTAATATTAACATTTTTTATTTTTCTCGGCTTTTCTCTCCGAGGTTGTTCTCAGAGAGAGGGACTGTGAGTGTGCTTCGGGCTTCGTCCAACACTCTGGAGGCTTTCAGTCGAGCCGTGTGTTGACATAAAGCAGGGACGATGGATTTAGCCACAAGAAAATTACGTGAAGTCAACCAGGCCGGAGTGGCAGGCATTTTTTGTCATTACGGGGTGGGCGGTAAAAATAAAACAGTGAGGGATGTTGAAGGAAAGCAGTCTGGAGAGAAATGAGCACATTTATTTTTAGAGCGCTGCTTAGAGACAATCGTCTTACTACATATTAGATGCGAGTCATGAAAACGTATGGATGATATTTTATGTTTTACCTACTGTACATGAAAACTGATTCTCATGCTTGTGACTGTCTTTTTTTTTTACATTTTTATATTTATCGTCCACGTTATAATCACTACAACTCAAAAGTTTCAACTCAAAATAAAAAAAAAAACATGTTTTTGAAAGAAGTCTTCTCTGTTCACCAAAACTGTATTTATTTAGGCAAAATAACAGTAAAACAGTGATACTGTAAAATATTATAAAATATTTATTTTATTTCTGTGCTGCACAGCTGAATGTTCAGCATCATTACTCCAGTCTCCAGTGTCATTTAAATATAGTTCAAATAAATGTTGTTTTTAACTTTTTACATCAAAGTTTCCATTACATATACATGAATAAATACATTAAAAAAACATGATTAATACTGTTCATTAAACACAAAATCAGTATATTAGAATGATTATCAAAGACTCCAGCCACCCGTCCCACAGACTGCTCTCTCTGTTGCCCTCAGGGCGACGTTTCCGTAGCATCCGATCACGCACTAGCCGACTGAGGGACAGCTTTTTCCCTCAGGCTATCAGGCTAATGAACAGTCAGAAATAACTCACCTACATCACACTCCCACTCACACAACATGCCATGCACTGCACTTTAACACCGTTCAACTGGACTACACGCACACACTGCACTAACACAACCTATCTGCTATCACTGGACACCATACAATGCACATCCACGACACTGCATATGAATAATCTGTTGCACCTTTGCACATCTATCTGCTGCTCAACCAATCTGCTGTTAATTTATAATCTGTTGCACCTTCACATTATTACTATGTATAGACTACATAATGTATAGATAGTGTACATAATGTAGATGTGCACATACGGTGTATAATGTGTAGTTGATAACTAAGTATGTCTTTATAGTACACTATGTGTACTGAGTATATGTATGTGTATTTTGCACATTGTCTTCTGTACAGTCTGTAAATATGTACTGTCCATATGTAAATTGTTGTTTTTCTGCACTGTCTGGAGCACGCTCGTAAGAATTTCACTCACCAAGGCACTTGTGCTGTGGTGATGTGACAATAAAAGTGATTTGATTTGATTTCTGAAGATCATGTGACACTGAAAACTGGAGTAATGATGGTGAAAATGCAGCTTTGATCACTGAAATAAATTACATTTTAACATAGATTCACATTTTAAATCTTAATATTATTTCACAGTATTACTGTTTTAACTGTGGTTTCCATCAAATAAATACAGCTTTGGTGAACAGAAGAGACTACTTAAAAAAAAAAAAAGTATTATTCCGAACATTTGACCTGTATTTTAGTGCCAAAAAATAACAAATCACTCCCACACAAAACTTTCTGTGTTTTTACATTTTCATTGTGTGGTATATTTATTGAGCCAGTGCACAAGAATGTGTGATTTAAGTGTACAAGTATATTTTGAGGTAACTGGAAAGTCTCACTTTCACTAATGTTGACTTTAAAAGGAGAAAGTAATATACTATGTGTGCTTGCGTGTAAGTAAAGTACATACGGCCAAACTACCATCAGGTTACCTCAGTATGCAAACACCCCCATGCTAATTGTTTATTTATTTTTTTATTGAGGCTCGTCAGCCGTCATCAGCGGTGCTGAGAATCTCCTCCTGCAGAAGCTGAATCCACACGACCGCAGCTGCGTTACGTCCAGATCTCCATCAGTGGAAGTGTTTCACGCTCCTGTCGCACGGACACAACACAGATTTGTCAGCCACTGGAGAGCTGCAACTGTGTTTTATACATCACCAGTCTGTTTGTGAGGATTTGACCTGTTCTGATATAAAGAATACTGGATAAACAGTTCAAGAAGCTGTGTAGGTTCTTCTGTCAGCAACTAGTCTCCTTTTTTTATAAAGCGCTTTTAACAATACAGATAGTGTCAAAGCAGCTTTACAGCATTAAATAGGAAAAATGTGACTCTGGAGCACAAAACCAGTCATAGGGGTATTTTTTATTTTTATTGACATTTATACATTATCTGTCAGCTGAATAAATAGTGGACCTCCATGCAGAGGAAGCGCTGAAGAGATCAAACAGGTCTATCTGCTTTTATCTATGGGTTATTCTCAATAGGAAGGCTGCATCATAGTGAGGCTGCATTCTTCCTATACAAGTCCTTACGAGCTTTCCGTTGATGTATGGTTTGTTAGGATGTGACGAAATTTGGCTGAGATACAATTATTTGAAAGTCTGGAATCTGAGGGTGCAAAAAATCTAAATATTGAGAAAAATACCTTTAAAGTTGTCCAAATTAAGTTCTTAGCAATGCATATTACTAATCTAAAATTATGTTTTGATATATGTATGCTAGGAATTTTAGAAAATATCTTAATGGAACATGAACTTTACTTAATATCCTAATGATTTTTGTCATAAAATCAAATCAAATATTTGACCCAAATAATGTATTGATGGCTATTGTTGCAAATATACTTGTGCTACTTATGACTGCTTTTGTACCATAGGGTCACAAATAGTGTGTCAATAATGCAATAGTAAGGACAATAGTAAACACTCAGTTTCAGTTAAAATCGGTTCATCATTGAATTCAGTGATGTCATCATCGAGCTCAGTTCAGTTCTAATAGTATCTGTGCAATCAAGTCAACGATATCACTGGAAATGAGGTGTCCACAACTAAGCAAGCCAGAGGCAACAGCGGCAAGGAACAAAACTCCATCAGTGACAGAATTGAGAAAAAAAACCTTGGGAGAAACCAGGCTCAGTCGGAGGCCAGTTCTCCTCTGGCCAGACGACGGTCCTGCTGGTGTGCCCAGGCTGGCCACCAGATGTCTCTGTGTGTTGAGTTGGCTTTTGTTTGTTGGTGCCAGTGCTCCCATGTCTGCTGTCCCCTCCCATCTATTACTTAATCATTGTTTCAGTGGCTCCAGCTGGTCTCCCTCGTTTGTCTCCCTATATAGTCTCTTGTGTCTGCACCTGTGCTGATCCATTGCTTACGGCGTTGAGTTTTAATGTTTGACTGGTGCTTCCAGTCTTCTGCCTGCCTGCTTGTTTTTTTCCCACCTCGGGGTGGTTTTTGTTTGCTCTTTTGTTTAATTTTATTATATTAAAACCTTATTTCCTCTGCCGGTCCTGACCTCATCTCTCCTGACCGAAACCAGCAGTTTGTTCCAACTGCAGCAAAGTACAGCTTTTGTCTCTTCTGAAGCCAGACAGAGTATATGTGTGTGTAGCGGCTGCTCATGTCCCAGCATCAGTCTGGATTCAGCGGCAGTGACACACTGGCTCTCACGTCAAACTTGCTCAGGAGACGCTCTCAGGCTGCTGTTTCACACTCCACTGACTTTCTTTTTCTAGATACAAGCTGATACGATACGTCAGAAAGCAGAATGTGGCAAACGTACTCAGTTACTAACGTAACCTCGGTTCCCTGAGATACGGAACGAGTACTGCGTCATAAGACGCTAGGGGAAACTCCTTCTCCAATACTGACGCCTTTTTTTAATAACGCAGTGTAACTGCAGGGCCATTGGTTCGTGCAGTGCACTGAAAATGAACCAATGGCGGCAGCAGAGCCGCACAGCCTATGGCTGGAAAGCCCGCCAAAGCCCGCCGGAATGGGTTGGGCGTTTGGCTATATAATGCAGGCATTCGCCAAAGCTCCTCAGGTTACTTCGACTGAAGCGACGACTGAGTTGTGCAGCCACATAGCATGGCAAAGTACGCAGTACTCGTGCCGTATCTCAGGGAACCGACATTACATTAGTAACTGAGAAAGTTCCCTATCAATGCTACTCTTCGTAATGCATCGTAAGATGCTAGGGGAACCGGTACAATCCCGCCATGTCTATGCTAGGGAAACGACCAACACTTGAACTTGCCTTAGGCACCAAGAGTGGCCCAGAGGGACCAAGTGTTGTACAGTGAAGCCCTGCAAAAGGTAATAGGGTCTAACTCATAGAGGTCGACTCGGCCTTGAGTAATTGTTCCAAATAAGTCTGTACAGCCTCGGAGCTCTATTGAGGGCCAAAAGCGTACAAGAAGAAGGCAAAAACCCATACTGGTTTGTCATATGACAAGAGTGAGCCCGTTATGCAGAAAGGACTCGGGCATGTAAGGCCGGAACTTCCAGATTATAAAACATATAAACAACCAGCCAGCCGCCATATTTCTGCAATGGACACACCACTAGACCACAAAAAGGATGAGGTGATGCCTCTAGTCGAGTGGGCTCTTACTCCCATGGGGCATTGTTGGCCCAAAGAAGAGTATGCTAGCGTAATAGTATCAATTATCCATCTGGATAGCCTCTGCTTTGTGACCAGAAAGTGGTTGTGACCTGATAGTGCCTGCAGATCTCCCATATGCTTTACCGATGCTAGTGCATCGCCAGGGCGATCCTTAGCGTCAGGGGACGAAGTTCAACAGACTGTAGACTGTTCAACAGACTGACGGCTCAAAAGGAGGGCTCTTCAGAGCCCTCAACACTGTAGGCAGATCCCATGTCGGGACTGTGACAGGGCGGGGTGGATTGAGCCTCCTAGACCCCTTCAAGAAACAAACAACCAGGTTGTTCCTGCCCACTGATTGGCCATTTATAGGAGAGTGTGAGGCTGCTATAGCTGCTACATAGACATTGAGAGTGGAAGGAGAGTGACCCATTTTTCAACAGCTCTTGCAGGAAAGACAATTTCAACTATATGTCGCATACCACTGGGTCTGCGGTGCGGGTAGTATACCAGGCAGAGAAGACAGACCACTTGAGGGCATAGAGGCGTCTCGGAGATGGTGTTCTAGCCTGAGAAATAGTATTTTGCACACTCCCGGGAAGGTCCGAAAGGCTCCCATCGAGAGGCCAAAGATGTAGCGCCCATAGGGGAGCCCCAGCCCGAACTATGTATCGATCCAGTCAGCAATGATCCAGCATCCTTTGAAACGCTTTGAGAAGGCGATGGGGCCAACTTTGATAAGCCGCGAACTTGAATTGACAGTGCGTTTTGCGTGACCCGCTCAGCGGGCTAAGTCGATAACTGTTCCCCTGAGAAATACGTTGGCTGGGGGCAGCGTCTCTTGGAAAAATTGACCCTGGTCCTAGGCACTATGGCCTGAGGGGAGCCACGGGAAAGCTGCCTCCGAGGGCCAAATGAGCAGTCGTCGATAACAGGATGCCGGATTCCCATCAGTTGCGGGGAAAGAGCGTCCATGCACCGTAAAACTCCATTTGTGCAGAGGGAGCCAGTAACTAAGGGGGGCGGGATTACATAGGTTAATTGTTTCAGAGCACTGCGGGAAGTAAGCACGTGGACTTGGTTGGCAGGAATCATTCAAACTCAATAGTCCGGTGTCATTCTCCGAGCTTTGCTGAGAGAGGATAAATGGGGAGTGGAGATGCCAATATAAGATGGTCCTTGAGCGGGCCGAGGAGAGCGAAACTTAGGCTGTCCCAAGACCTTCATGCCTTGCAGTCTTATGGCTGTTGCGTGTGTCCGTTAGTGGGCATTCTGCTGTGTGGGCGTAGCATCCCCCACAGCTTCAAAAGAAATTTGCTCTTTACAAATATGTACATTTGAGAAGCGACAAGTAGCAGAGAGAGGTATGTACTGTACCTCTTTAGTACTCATATGCACCATTTAGGGTTTCAAAAGGTAGCCCCAGTAACAGCGTTTGTACCTTTTTTCTGAGAGTCTCAATTAAACTCAGCACACAAGTAAGCCATAAAAATTATAACCAAAGGAATATAATACTAAATATGTATGTATTTTTAACAAAGTGATAATTTTTATTATATTATTAATACGTAATTAAATAACGATCAACAGGTGTCACGACTTAATATACTTTTTATAATTAATTATATATAAAGGCAACTCAAGATATGCATATCTTTATTTTTTACATGAGAAAATGAATCTTCCTGCCTCCAAACGTCTTTATCAGTCCCCATCATGAAGACAACAAAGAAGAAAATATTGAGGCAAACTAGCGCATGCTGTTTTTTATGTTGTTTGTGGTGAGTATGATGGGCTTCAAAGGGCCCCGAGCTGAAAAGAGAAACTGAAAACCAGACACAGAACAAGGAAAATAGTTAATATAATGAAATTTAGAAAAGTGCACACACATCAATAAACACTAGTCTTGCTTTAGAGTTCATTAGCAAAATGTAAATAAAATAAGTTAATTACAAACCACAGATAAAAACAAAACCCAACCATAAAAACACACACTAGACAAAAAATTGAAAAAAAAAGAGTTGGATATACTATGTAAGAAGAAATAGACCATTAAGTGAGGGACCTTTTTTTCTGATTTAGCAAAAATACAAAGTGATAATGAACAAAACGATCAGTTTAGCAGATCAAAGGAAAACGAATAATTGTTCATATCACACAAACAAGGAAAAGAGTTATATAATGAGAATGCAGAACAAATTATTATTATTTTGTAGTAATAAATGTGTATATATTTATTGAACATTGGTATCTTTTATCATATCACTGTTGTCACTGTTATATAAACGATGCTTTAGGCGTTAGACCACTGTTGGAATAATTCAGATTTTTTTAAATAATATATTAAAATAAAGCTGCATTTATTTGATTAAAAATACAGAAAAACAGTGACATATTATTTACATTTCAAATAGCTGTTTTCTATGTGAATATCTGTTCAAATGTAATTTATTGATGTGATCAAATTCAAAGCTGTATTTTCAGCATCATTACTCCAGTCTTCAGTGTCACATGATCTTCAGAAATCATTATAATATGCTTATTTATTATCAATGTTGTAAACAGGTGTGCTGCCCAATAATTTTGTGGAAACTGTGATTATTTTTATTTTTCAGGATTATTTGATGGGAAAAAAAATTCAATAGATCTCAATAGAAATCGTTCTGTAACATTGCAGCTGTATTTAATGATACTTGTGATCAATTGAATGTGTCTTGAATAAAAACAATTTAAATAACAGTAATAACAATAATGAAAAAAAAAATATATACATACTGACCCCAAACTTTTGAACTGTATTGTTCATTATGTTCTGCCTAAAAACACTACTTAACCATGGTAAAATTACTGTAACATATGGGCTCTGGTGACTTTAGTAACCATTCAGAGAGAGAGAAAAACAACATAAATTGCTGGATACTTGTAGAGAAGCAGCTGCTTGTAATTGTGACTTGTGTAGAGGACTGAGTTCACGCGCTGCTTGTGAATCTCTGATATTTTAAAGTGCATGGAGAAGGTCTCATCATTTGTGTGAACCTCTGAACTCATCTTCTCGGGCGTCCCGCCGTTCTCAGTGTCATCTGAAGCTGTTTCTTTCCATTTCAGGCCTCCCGTACACAGAGCCTTTTCTCTTAATCTATGTAAATGCAGCCTCTCACCTCTAACCCCTCTGCCAGATCCAAACCAGACGTGGGTTTCATCCAAATCACCAGTACTTGAAGCGGTGACCTCCATCAGGTGACTGGTCTGGTCCTAATTAAAGCGGAGGGCATAACCTCTGCTTCAGCCCGCAGCAGTGCTCACTTTATTACAGCCTTCTTCTGCCAGCAGCTGCTCAATCTGCTTCCAATGGTGCCCAAAATTACAACAACATGCAACGTGAGCAAAAAAACATGTGCTTTTGAGATTCATGTGAGGTGAAAGCTGTAATTGTGGCCGGTTTGGCATTTATAAAGAGTTAAGTTGATAATAAGGTGAGTGATCTTGTCAGGCAACGTTTTGGATCAGAGTTGTCAGTCGAAACACTTTACAGTGACTTAAACTTTGGTGCACCGCTGAGACAAGAGCATGATGGGGCATTTCATTCATCTTCAGATGTTTGGAGGAATTCACCTCTGTAATGAAAGGGAATTCCCTGAACCATCTGTGTGTGTTTTCTGTGTCATGCTTAGCTCAGAACTACATTAACACGCACACACACACAGAGGGAGAGAGAGAGAGAGAGAGAGAGAGAGAGAGAGAGAGAGAGAAGAGAGCACACACACACACAGAGAGAGAGAGCAAGAGAGAGAGAGAGAGAGAGATAGAGAGAGAGAGAGAGGCACACACACACACACAGAGAGAGAGAGAGAGAGAGAGAGACGCGCACACACGCAGAGACACACACACAGACACTCACACACACAAACACACAAACACACACACACACACACACACACACACACACGTTGGTTTTTGTGGTTTAGAGAGAGAGATTTTCTATCACTCTATCACTCCTCATAAATCACCTTATCCTTGAATACCTATGATACTCATGATTATACAAATTTGTGTCTCCTCACGCACACACACACACACACACACACACACACACACCTCCACACTTGACACACACACACACTACACACACACACACACAGACGCACGCACACACACACTCACACACACACACACACACACACACACACACCACACAACACACACACACACACACACACACAATAGAGAGAGAGAAACACACCACACACACACAGAGAGAGAGAGATACACACACACACACGGACACACACACAGACACACACACAGACACTCACACACAAGCACACACACACACACACACACACACACACACACACACACACACACACACACACACACACACACACACACACACACACACACACACACACACACACACACACACACACACACACACACACACACACACACACACACACACACACACACACACACACACACAGATAGAGAGAGAGAGAGAGAGAGAGATACACACACACACACACACACACACACACACACACACACACACACACACACACACACACACACACACACACACACACAATCTTCATAAAGCCTGCAGTTGTGCAGCACAGTTGTGTTAAAATATTTTTTTTGCAAACATACTGTAGAACTTACATAATAACAAAAATGCATGATACAAAGATTAATACAGAAAGATTAAAATAAAAGAGAGATAGAGAAAAATATGAATACATAACTCCCACCCAAAATCTATGCAATTTCATCATCCAAACTATCCAACACTAAAAGGAGAAAATGAAGACCACAATAAAAACATCTAGTTAGAAACAATTAAAATGGGACCAAATATTTATCAATAAAAAAAATTAGCACTCACTCACTCACTCACTCACTCACTCACTCACTCACTCACTCACTCACTCACTCACTCACTCACTCACTCACTCACTCACTCACCTGTCAAAGTTCAGGCTTCGTAAAGATCATGCATTTATCTGATCTCAGCAATCAATAATGCAGTCTATAATAATGGACATATCGTTTAGGGTTGGGGTTAGTATTGTGTTATGTAGGCAATGAGCATCACAGACATTGATCAATGAAACGAAATACAAATACTCTACTTAAGTCCTCTCCCTCAAATGTTTCTAGTATCTTTAGTGTCTCATTTAAGTGAATGGGTGCTCAGAACGAGAGTCACTATTTACTTTTCTGACTATGCTTTAGAGATGGAAGTAACTTTTACTTCTTACATTTTTACACAAATATATACTTTTTACTTTTACTTCTTACATTTTTACACAAATATATGTACTTTCTACTTCTTACATTTTCAAACCAGACTCGTTACTTTAGTTTTGATGGATCACCATTCGATAACAAATCTATAATATCATGAACCGGTTAGTCTTGACTGGCAACGGGATTTGGCTCCGCGTTTCTATCAGAGTAACCAATGCACGAGACTCCAGAATGGACTGGATCAGAGAGGAAAAACTACTGACCTGTTCATGACTTCAAGTGCGGGTCAGTTTCATCTGTAACTAGGCTGTAGTTTTGTGCTTGTTTACTTCAACTCTCAACTCTTAGCAGTAGCAGCCAGATGATTAATATCAGTCTACTGTAAACTACTAAACTAAATTACTATCATCACTCAAAATACTGTATGATAAAGAACATCATTATTATCTACTGTGAAGTTACAGTAGTAATTTAGCAGACAAATATGATAAAACATCGTTTTATAATACGTTTAGAGGGAGCTAGGACAGATAACAACACAACCCTTACAAAAATTATACCCAAAAAGCATGGTTACTAGTTAAACCACGGTAAAAACAAATTAACCATGCTTTTTACACTAACCATAGTCTAACCATGAAATGTGTAGTAAAGCTATGGTTGTAAATTAAAGCTGATTGTAATCAATCTGACCAAAAAAAATGTTTTTACTGTAATAATCCATGGATAATTTTGGTAAGATAAAAATATGTCTCATGATAATGCAATAACATGTACATTATTAAGATTTTGTTTAAATGTATTGTCATGATGTAATTATTATTGTACTCATTTTGAAATGTAGGCAATTTAGAAAGTATTGTTTAATTAAATCTATAGTATTTAAGTCATTATAAGATAGAACAACAACACATGGTCATAATAATAATAATTTGTTACAATTATACAGCCTATAGTGCTTTTCTAGACACTCAAAGCGCTTTACAATGTGAGGGGATATCTTATAATGCGATACTTCAAATTGAACTATAATAAAGTTATGTTATTGCAAACAGAATACAACGAGGTGGTTGTTTTACAACAGTTCTGTTCATAACAGCAGATGGCTGATGGGAAAAGTGACAGGTACAAGAAAATGAGTGAAAACAGTAAACACACACAAAGTGAGATGTAGAGAGATATAATGGAAAATGAAGAGACTGAAAAGGAAAATAAAGTGAAGGTGCAGTTCAATAGAGAACATTTAATTATTTTGCATGTCCCCAGCCTAAGCCCTTTTTTACATGTGATAACTATACACAAAAACAAACACAATGGGTTATCCGTGGTTCAGAGTGTGTTGTGGATGTATGGGATGGCCTGGATGAGTGTGAGATTTCCTTGCCTGAAATTATGTCCCAGTCCTGCCCTGTTCTACGTGATGGTTGTTTAGTCATTCATTAGCTAACAATATTAAATGTAATATTAACTGTAAGTTATTTTGTATTAATATGTCAATATGACGTGAGGTCCAGTTACCAGCATGAGTAGTAATGGGTCATGTCAGAGCCCATAGTTCTTTACTTTAACTTGAGTAAACAAGTGTAGTCAGTACTTCTACTTTTACCAGAGTATTGTTACACACGAGTATCTATACTTCTACTTGAGTAAAGGATGTGTGTACATTTAACATCTCTGGACGTTTTTAACTTCAAACCTTTGCTTCCAGCCAACATACAAGTCCATAACCCATAATAACCCAATTTAATTACAAAATAAAAGTGAAAAGTTTAAGAAAAGATGTGTAATTAAATTACAGAAATGTTAAGGATTACTGCACACACTCCCACAATACAGATCGATTTCTTTCATAAATTGCAGCGTTTACAAGCAGAAATTTATATCATAACATATTTCCTATATGTTTATGTATATGCTTTTTTAAGATTAACACAATAGGTCTAAATAAATATTTTAAAATCAATATCATAGTATTAATATATTTATTGGCTGTATTTAACCTCATAATGATTTTGATGTGAGGTGGCTGTGCTTCAGACAACAGGACCATTTTCCACATAGATGCACTGTTTCTCGGTGGGTGTGTAAAAGAAACACAGCACTGGATTCTCTTTATGGACTCATCCGCCCCCCCCTCTCTTTTGGAAGAGCAAAGGCGATTTTAATCATAAAAAAATATAAAGTTAAAAAATCTTGAATCCATCCTTTAGATTTTTTAACTAAATTGGATTTTTTTCTGGAGTAAATGATTTGCGCAGCCAGACATCAATTTAGTGAAAGTGAAGTGACAAACATGCAGTGCACAAACACACACCGTGAACACACACACACCGTGAACACACACCCGGAGCAGTGCTTTTATGCACAAGTTGGGGGTTCGGTGCCTTGTCACCTTAATTGAGGACGGAGAGAGTGGACTACAAAATCAAAATGGAATTGAGTGTTTAGGCTCTTTTTTTTATTGTAGGGTGGTTGTGTCCTTTTTCTATGCAAAGACACACTTAACTAAAATATTTTAAATCAATTTCTATATAATTTTAAAATTTCCTTATTTTGTTTTTTCCAACATTGTTTTTCAAAATTAAAATATTAAAATCTTGAATTAAATTTCACTTCTTTTATGTGATGAAGGCTTTTACCACTGATAATTAGTGTTAAACTCTATACAAATAAACTTGTTTTGCCTTGCCTTTAATGTTTTTTTACTTTGACTTTTGATCAGTTTAATGATGAATAAAATTATTAGAAAATAAAAGTTATCACTGTTAAAAAAGAAAAAATGAAAAAATTTTAAGAAACTTGTAATCTTTCTAACCTCCAAATATTTAACACAGAACTGCACAGATAATTCAATGGTAATTTAATTAGAGACAACAGGAGATTTATTGATTTGTATTTGATGATGGATTTTTTTTCATTTATTAATTGATAGGACGTCTCTTTTATCATTTTAATTGTTTTTTTTTTTATTTGAATTATTAATAATCTTAAAAAGAAAAGAAAAAAAATCCAAAATATTTTAACTGTATTGTTTAATTATTTATTGCACATTTTAATTATTAATAATCATACCAAAGTATATTCTGGTATTATTGTCTCTAAACGTCTCTCAGTATCTTGATAAATGGTACAAAGGTCTCCTTTGACATCCAAATCTCTTAGACTACCAAACTTATGCAGTCTTACACACACACACACACACACACCACACACACAAGACACACACACACACACACACACACACACACAACATGCACACACACACACATCACGCACGCACACACACACACACACACACACACACACACACACACACACACACACACACACACACACACACACACACACACACACACACACACACGTCTGTAGCTCTGCTGGTGTCATTATTTATGGTGGCTCCAGTGTTCTTGAAGGGTGCAAAGTGTTTCTAATAAACGGTTTCAAATTTCCCCACAGTTTAACCGTGTGTGTGTGTGTGTGTGTGTGTGTGTGTGTGTGTGTGTGTGTGTGTGTGTGTGTGTGTGTGTGTGTGTGTGTGTGTGTGTGTGTGTGTGTGTGTGTGTGTGTGTGTGTGTGTGTGTGTGTGTGTGTGTGTGTGTGTGTGTGTAAGAGCTTATGCTCCTAAAGAATCCCAGACGGCTGACAGCCCAGAGGTCATCCAACTGTCTCCGCGCTTCACCGGGAGGTGTGGAGAGAGAGAGTGACTGACAGATAAAAGCCATAAATACAGCTGTCTGTCCTCGAGTGTGAGCTGATCCATTAGAGCGCTAATATTTCACAGGTACAGCAGATGATGTGTGTTTATGACGCAGGATGAATGAGGCGCTGCAGCTCTCCTCCTCCGCCTCAGGGCAGATAACAAATCACCTCTGTTCTCTTTTATTACAGCCGATGTGGGACAGACTTATCTGTTGCGCATAAACAAATATTAGCAAGAATGATATTTTCCTAAGCAATGGAAGAGCTGTGTGTGTCATACTAACCGTTGTCCAATCAAATGCTCTCTAGAATGACAATGTCCCTCCCACCTGCTTGTCACTAGCAATCACAGATAGAAAATAATGGGCACAGTTGTGACGTAAACTAAGTTATTAGCAGTTAAAAAAGCATGAGGCCTTCGTTTCAACAGGCGAGGGGTTCAGCTGTCAGAAGGAAGTACCTGCTTCTGATCATCAGCCAATCAAATCATTACAGACAAATATTTATTCAAAACTTCAAAGTAGGATTTTAAAAGTAAAATAGTAAAATATATATATTTTTTGTTTCTTAATATATATATATATATATATATATATAATTATATATTATTGCACATCCAAAATAAAAGTTTTTGTTTACATAATATATGTGTGTGTGGACTGTAAGAGACAAACAATATTAATTTTAAATCTGTGTATATATAAATGTTTATGTAAACACACACACGCATGTGTATATTTAAGAAACATTTTATATTTACTGTATATATTAAATACATTTAAATATGATATAATTGATATACATATAATTATATACATGTAAATTCATGTACACATTTTCAAAATATATGCTGTTTGTGTGTGTGTTTATATACAATAAATAGACACAGTTCACACACATATATTATGTAAACAAAAACTTTTATTTTGGATGCGATTAATCGCGATTACTAATTTTATGGCAATAATATATATATATATATATATACATAATGTATAATGTATTTAGCAAGGATGCCTTAATTTGTCATAAGTGACAGTTTTAACATGTTATTCATTACATACAAATAAACAAACAGGAAGTAAATAAAATACATTTGAATGGAAGTGTATCAGGGTTTCCACAAAAATATTCATCAGCACAACTGTTTTCAACATTGATAATAATCAGAAATGTTTCTTGAGCAGAATATTATGATTTCTGAAGATCATGTGACACTGAAGACTGGAGGAATGATGCTGAAAATACAGATTTGATTACATCAATAAATTGCATTTTAAAATATTTTCTAATATAAAACAGGTATTTGAAATTGTAATATTTCACTGTACTAATTTATATTTATTTTACATTAAATAAATGCAGCCTTGGGCAACAGAAGAGACTTGTTTCAATACTGTTCAAAAGATACTGAGATAAGTCTCTTATGTTCCCCAAGGCTGCATTTAGTTCATTAAAAATAAAGAGAAAGTAGAAAAAACAGTGAAACATTACAACTGTTGGGCTTGTTTATCTCCAGGATATTTATTTATTTATCTGTCACTTAACATCAAGATTATACTGTATTACTCCAGAATTATACAACTATAAAGTGTACTGATGAAAATGCACATTTAAGGTTAAGTGACAAATTATGTTAGGCCACATAGCGCTGTATTATGACATGTTATTATGTGCCGAAAATGTATGTTTGTTTGTTTATTTATTTATGTTATGTATATAGTTACTATAATTAGTTTTTAAAAAACACTACATTCCAATTAGAAAACAAAAATCAAGGTTGTTTATTGGTATCTACGAGTCTGAAGATCCTTTAACATGCACAAATGATTTCCTAAAAAGTACAAATATTTTTCTTTACACTATGAATAAATTAATATTCTTTCTTTGGTTCTGTTCACTGAAAGGTTCTTCATGCAATCCTAATAGTTGTTCTATGGCACTGCTGTGAAAGCCCCGTTTGGACCCGTAATGTGTGTGTTGTGTTTGTGGTGGTGTTTAACACGAGTGAAATCATTTTATTCAGATCTGAACCTCGAGTTCCTCAGATCTGTTGTGTTCAGATCTTCTAGTGCAGGCCAGATCTCATCACCCCAAGCCGAGACAGAAGCTCTCAGCCAAGCATTTAGCCAACAAAGAAAATGAAACCTTATCTCCCCCCGCAGCTGTATCTGAGCCCAGCATCAGTCAGCAGGCTGGAGAGGAATTAAAGCTGTAATATTTGATATCGTCAGGGTCATCTGCATTCATGAGAACTGGGAAAACATCTCTTTTCTCTCATGTTTGCCCAGACTAGCTCCATAGTTCCCATATGACATGAACACAAGCTCAGATTCAATGTCAAATCAAGACCAAGATACAGCATCACAGTTTATCTAAATTACAGTGCATTTTTACAGTGATCAATTAAGAAAACTTGGGTGCATAAATGGTTATTTTATGTTTTCGCCATGTTCTCTGTGATCACCACAGGTTCACAGTTCAGTTCTGCTGTACTAACTGCTGGACTATCAAGCCAACAATTCATTTTTTTAATTAAATTACTACATGGCTATCAGATTACGTTGAATCACATGAGAAACACTTAGAACTGTTTATATGATATTATAACTTTGTAATAATACTGTTATTCTATGTAACTGTGTAATAATGCTATTTTCCATGTACATGTGCAGTGATACTGGCATTTCATTATAATTGTGTAACAATAATAATAATAACAATTTAATATTACTATGTAGTAATACTGTTATTACATTATACTAATGTGATAACAATTCCGTTTACACTATAACTATGTGATAATACTGTTATTACATTAACACTGCACTACTAACATTTTGTTATAACTGTGCAATAAGTGTTATTACATATAACTGTTTAATAATACTGATATTACATTATGCCAATGTAATAATAATACTTATTTTACACTTTAACCATGTAACAATACTGTTATTACATTATAACTCTCTGATAGCAGCATTTTGTTGTAACTGTGTAGTAATATTACCATTACATTGTAACTGTTTAATAATACTGTTATACCAATGCAATATACTTCCTTTACACTATAACCATGTAATAATAATGCTATTGCATTTTAACTGTGTATTAAAGTTATTATATTATAACTTTTTAATAATACTGTCATACCAATGCAATATACTTCCTTTATACTATAACCATGTAATAATAATGCTATTGCATTTTAGCTGTGTATTATTGTTATTATATTATAACTGTGTAATAATACTGCTGTTACAATAAAACAGTGTAACAATTCTTATATTATATTATAAACATGTAATAATACTGTTATTCTATTATAACAGTGTAATAATACCGCTGCTACATTACAACTGTGTAATAATGCTTATATTGCATTATAGCTGTGCAATAATACTGTTATTCTATTGGAGCATGTAATAGTACAGCTATTGCAGTGAAATCATGTAACAAAACGTATATGAATAAATGAATTATGTATTTATATAGCGCTTTAAAGTGTATTGTTGTACACCCAAAGCACTTTTACATTCATGTGGGGGGGTCTCTCCTCAACCACCACCAGTGTTTATACGTGCTTATACAGTATAGCTACGTGATAATATTGTTTTACATTATAACTGTGTAATAATAATAATGATATTGTTTTTTTTTAAGATTTTCTGTTTCTTGTGTGTCAAAAGACAGTTTTGGTTGTACATTTCAGCAACTACAGGCAAACAATTATCTTCTGAAATGACTTGTAACCAGACGTGAAATGCTTTAAATCCTCCAGGAAGTTATTGATTATGCCACATACAGGTTCCATCATAAATCTGCCTTTATCTTTAGTAACGTATTATTCATGTTTTGTCAAGTAAACACGTCTAAGTGATGACCGGTGCAGAAACGGCCAGGCGCTTTGTAGAAGCACTTGACCTCTCATTGAGCAGACACATAAATTCCTGCTATCTGGGATGTGGGGTCTATGGCTGTTTAACTTTAGCGCCGAGAGATTCATTGCTGTATTACCTCGATATGGTGAGCGAGAGAGAAATATGGGCGATGTGGGGCGAGGTAATGGGGTGTTATGAGACGAGAGCAGCGTCAGACCAGCATCTCTAGAAAGACGGCAGACATCGGCGGACCGAAGTGTGAAGAGTGTATCCATCTACACATACACATGAGAAGACACGTGGACATCATAACTCTTACTGAGCCATCTTCACACGGATTCATGGAGAATGTGATGCGGGACAGCAGACAGATTTATAGCACAAGGTCAAAGGTCAGAGTCTCCCATATGCTGTTTGAATACAAAAACACAAAGCGCCAATGTATAGAAGTTATGTATATTTAGTATAGCTGCAACATTTACTGCTACTAAAGCAGAAAAAAATACATTACTTATACCACCTAATCAATCTAATGAACTAGTGTATCCACATGATTTCTGGAGTCATTTCCCTAATATTAACCCGCTGGGCTCGGCAAACGCTCCAGCGTGTTTTGTTGCTTTATTTTGAAAGCCTCTAAAGCAGGCTTCCTCAAATCTTCCCTGGAGGTCCAATCTGCTGCAGAGTTTAGCTCCTGATCAAACTCACTACCTGTGATTGTCTAATGATCTTGAAGACACTGATTAGCACGCTGAGATGTGTTTGATTAGGGTTAGAGCTCAACTCTGCAGGAGTGCACCAGATTTGAGGATGGCTGCCCTAAAGGAACTTAAATTACTCTGTAAGATTTAATCGTACAGATAAGAGCAATACATCAATCGAATCTGTTATTTATATGCACACATAATAACAACAAAACGTTGTGCTTTTATAAAATAAAGAGAACAAACAGGGTGCGCTGTCTTGTTCTGCGTGATCTTCATTTAGAAACACATTACATTTGATGTGTTTAAATAAAAATTGTTGATACATCAGTATCATTTTGCATTATACAAGATATATAAAATATATTATATATATATATATATATATATATATTATGCATATTAAATATTGTATATAGTTAAATAAAGCCAATAAGTTTAGCAACAACAAGGCTGATTTTACTTAGCAATGTTGAATAGAAACAAATATAAGAATGATAGTTTTTTTTTCTTCATAATTTCTGTATCTGAAGAAATTGCATAAACTGTATAAAAACATTATCTTTCATTGAGTGACTTCATCAATTATAATTATTATACATTAAAAGCATTATTAATGGTAGCTATTAATTATTCATCACGAATCCTCTTTATTTTTAATCAAGGAAGGAATTTATAAAGGACGGAAATAACAAAGATTTGAATTGCTATCTTCAGGTTGAAGTAATTACATGTTTTTTAACCAATGTAACTATTACTATAACAGAATAATTGTATAATTATGGATTCTTCTGGAATAACTTTCAGTGGAAAAGCAAAAATAAATAAAGTAGTTTCCCATGTTGTGTCTGAAATATCAGTTACGTAATATGGCTTTCAGTCAATCTTCATGGTTACTTAAGCACCAATTAATGAGAGAGCTAAATAAACCAGAAGATGAAATCATTTCAGTATGTTGGTGTGCCTCCTGATCAGAAAAGGGTTATTATATTTAACTAAAACTGAAAAAATAAAAATGTTAACTGAGAAAAAATAACGTATCAAAAAGCTTATTTTTTCAGCTGCATTACATTACAACATTACTCATATTAACCTTGATGTAATAAAATACCTAATATTGAAATATAAATTAATACAAAACTATATAGAAATGTACATTCAATACACAACTAAATTTAAGTGAAAACAGAAAATGTAAGAATAATAATGATTTAAAATATCAATACAAATCCTAATTATACTAAAGTAACACTGGATCAGAATCAACTAAAACATCAAATTAGTATTATTATTGTTATTATTATTATAGAACTGTTTTACAGGCTGGATAAAAGTACAATGAATATAACAGACCATGAAAACCATTTAATCACAGTACATGCCAGACTATGAAATATGAATGATTCAATAAAATGGCACCAATTCTGTACATTAATACTAGTGAACACATTTGAGATAATATTTCAGTTCATGATCAGTGGAGTTTCATTTCATCTTGCACAGTGCACTGATGCTTTGTGACACAATAAAATAGTAATTAGCACAAAACCATGGCATTTTGCTATTCATTCTCACCCTGGTTCCCTCAGTGAGGCAGGAACACCCACAGCCATTGTGGGTCACGTGACACCCGGCGTGTGAAGATGTGTAAATGCCTGGAATTCCCTCCCATCAGACAACGGACGAGTGCCGAACCGTCTTTAACAACTGCGAAACAAACTCTGGTCTGACCTGCAAGCCTTCGTTGACAGGTGACAAAGAACACCACAAATGGTGCAGAGAAAGCTCAGTCATTCCCTCCCTCTGCTCTCCTGTAGAGCTGCATCTGCTGTGTGTTTGACGGCCGAAAGATATTCTTTACAATATTGCGTTACTCCCTAAAAAGTAACTAATTACGTTACATAGTTACTTTTTATGGAAAGTAATGCGTTACGTTTTTGTGTTACTTTTGTGTTACGCATTTCTTTTTAAATATGAACTTGATTGTTTGTTTTTAATACAATAAATTTAATTTATAGCTTGATTGTTTGTTTTTAATACAATAAATTTAATTTATAGCAAATATAAAAGCCTTTCACACCAAAAAGTGTAATGAATAAACCTCAGGCTGAAGGAAAAGTAAATTCACGTCTGTACAGAAAAACACAGGAGAAGATTCAACACTCTTCAGCAATAAAAAACAAAACAACGAATTACAATTGTTAGTTTATCTAAAGTCATTTTTGATTATTAGTATTGTTGAACTGGATCATCAAAGGTCAGCAGCAAACACATCGGTCAATACAATTAGATTAGATATATTTGTGTTGTTTAAAGGTGCACTGTGTAATATTTAGTATAATCTATAGACAGAAATGCAATATAATATACATAACTACGTTTTCAGAGGATTATAAAGACCTTACTTAATGAACTGTTATGTTTTTATTACCTTAGAATGAGCGATTTATAACTACATATACCGCGGGTCCCCTCACATGGAAGCCGCCATCATGTTTCTACAGTAGCCCTAAACGGACAAACTGCTCTACAGAGCGCGTATGGCGATGACGACGGCATCTTAGCCCTGTATCGGCCACCGTAGCTTCTCTAAAGGGAGAGGGTGAGCGGAGGACTGAGCCGTTGGTTTCAATTCGCAAACTCAACCGCTAGATGCCGCTAAAAACTACACACTGCACCTTTAACATATTTAATTATTGCAGGTTTGTGTCATATTCTGAGTTTGCATTTCATTGTTTTAATTAATTTTGATGAATACTGAATCTGTTTTTTTGCGAGTGAGATTAATTAATACACATTCATATTTAATCTAGATTATATCTA
Organism: Ptychobarbus kaznakovi; assembly: GCA_027422405.1. Classification (NCBI taxonomy): domain Eukaryota; kingdom Metazoa; phylum Chordata; class Actinopteri; order Cypriniformes; family Cyprinidae; genus Ptychobarbus; species Ptychobarbus kaznakovi. The sequence continues at coordinate 20,026,007 of CM049805.1, forward strand.
CAGTAAGATCATGTTCACACGGCGCACTGTCATCAATAAATGGAGAAAAAGTAACTCAGATATTTTCTAGTAAATTAAAAAGTAATGCGTTACTTTACTAGTTACTTGAAAAAAGTAATATTATTATGTAACTCGCGTTACTTGTAATGCGTTACACCCCCAACACTGGTCTTCTGTATAAGAGCTTGGAAAAATGAAAGGTTCTGAAAGTTGCATGAGGTCATAAGAGAACCTTATGATTCCATATGATTCCATCAGAGAAGCTCCACTGATTTAGGTTCCTGTGATGTCACATGAAAAGTTTGTTACAAATCATTGTTCTGGGGCTTAAAGTCAAAACACTGATCTGAAGAACCTGCAAGAGTCCTATAAGCAAGTCTAGAAATGATCAGCAAAAGATTATTGATAAAGGTCATGCAAAAATGTATATCACTTATATCACTTATTTTTTTTGTATGTTTTTGACAAAAGTCACTTCTGCTCACCAAGGCTGCATTTTATCATAAATACAGGAAACAGTAAAAATTTTGAAATATCTGAATATATGAAATATATGAATATCTGTTGATATGCAATTGATTCCTGTGATCAAAGCTGTAATTTCAGCATCGTTATCGTTATTATAAATTTCACATATAATCACTTTTCAATTAAATGCATGCTTCATGAATACAAATTTTACTTAAAAAAATTGGACATCCCCCTTTCCAATGGTAGTGTATCACAGTTTCATCAAAAATAACAACATTTATAACTATAAGAAATGTGTCTTGATCAGCACATCAGCATATTATTATGATTTCTGAAAATCATGTGACACTGAAGACTGGAGTAATGATGCTGAAAATACAGCTTTGATCACATCAATAAATTACATTTTACACATAGAAATGTGTACATGGAAAATAGCTATTTAGACTGTAATAATATTTTGCAACTTTTACTGTTTCCTCTCTATTTTTGACCAAATAAATGCAGCCTTGGTGAGCAGAAGAGTCTTCTGTCAAAAACATAAAATTACTCCAAACATAAGACCAGTAGAGTGGAATAAATGCTGGAATCAAGACTCTACGAGGAGGCTCATATAAGTAGCATGTTCTCTGAGTTGGTAATAAAAGCATGAGTCTCTCAGCTGAACAGGATCAAAGAGCAGCCCTCTTGGACCCGACGGCCGGGCCGCATCGGGGAGGCGTCTCTCGCTGCTCGCCGCGATGATTAGTGTCCTGTAACACTTTGAACGCTTCCAGCTCAAAGCAGAATCCAGCTGGGTCAGAGGCTTCAAACATCTCGGAGGAACAGATGAAATATGTTCGGCTTCCCGAGCCACTGAAATGCTCCTCAGAGCTGAGAAAGATATCATATTCATTTTCCTGGCTTTAATGCATACCCTGGGAATCAAAGACAACAAATAAAGTGTGGGGGGCAGCGTACATGTCTGTCATTTTTCCTCGTGTTCCTCCAGGTCGCCCTTCATCGTAAATAGTCCCGAGGCCGGTTTCGCTGTTGCTGCTGGCCAACAGAACTCTTACCCTGAGTTTGACACGTGATTTATTCTGCTGGAGGTATTAGATACAGGTCACTGTCAACAAGTAAGTTGATATTGTTGGCCGTCGGCTGCACAACTCTGTCACAATCTTTTGTCTTGATAATTTGCTACAAGTTCTTGGCAGCACCGCGCTTTCATAGTCTTGTCTTCACTCATATTTTGACGGTCTAATCTACATACTGTTTTGATAACAGATTTATATCCTCTGATAATCCGCCGAGGGCCGACAGCCATCAACATCCTGACAATCAAATGCACGTTTCATCACAGTTCGGCCGAGCAGGGTTGCCAGGTTTTCACAACAAAACCCACCCAATTGCTAACTAGCATAAAACTAGCCTAATGAGATTTAGAGGGGGGGGGGGTCACCCGGTAAAAACCGTGTTCCGGTGGTAAAAAACATGTTTTTGTTTTGTTTTGCCAAATTCCCTTTGTGAAATTCACATTTTAGGGGCTAAATATCATGTTATTGGGGTTGCTTCAACCTGCGGATATGAAAAACAACCCTTGGTAACAGTGTTAAAGTAACCCAATTTGGCAACACTTGGCACTGCTACCAAGAGACCAAAAAGTAATATGAAGAGTTATTAAAAATAATGATGATGATGACAATGATGATGATAATGATGAAGAAAAGGAGGATGGAGGACAACAACGAATAAGGTTTAAACAACTACATTAAAAATGAAAAGTGTTTAGTCTCGGTTTGAGATCATTCTCCAAAGACTTGGCAAAATAAACCTTTAGTAGATTCAAGCATTCCAGGAAAGATAAATACACATATTGATTATAGTAGATCCAAGTATTTTTGTTGAATAAAATGTGTTCCTCGCTTTAAGTTTTAAATAGAACTAGGAATAACACATAGCAAATCTTGATTTATGGCTGTGATATATTGTTTAAAGTTTGGTATCTGCAAGTTTTTTTTTTTTTTTTGTTTACTGTCACTTTTGATTAATTGAATGTGTATGTGTAATATGTATTGGCACTGCTGTAATTAGATAATCACTGCATGCCGATATACAACCGTACCGGCACTGCTACGAGTGTGATATTGTGTTTATGCAACGAGTGTGAACAACAATGGAGTGTCTCTAAAAAAAACTATTTTGTGCAAAACTACTTCCTTCCTCCACGGATTCAAATCTCAGTTTGACAGTTTAACAGCTGAGCCCAAGCCGCCTCCGTTACTAATTATCTGTTTCTATTATGAGAGATAGCTGGATTGAGCGAGTGTGAATACCTGCATCTGATGCAGCTTTCATTCTTCAGCTCAATCTCATATTCACAATAAAACATTAGTTTGAATGTCCGCTGAGGAAAGCAATATATTTGTCGTACTATTCTTTCAACTGTTAAGGGGGATTTACGATGACAGCGCTGCTCAGTGCAGTTCTTGGCTGCATCTTACAAGGTGTCAAAAGTAAAACATAATGTCCTTGTTTATAACAGCGCTTCAGTCTCTTTCAATATAAAAGTCTTTACTGCTGACTCACGCATAAAAACAGTCTCTCATTGCTATCTAATGTCGGAACAATGTAACTAAAATCATCATCACGGACACAACCGTCTCCTAATACGAAATACTATTAAATAATAGCAATATTTACATAAATATTGTTTATTAAATAAAAATATTAAAAAACTATAACAAAATAAAATTTGCTAAGCAATTCAGTCAAGCGTATACACTACTAGTCAAAATATTTTGAACAATAAGATATTTCTTGTTTATTTGATTTGTTTTTTAAATAATAATCTTATGCTTGACCAAGCCAAGCATAGACCCAAAAAATAGAAAAAGCTGTAATATTGTGTTTTTTTTGTTGTTGTTTTGTTTCAATTTGAAATAACTGCTTTCTATTTGAATGTACAGTATTTTAAAATGTAATTTATTCCTGTGATCTAAGCTGAATGTTCAGCACCATGATAACACTCTGGGACAACTAAAAGATTAAAGACACCAAAGACTGCCCATCACACCAAAACAAATGATATCTCATGTTTAACCACTAGACATCAGAGCCAGCGGCAGATTACAGAAGATCTGGCTGAGGTGAGGCGCTCTCTCCACGGGTTCATGAGCGCTGAACAACCGCTGGTGTCCTGGAGCTCACATCTATGTAAACGTCAAAGCAAACGCTATCTTTATTAACAAACCGCATATTTGAAATGTAAACAAGTTCATTCTAACCTAAAAAACTCCTAAAGCTACATTCCATGACACAACAACCGTATTATTTATAAAATTATGTTGGATTTGGATGCCCGCCATGACACATGCTGTGAGAAATACTGCAAGCGGAGTGAAACGGTAAAATACCTCTCAGCCAATCAGATTTGAGGATCAGAAACAACTCTTTATTTTAAACAAATAATTGAAAATATATTTTTTTAATGGTAACACGTAATTTTAAGGTGTCCTCATGCATTTATACAAGTATAATTCTGCATTTAAATACTGAGTGGTAAGGATTAGGGTTTCTTGCATGTAATTGTGCATAATTAATTGTAACTATAATAGTAAGTGCATGTAACGTGTAACAAGGACACCTTAAAATAAAGTGTTACCAAAATAAAACAATATTATAATCTGAAAGTTATACATTTACAGTGTACAGTAACTATATGAACTCTGGTGTTTTGTCTGAAACTAGGGTTAGCAGGGTAAGCTGCTGTGGTGAGGGTGGTGTGTCAGCTGATCTGTGCTTTAGTGTGCAGCTGGTGACAGAGCTGAAGGCCCTGCTGACAGCCGTAAGCTCTTCTCTCAGTGAGCATTGCTCCATTGTGCTTCGCGCTGGGTTCAAGTCTTCAGGCGTTTCATGTGTCAGAGGCACCCGTGCTGGTTTCCCATCAGCCAGCCCATCAATATCAATGCTTAACTGAGCCATCACTATGAGCGTGCTGAGAGAGCCAGCTTCAGGGTTTAGAGGAAGACATTGACTTAAAATGTTACGTTAAGAGTTCAAACGAGACTTGACCTTTTTTCACCTCATTTTATTGCCTGTATGCAGGGCCTAAAATTAACACAAACACAAAAAAACATTTTTAAGTTTAAGGTTTTGAAGGTCATACAGTCTTTCAGCAAAACATAAAATAATAATTAAACAAAAATACACAGTTTAATATTCTGGATGGTTGCTATGGGGATTACTGTTAATGTTACCAATGCTATTTTTTTCAATATTGGACACCAATGATCATCTGAAAAAAAAAATCAGTAGGCAGCACTGATGCCAGTCTGTCCAGAACAAGATCAATGATACAATTACAATACATACACATACACAAAATATGATAAAACATTCAATTTAAATGATTGCATGAATAAACATGGCACAATTGCAATATTTGTTTTACAGAAATATTTAATTTGCATTAGAATTAAGAGGAAAAAAACTGACAAAGAAGAGGAGGATGAGGAGAAAGAATAAGACAATAGGTAACAATAAAGTCTAACTAAATTAATCTTTATTAACATTACATAATGCAAAACACTTGCTCATTGTTACCCCATGTTAGCTCAAGCTCATTAAAATATTTTAACCGATACAACATTTTATCTTAATAAAAATAATATGCATTGATAATGCTAGCTTAGATTGCATTTTATTAAATGTGTTTTATGTATTTGTTTGTTTTTAGTTCACTAGTGTAGTTAACTCTTAACAAATGGAAGCTTATTGTAAAGTGTTACTAGACAAGTCCCAATATTTTCTATAGCTATATTTAATACATTCTAAATGATTCTATATAATTATAAATAAAAATCGCAAACCTTTTTTAAAGAAAAGAAAACAAATAGATGAGTTGGCTAGTTTGTCTCCGAACATCTGGATTTTTGGAGACTCTTTTAATCCTTTTCTTGATGATTATCCGACTTGGCTCCACGCAGCGGTTTGGATAATGCTGAATAAAGCCTGACTTATGTGGAATTTCTTTATTAAACTCTCCATCGGTTTGTGTATGAAGCGCTGGCTCGCAGTCGAACCCTGTCCGCTGGGAAACACATCATGCAATTGAACGCAGCTGAGAGAAATGGGAAGCTTTGAGAAGCTAAAACAAACAAATTGCTCTGGTTCTTTACAATTATGTAACCGTTTGTGTGGCAGCAGAAAGCCGGCGAGGAGAGGCTGTGGAGGTCGAGTTCTGGCAGATCTTCTCCGGGAAGGAGGCCAAACCCTGTCAGATCTGTAGGTCTGAAGCCAAGACGACAAAAGTGAAATGTTGGACTACATTCCTCTTTACAGGAGACCTTCTCATATGCAGATGTTGAAAGAAGCGTTTTTTTGGTTTCTGACAAGAATCTTTCTGTCGGTTCCTCATTCCTCCACGTCTGTATCGCCTCCAAGCTCTCCTTGAATGTTTTCTGCTATAAATGTCTTTATTTTCTTCTCTCATTTAGTCGTTTGCTTACCAGAACACGGTCAGACTTGTGGTTTGTGTTTCTGGGCCTCAACGAGGACAGTGAAAATATTTATTCCAATAAAACAATGATTTATAAAAACGTTTGACTTTACAGTATTTGTGAAATTCCCAATAATTGTATGACAGCATTTGAAACAAGACCACAACTTTTTTAGGAAGTTGTCATTATGCCAATTATTTTATGATTATTATACATGGGGCTTATGCAACTTTATTAAAACAACATAAATACAAATAAACCTGTATGTTTCCACATACATACACATATACATTCCAGTTTCTAATAGGTTTCATGTGTTTTGTTTTTTTTAGTTTACATGATAATATATGTTATGTATTACATCTATTCAATGTATGTCAATATACATTAATTATATTATTATATTATGATATATTATTAAAAAAGATGCATGCTCAAAAATGCAGTAATATTGTGGAATCTGTAGTCAAATGTGACTATATGTAATTTAAAATGTAATTTATTTCTGTGAAAGCTGAATTTTCAGCATCATAACTCCAGTCTTCGGTGTCACATGATCCTTCATAAATCATTCTAACTTTAATAAATATTTCTGATTATTGTCAATGTTGAAAACAGTTGCCTGCCAATTATGTATGTGGAAAATTAAAAGTGACAGTAAAGATATTTATAATTAATATATATTTTAAGTTGAGAATGTTATTTCTTGTGCGTTTAAAAGTTACAGTATTGTACAGTACTGTAAGAAATGACAGTAATACATCTCTTGTAATCTTTATTTTGCAGAAATATTGTATTGGTCATATGTCACTTTCACTTTCACTTATTGGCATTTTCAAAATGCGTTCAGAAGTATTTGAACAAAACTATAACTAAATTAATATTCTTTTTTATGAATTATAAATTACTACATTTTATAAAAAATGTTTAAACCTCTATAATTTAACAAAGAAAAAGGTTTTTAACGTTCACTAGTTTTGTCTTACAAAGGATATTCTTCTGTAAATACTGTTTAACAACCTCTTATAAATGCTAAAGCAAATTACTGTAGTATTTCAAGTGCACTATCAATATCACTATACAATATCAAACCCAACCCTGACTTTATTGGCACAACTAGTGTGCAAACGTATATACTGTGTACATTTACTAATACCCCAGAATACTTACTAATGATGCAGTTTTTCAGCATTAATGCATTGATTAGCATTGATGTCATGCCCTGATTCTCCGGCTCCTGTCCCGTGTTCATGTCTGCCACCTGTATTACACTGTCCTGTTTCCAGAGATGAAAGTGTCGGATGTACCGAGCGTGTAATCAGAGGAAGCTCTGTTTCTTCCCCGGGGTCTTTCTGCCCATAACACATGACTATAACGGGACGGCTATTGTGCACAGGTTTATACACACAGACACACGTACAAGCACTTGCTGGTGGCAGCTGTCTAACAAACCCAGCCCCTCTCTGTGTGACTACACGGACCAAACCAGCATCATCTTGAAAACCTTTCATGGACTCTAAAAATACTCCAAATGCTACTTTCATAAATAAACATTCCTTAAAATAAGGAAAGCAATGGGTCTTTTAAGGCTCAGAATAGCTGTGGCTCTTGCCCCGTCTCTTTCATGTCTGAGGAAGCCAGGAACAATCTCATTGTTACATTGTTACATTTCCTTTTCTCCCAGTGAAACCTCTGTAGTTTTCAATATAAGGTCACAAGCAGCTCCATTCAGCATCATCTGAGCGCTTTGTAGCACACAGTCCAACATAAACTGAGTCGACCACACCTCAATAACACCTCCCTTCTCACACATCGACAGACACCGCCGAGAAGAGTTCAGTCCATCTCTACACGCATGTATGTAATATTAGCTGAAAGCAGGAGTTGATCTGTAAAGACAAGAAGTTATACAGCTAATAGTGGTGACTTTAAATAGTATTTAATATTGTTAAATCTGCCAAATTGCATTCATTTGACCAGTTTAATCAAGTAGAAATCACTTAAAGTGTAATGGAGTGAAGGTACAGTCTATGTATTAGGTCCTGTAACTGGTAAAAAAAAAAAGATAAATATCAACTTATTAGAGCTACTAAAATTAGTTACACTTTATTTGAATGTGTCCTTGTTAAAGTGTAATAAACAAATAAGTAGTGGGTAATATTAATTAACATATTCTAATATTAATGGTTTGGCTTAGGGTTTGTTGCATGAAATTCTGCATAATTTACTGTTTTTGCTAAAAAGTATTAATAATATCATTACTGTATTGCTATTCCTATATTATTATGCACATGCAACATATAAACCAAAGACGCTGCAAAACAATACCATACCCTAAATTTGCTTTGAACCAAAAATTGTAAGGTAAAATATACTGATAACCATCGTCGTATAATAAAGGTTATAGAATAGAAGGTCCATTATGGATCAAATGTAATCAAAACTGGCCGTAGACAGTGTACAGTGTTATATTATTGAAGACTGGACATAATAGAGGTTGACACGTACAAAATGCAATGCACAAAAGCGAATTAACCTGATGTTTAAAACAAAATTGACCAAAAAAAACTAATTTTGTATGAAACAAGGAACGAGGGACTCGTTGGAACAACTCTTTAGAGGTTTTTAATATCTCAGTTCATATGAGCTCATAAAATATGCATGCACAATAATTTTAAATGTTATAAAAAAAACATAATTTAAGATGAAACATATCAAAAAGCAGGACATCATGACAAGTACATGACAAAACAAATGATATGTCCTCTACAAAACAAGAAATTATATATTTTTCATTTGTAATGTAATATTTGTGAATCACAGGATAAATTACAAATCAGATCAAGTGTAAAACACCTCCTCCCCTGAGTCCATCACAGATGTGGGTGTAGTTAGAGAAGAACTGCACTTTAACCTGAAAAACAGAGATCCGCCTCAGCAGGATTCAGCGGGACTTCATCAAGAGCTGCACGAGTCCAGAGGAGAGAAAGGGTGACCTATGCAGGCAAAAACAGAACAACAGGGAGTAAAAGATGAGTTTTGTGGAGAAGGGAGTCTACGACAGAGAGAGAGAAAAAGACTGTTAGATGAAGAAGAGCCAAGAGTGGATGTGAGTGACGTCCCAGCATGCTCAGCGGTCACACTGAGAACTGACCCAACACACCCAGATCACAAAGAGACACAACCCCACATACCACACAGAGAAACACACACCAGTGTTTTTAGCATGCAACAGCTGTTAAATGACGTGAGATGCAGTCCCGTGTGAAACACACTCTTTAAAAGGGAACTTATTATGAAAATAATAATATGACTTTAAAAGAAAACTCTTCAGTGTGAACTGAACGTAATGTTTTCTGGACAATTAATTGCATGTACCTTACAACTAAATACAAATGCAATATGGTTAAAATATGAAATGCAAAAATCTGTGCTTTTGACCCACTTAAGTACATTTTTTTATTTAATGTAATAATTAGTTCTACTGTCTTTGAAATATGGTGAAAGTTTACTGACAAGCATTTATGATAAGCTAAAACATACTTTAAAGTTATTTTCTATTGAAACTTGCATGTCATGCATTTAAATATATAAGTATATATATATTGCATATAAACTATATTTACCCAATAGTGTTTTTGATCATTTTCACACAACATTCATGGTTCCTAGAATATCTTGCTGTATTTAATATCTGAATGAAAAAAAAAAACACTATCTTTTTAAAACAAACAAACACTTAACAAAAAAACATTTCATTTTATTCACCTGTATAAAAAACAAACAATTTTGAACCAAAGCTGAGAAAAGCCCCCCCCCCCCCCAACACACACACATATCAGTGAAAACACAAAAAAACTGAAAATTCTGTCAGTGGTGGTGAAAGAGTTAAAATAATGACAGATTCTCAAACACGCCCACTGCGCCATGTGAACAAACAGGTAGTCCTGCACTCAAACAAACAGAGCAATATTTCATATTTAATGTTGAAAGCACCACAGAATCACCTCAGAAAATCAATCTATCGGTGGCTTATGTGTAGTTGACTATGGAGGATATCACCAGAATTATTTAGACGCCAGATATATTTTTTACTAGTGGGTGCAGGACACTATATTTAATTTATAGATATCAAAATAAAGTAAACTGTGACATATTACACCCAAAAAGTCTTCATACAGTGGACTACCAGTAAAATTGATGAAAATTTGGGACCAAAATATATTCAGACACTTTGACCTTACCATGTTTTGCTTAAGTGTTTTTTTTATAATTTGTTTTATTTTATTTAATGTGATATTTTTATACCGCAGACATCGCTTGGTTGATCTAAATTGGTATGATCTAATTGTGCACTTAAATTTAACAGCTGACAGATATTCAACTGAATGCATTACACTCTTAAAAATAAAGCTGCTTAAAAGCTTCTTCACAGCGATGCCATAGAAGAACAATTTTTGGTTCCACAAAGAAGCATTCAGTCAAATGTTCTTTAAAGAACATCTCTTTCTTACCTTTTTATAATCTGAAGAACCTTCTTTCACCACAAAGAAGCTTCTGTGAAACAGAACGTTTCTTCAGATATTAAAGGTTCTTTATGGAACTATTTAGAAAAAAATAGTTATTCTATGGCATCGTGAAGCACCTTTATTTTTAAGAGTGTACATACCTTTCTTTCAAAGTTATCTGACATTATCAAGATGAATTTGTTCTGACACAGTTTAACTATGTCACAGTTTAACTATGTAACTATGTCACAGTTTAACTGTTTAACAGTTCATATTTTATTACCATTTTCTAAACTATAGTGAATAAAGTGAGATATGTTGAAGGTGTCTGAATAAATTATGGATTGACTGTACTTTGTTTGTTCAGTTTCTCCGTCATGACTGTGTGTCTGTAGCATGCCAACATTCCTCCAGTAAGCAAAGCTGTATTGTTTCACATGTACTGCTCTTCAGCAATCTTCACTACCAAAGTGTCAGGAGCACTTCCTGTTTAAGACACCTCAGATGCCAGCACACATCATCATGTCATTAACTGCCCCTCACCCTTTGCACTCCATACACTGCCTCCACACCCTGCTCTTCCTGCTGTCCAGCAGCTGGCTCTTACCATTTGGTGGTAATCAGGTGGAGAGTAGGAGCCGCACATCCTGTTCACTCCTCCTGATTAGCACCACTGAACTCCAACAAATTTGCCAAATTCCTTCTCCTGTCAAATCCTCCACCCCAGACGGTTGACCGGGGGCTTGATGAATGCACTTGTGTTCTGTGAGTGCCAGACCCAGGCCTGCTCTTCTTTGTGTTACCTGATCTTTGAGGGTAAGGAGAAATCAAGCAGAAATGTGGTAACGAGAGGGCGAAGCAGCTAGGAAAGTAACAGCATCCAGGCCACATCACTCACACAGCATTTCTGATTTATGACATTCCAGGCTCTATTTATATTCATGAGCAGGCATGGAAGCGGACTGGCTCTCATTCCACAGATTCAAGTTCCCTAGACATACTTCCAGGAATCCGTTCCCGGCTCTGTTTATCCTGATCAAGGATAGGGCCTACACATCCACAGATGCTTTTCTAGCAGGCATTGGGCTAATAGCCCACCAACAAGCTTGTAGTTCTCATTCTCAGTTAAACACAATAAAACCAACTCTACCTTTGCAAGTTTCCACACACACACACACACACACACACACACACACACACACACACACACACATGCACATACACACACACACACACACACACACACACGCACGCACGCCCGCACACGCACGCACGCACCACGCACCACCACACGCACACACACACACACACACACACACACACACACACACACACACACACACACACACACACACACACACACACACACACACACACACACACACACACACACATACACTCACACTCACACACACACAACTAAATTATACACATGATGCAAAAAGGTTAAATAGACCCAAAAAAAAGAAAAGAAAGAAATTGCACTTGTACTGTTTGCAGTTGAAAAGTATGTATTGTAAATTAATAGGAAACTAATTTTATCTGGTACTGTGCTTAAAATGTTACTGAAAGTTATAGATTTTTTTTATTTTATCAACTTCAAATTTGGAACGCAACTTGTTTATATTTATGATTTAGATTTTTATGCGTCTCATGCGAAATATATATTTCACATAAAACAAAAAATACTATTGTGTTGCATTTATCATATTAATTTACTTCAGTATTTTTTTGTTGCCTTTTTGTATATAATAAATGGTACTAAAAACGGTAATAATGGTAATAACTATTCTGCTTTCCATGACAAATGAATACAATAAATATTCTAACATCGAATTAAAAATAAATAATCAAAATCGAATTAGAATCTAAGCTCTGTGCACATCATATACTATGCATTTTTTTTCTGTGAAGTCTCTCAACTTCAACTGGTCAAAATCAAACTGGCTGGGACTTTTGCCAACTAGCATCAACTCACCAGACTTCAAAACGGGGCAATAATCTGTGCAAAAGTCATGTAGTGTATTCCTGCCTTTAGTCAAGAGCCTTCATCACCATCTGAGGAACCCTGCAACCTAGCCCAGATCTTAAACCCTAGTCTGCATGAACTCCACTGAACTGGAACCTGGCAGATGCAGAAGCCCAGTTGAACATGGGCATGAAGGTTGATCAAGTTAAACTAAGTTTCTGGAAATTAAAATTGAAAATTGTATGTCAGTAATTGCAAACAGTAATGCTTGCTCACCCAGCTTGTTTGCTATTATTTGACGACCAGTTGCAGAACAATTGACAAGACATTTAGATAAAGACATAGATTGTTCTGTTAATAGAGCTATGCAGGTTTCCACATTTCCACATTCAGTCCTACTGTCCAGGTCACTGTATATTCATTTCAATCATGACAACTCTTTGAATAGTTTTTGCATGCTGTCTGGATATGACAATGTTAGTGTATTTGGTCTCTATTGGACTAGATCTGCTACACTGCTTCAGAACATTAATGGATCTGAACTAAATATACACAGAAACGCTGCTGTGAGCATGTAAGACATGCTGCTGCTGCATTAATTGGTTTAAATAGAAATGTGGTGCTGGGGGAGGCGGAGGTTTTCAAAGGAACTAGTGCACTGCAGGACCAACTTACAGTGAACACTGAACCAGACTATGTTGAACAAGCAATACCATTGGCTGCATAATCAGCAGAGGCCAATCAGCTTGTGCCATGTAGTAAACACATGATCGACATAAACGATCAGTCTGCGCCATCTGAAGTTTCATGACTGGTCTAGATATTTAATCTAAGCTGAGAATACATTTGAGGCTGCTTTTTGTTTTCACCTTAGTGCTGTTTGAACCAACATGAACAACCTGTGGTTTGCCTGATGGCTTACAAATGTGGGCAAGCCAATTGACTGTGGTGCACTTGACACTTTATTAATTTCCAGGAACAATGTGGTTTAAGACCAGTAGATGTACACTTATTCAGAATAACACTCAAACTGCCATTGCACCATGACACATTTAGTCTCCTTCATCTAGCACACCTGACTGAATTCACTAGCTCAATATTACAGACTGTGAGATCTCAATTGGGTGTGTGCGATAAAGGAGATCTCTGAAACATGCAGTGCTGGAGATGCTTGAGAAGCACTAGGTTATGGTTATTATTGTTTGACAGGAATCTTGTTTCAGGACCAGCAGAAGATGTTGATCCAGGAGCACATGCTGCATGTGTTCAGTGTGATTATTACACATACTAATGCTC